>OY986436.1:6582500-7182500 GCA_963920525.1 Dichetophora obliterata | reverse complement strand
CAAACAATTTGTCCCAAGTATTCTTCAGCATCTATTCAATTTCTTAATCTGAAAATAAAAATTATTAAATATCGTATGCACTATTTTTAATAAATTTTCAAAAACTTCCATTTGATTGAACCGCTTTGTGTTGCATGCTTATTTTTCTTGTTGAGTTTATTTTTTGCCCGCAAAAGAGCTAGAAATAGAAATACATATAACTTTTATTGTTTTCCATGAAATGACAACATAAGAGTGTATTGGTGAACACCAAATTTTGTTTAGTTGTGTATGTAAACTTGTTACTGCTGTCTAGCAGGGAATGCAGCTAACAGATTATGCCACATGTGTGGCACACAACATGGCGGCACAAATTGGTGTGAAAAAGCGAGCGTTCAAACTGTTCATTCCTGTAGCTCGTTTCTATAACTTTTCGAATGATTTTCTCGAACTGACGTCACGATGACGTTGTTCTCGTCTGGTCTGTTTCTGCAAGTGTTGTGAATCGAATCTGTCAATCTAGTTGGTTCTCACTTGAATTGGTTCTAGAGTTGATTCTCACTTTGGCAAGTGAGTCTGAACGCTCAATAAAAAATTCTATTGGTTCTACGAATTCCAATTGGTTTAAGCAACTTTTAAAGCAGTGAATGAGTTAAGTTGATTTCCTTTTTATTAAAAAAGAAGTGATGGTGAGTTTTTCATACTAATACTCGACCAAACGAGTTTGACCGTTCGGGAATGACTTGCATCACTTTCATTCGAGTACTTTTCGAATGATTTGTTGAAACGAGCTACTGGGTGTCATTCGGTGGCTTGGTTTTCTTGCTAAAATTTTTTTTTGCAATAGGCGTTTTCGTTTATTTTGTTCGGAGCAGTAGCTCGTTTCTGTAATATCAATAGAGAACTTCTTTACTGCTGATGACGTAGTTCTCAAATCTACCAAATTTTTCTCAATTGTTGAGACTTTAGTGTTTCTATAGCGAAAAAAAGCTACCAGCAGAGAAATTCTTGTTGAGTGAGATGAGCAGTGGATAGTTCTTAGATACGTAAATCATGTTAATTTTGACACAAAAATAAACGCTACGACGTTGCTGCAACCTAAATGTGGACCATCAGTTCTAGTTGGGCTGTCACTATTATCGTGAAAAATTTATAAGAACTTACTTGATTTTTTTCTATATTTGATATGTTAACATTTAAGGGCCGTTTTCTCAATGTCCAGTTAAGCACTAATCGGAAATTTAACTGGAGGTTAGCAAAAAAGCAATAATTGCCTTCGCTGCAAGCAGTTTGGGGGTAGTTCACCGCATAATTGTTCTAACTTTGACCTTAAGCTCAATAAACGATTTTAAACTATCAAACAACTAAAATTTGTATTTAAAATCAAGTATGATTCAAACTATCACACATTTAGAATTTTTATTTAAATAATTGCTTTCGCCGCAAGCAGTTCGTTGATTATTCGCAAGCATTCGGGTTGAAAGGGGACTTTCATTAACCCCCTCATGCTTGCGAATAATCCACAAACTGCTTGTGGCGAAAGCAATTTATTACCTAATGAAAAAGGGCTCAATACATCGAGTGGACAATATTCGATGCATCGAAGCAAAACATCGATATTTTCGATGTATCGATGTTTTTCAGACATCCCTATTTAAATACGTCTGTCAAAAAAATAGAACTGTCACAATGACAAGTACAACAACAATAACGATAACAAAAGTACGAATTTTATCAAAAGACATCAAGCAAAAACAGAAAATTTTTACTGGTAGAGAAAATTTATCGTATTTGGAATTGAATGGGTAAAACTCGCGAGCTGTACAAAACAAACCAACTCAAGCAGCAAATAAGAAAAAAACAAAAGCTATTTTCGAGTGACAAAAATATTCGGAATGCCAAATTTGACTGAAAATTCGAGATAATTGAAATAAATTGTTTATCACAAAATGTGAAATCAACTAAATTATGAATTAGATGCAGAATGTATAAATTAAATTAAAGTGGAAGTGAATGCTGAGCGAAGAGAAAGGACGCAACATTTGTTGATGGCGTTGCAAAAATAATAAACAGAAGTGAAGACAATTGCTGTACAAGAACAACAACAACAAGAATTAATAATTGTGTATAAAATAAAGCTAGACAATTGAATTAAAAGTGCGCATCTTTTTAGTTAAAAAGGATTCACACACTAACCCCCAAAAAGAACGCCACTCAGCGTGTCCTTATTTTGAGTTTGCTTTCGCACAGCTTCAACGTAACTTTTTTGGCAAGGTGTGATAAAGGATCCATTGCTGAGAAGTGAAGGTGTACTAGATTTCCTGCTGCAACATCCATTCATATAAATAAAACATTGTTTTTTCATTTATTTATATTGAGACTGTAGTAAAAGGTAGGTGAAAATATATTGCTTTTCTAATTTTTTTCTTTCCTTTTTAAAAATTGCATAATTGCAGTCACAACAAATGTGTCAGCACTTTGGTATAATTTACATTTGTCCCAAATTTTATTAACATTTGTCCCAAATTGTCTTACCGGATTGGTAGATGCAAACCAATGTACTACTTGACAAGAACGCCGAAGAAGCTAGCACAAGAAATTTAAGCTTACCTTTAACGTGACGTGATCTCTTGGTGTCCCATACCCAATTTGAGGTTTAAAAACAAGAACTAAACATGTTCATATACCAATAATTCTACCTTTATTATTTAATTGTCAACAAACATTATAAAAGAATAGAGCTAATTAAGATCTTGTGTTAAGTTGGCAACTTCCGTGGCCTTAGGTCGTCCTGCGTTGTTTAGTAATGGTAGGAAATCCCTTCATCTTTTTCATGCTATTAACGTAAATATTCAGCCCAATCATGAAACATTTACTACCGGGAGTTTTAAAAAAGGAGTTTCCGTTTTTAAGATAAGTTTAAAAACTATTTGGAAATTTGTAATGCAATTTTTTTTATCAACCGCCAATATTCATTAGTGTAAAATAAAAAATTAGATGTCTTTATATGCTACCTTAAAACTAGAAACTCCCTTTTACAACTCCCGGAGAAAATTTTCATGATTGGGCTGATTAAGTTTCTGTTTTATATACGAATGCAAAGCGTATCAAAGGTTGTACTTGATAAATATAATCAAACATTTGAGAAAATACAAATCACATGCAAATTTATCTCAAATTTAAGTACAAATATTGTTACTACTAACGCCTCTACATGAATAAACAATTGTTAGTCTAGATTTGAGAACAGTCAAGTACAGTACAAACTAAAAAATTAGAGAAATTTTGAGAAAAAGTATTTCGACGTTTTCTATATATCGACCCCTTTTCGCGAAATTATCGTATGAGTCAAAAACCAAATTTTACAAGAGTGCATTTTCTCTATTTTTCTGTGCTTTTGCTTGCAAATCAAAACAAAATTTTATGTATGCTTAGATAATTAACTAATTTGCTATAAGGATTTCAGCTATAATATATTACTAGGTGATGCGTTGTGGGGTGTTGCACAAATTTGTATCAGAAAGCCAATTTCCAGAAAATGGCACATACGATAATTTCACTCAAATGGGTCGATATCTACAAAATTTTAGGTCAAACAGAATTAGTTTTTTTATTATACCATAAATCAGGGGCCGAATTACAGGGTCAGTGATCGAGCAAAATTACGATGGGCACGACGAAACAAGTGCCTATCAATCTGGGGCCGAATTACAGCATCCGTGATCAAGCAAAATTGTACAAGATTGATAGGCACTTGTCTCGTCGTGCCCTTCGTAATTTTGCTCCATCACGGATGCTGTAATTCGGCCCCTGGTATAATTTTTCTCGATTACGGATGCTGTAATTCGGCTCCTGTCTTGGCTTAAAACTATTATAGTAAAACAGGGGCCGAATTACAGCATTCGTGATCGAGCAAAATTACGATGGGCCCGACGATACAATTGCCTATCAATATTGTATAATTTTGCTCGATCACGGATGCTGTAATTCGGCCCAGGCTTCATTGTATCATGTAAATTACTTAATTTCAAAATTTAGTTAATTTCTCTTAGTTAAAAAATATACAAGTCCAACTATTTAAGTTTCCAAAGTAGCCAAGTCCAAAGCGTTCAGGTTTAAAAGTTTCCATCTCTCTGTAATGAGTTTCAAAACTGTCTAATTAAATTATTCTTTTAAAATTACTATTATTTACCAAAGAATTAACTTAATTTTTTTTTGGTTTGCAAATTTACTATTCTAGTGGGGTTGGGTACGAAATATCTAGGACAAAATCTCCAAGTCAAAATATTCAAAGCCAAAATCACCAAGGTATAAATTTCAAAAATATCAAAAACTTAACCGCCGTACTCAAAATAGCAAGGGATAAAATCTATAAAATCGTAAAAGGGACAAATTATAAACTCTCGCGCGAGTCCATAAATGGTGCAGTATAAATTTTTGGATGTATTTGCTAATATATAACTTATTCAGTGTGTACAATTTACATTTTTGGAGATATTAATATTACATTAAGTTAATATCTTTTAATAACAAAAATTAAATTTAAAAAGACAGTTCCGTGCTTTCTCTTGACAAGCGAACATCTATTGTTGTCTTTGCTAGTACGTCTTCATATCGTTACAATAAATAAATATATTTATTTATACTCATTTACGGGTGTATTTAATATAGTTATTGTGCCAACCTAAACAATCTTTTCGAATATTAATTTTTCGATCATTTCATAAAATCTAAAACCAATATATAATTTGAGCATATTATCAAAACCTCGTGTCGTGTGACTAATACAACAAAACAATGAATGAACCTCCTGATCGTTGCAAAAACAACGGGAATCAGTCTTTCAGTGTTGTCAAAACAAAAAAATTGAAAATGATATCTCCAGGGCCCAAGTTTTTAGTTATTGTGAGAAAACAGAGTAATGAAACTCTCACAAATGTTTCCCCTTTCCTTATTAAGAAGGTGATAGACAATGTTTGTGCTGGTGAAGTTAACTCATGCAAAAAACTTCGTAACGGTAATATTCTTGTTCACACAAAAAACCTAACTCAAGCCCAAAAACTCATCACTTTGACCTCCCTCTCCCAAAGCATATTAGTTGAAGTTACAGAGCACCTTTCTCTAAATTTCTCAAAAGGTGTTATTTATACAAATGAATTGAGAGAAATACAAGAAGAGATTATCTTAGAAGAGCTTAAAAGCCAAAACGTGTTTGAAATAAAAAAGATTTTAAGAAAAGAGAATGAACAACTCAAGGAAACCGGTTTAATCATCGTAACTTTTGCTACCATTAACCTACCAGAAACAATAAACATTGGATATGAAAAAATTTCTGTGAGACCCTACATACCATTACCAACTAGATGCAAAAACTGTTTTCGTTTTAATCACATAGTAAAATTTTGCACTAACGTAAAAATGTGTCCCAACTGTGGCGAAGAAGATCATATCGATATTTCTCTAAATGAACAGTGTACAAATAAACAAGCATGTATTAATTGCAAAGATAGGAAGGAAATCAACAATAACCATCACGCCTTAGACAAGTCATGCCCTGTGTTTATAAAACAAAAAGAAATTCAGTCCATTAAAACTCTTCAAAAAGTTGATAACAAAACAGCGCTTTCAGTATACAACGAACATCACCACAACAACAATGTTTCTTATGCTTCAGTCGTTCGCTCAGCACCCACACAACCAGCAACTATCACATCTAACGCATTATCTCCGAGCACTGTTGCTTCTCAGTATCCAACCAAAAATTTACATCCAACTATCGATTTATCAACAATTTGCAGCAACAATAACCAACAAGAGCTTCCCAATCCTTTCCTCGATGAAAGTCCTAGTGAAAAATTAAATATACCCAGCGGCAATTTTCAAAGCCAACAAGACCAGCCTATTTTAACATCCAAGCTACTTGGAGGTAACAAACTTAAAATATTTCCAACGAATACTTCCAAGCGACTATTACGCCAACTTAAAAACAAAACTTCTACAAAACCCGTTTCAAAAAACTCGAAAACTTCAAAAATTAAAGCAAGATTGGATTCCTCCAATGATTCCGATTTCGATGACAACATGCTTCAAGACTAACAGGCCAAACTCAACATTTATCTTATTATATTATAGATTTATTATTATTTAATACCAATTATTTTATTTCTTTTAATTCATTATGGTTCTAAAAATTCTCCAATGGAACATCAACGGTTTTTTTAACAACTTACACGAGCTTAACTTACTAATTATATCAAATTCTCCAGATATAATTGCTTTACAGGAGGCTCATTTAACACAAAAATCGGTAAACCTTAATAACTATAAAAACATAATTCATAACACACAATCGACAACTCACGCAAAAGGCGGAACAGCACTGTTCATTAAAAATGGAATTGACTTCTCAGTTGAACCAATAACTTCTCATCTATGTGCTACAAAAATTTTAATTACAACAGAATTCAATCTATCTATTATATCTCTCTATTTACCACCAAACTCATCTTTTTCCTCATATGATCTTAACCAACTTATTTCAGGCAATACCCATCCTCTCTTGTTATTAGGTGATTTTAATGCACATAACACGCTATGGGGTTCAAACACCACCAATTCCAAAGGCAAAATTGTTGAAAGTTTTTTTCAACAATCTAACTTAACTCTTCTTAACGATCATTCCCCAACACACCTATCTACTCTTTCAACCTTAACCAACATTGACCTTTCCTTTTGCACCGCGAATTTACTGCCCTTTATCTCTTGGAACACTGATAAACAGTTGCATGGTAGTGACCACTTCCCAATTTATATTTATCTTAACAATAACGTTGACGATTCAAGCAGTGATTTTAAATTTATCCCAAAATTCATCACAGAAAAAGCCGACTGGCTAAAATTTCAGGATCTTTTCGATAAAGATCCAATAATCTTCACATCTAATATAAACAAAAATGCTGCTCTGTTTCATAAGAAAATCATCTCATCTGCAAACCAATCTATTCCCCAAACTCACTACAGCAACACCCCTAAATATGCCTACTGGTGGAACAGGGAACTAGCTTTACTACGTGAAAACAAACAAACTTCCTGGAATATCTTTAAATCAAACATGTCCCAAACCAACCTTCTTACCTACAAAAAAGCTAACGCTAAATTTAAATATGTAGCGAAACAGTCTAAAAGA
Organism: Dichetophora obliterata; assembly: GCA_963920525.1. Taxonomy (NCBI): domain Eukaryota; kingdom Metazoa; phylum Arthropoda; class Insecta; order Diptera; family Sciomyzidae; genus Dichetophora; species Dichetophora obliterata. The sequence continues at coordinate 7,175,335 of OY986436.1, read as the reverse complement.
GAATCTTTTAATAATTTCACAAGCTCGATTAACCCCAACAGTTCTATCAAACAACTGTGGAAAACTGTCAATAAACTTTATGGAAAAAGAAATAAGCACAATATCAAAACCATTACTTGCCCTAACGGGACCACCCTTGCAAATTCCGCTTGCATCTCCAATTTTTTTGGAAAAAATTGGTCAGAATTCTCTCAGGATAACAATTTTCATGACGATTTCCTTACCGGGAAATTAAGCCTAAACCCTGTTATAGATTATGAAGTAGAGCGAATGGGAACCTTCCTAGAGCACAAAATAGAGCTTGTTGAACTTAACTCAGCTTTAAGTTCACTCAAAGGCACAACTCCAGGGTATGACAAAATACCATATCAAATTTTAAACAATCTGTCAACCACAGGATTTAATTATCTTCTTTCCCTTTATAACTCTGTTTTTAACTCTGGAATCATTCCCCAAACATGGAAAACGGCCACCATACTCCCCCTTTTAAAACCTAACAAGCCTACTAACAAAACTGAAAGTTATCGACCTATATCTTTACTACCCTGTACAGCAAAAGTTTTAGAGAAAATTATTTCCAAAAGATTGCAGTGGTATTTAGAAAGTAAAAAATTGATTAACCCCCGACAAGATGCTTTTAAAACTGGTAGTGGAACTATTGATGCTCTTCTACATATTGACTTCCTTGCAGCCGACGCAGTCTCCAAAAGGAAACACCTGTCTATACTCTCAATTGACTTTCAAAAAGCGTTTGATAGAATAGGCAAACACGTCATAATAGAACAACTTAAGGAATGGAAAATAGGTCAAAAAATAATAAACTTTATTAACGCCTTCTTAACTAATAGACAGTTTAGGGTGCGTATAAGAGGTAACCATTCTTCAACATTCCATTTACATAATGGGATCCCACAGGGGTCACCTTTATCGGTGATTCTCTTCAATACTGCTTTCGAAAAACTAAACAAAATTTTAATCAGCTATAACTTTTTTACACATTCAATTTACGCAGATGATTTATATATTACTGCCAAGTTTGACACATATGTTCAATTGCAAAACAATTTAAACTCACTTTTTCAGTCCATTCTACCTTGGCTCCATTACTCAGGATCAGCAATATCCTATTTGAAGTCAAAAATTCTTCACATTTGCCGCAAAAGAAATTGCCTTCCAGCCGACATTAACATACTCTCCAATACGATTGAAAATACTAATAACTTAAAAATTCTGGGAGTTATATTCAACAGCAAGTACAACTGGTCTTCTCATATAGACTGTCTTAAGATTGAACTAAACAAAAGGCTCAACCTAATTAAATGTATTGCAAGTCATAGTAGTAACTCGCACCCAAACTGCATTATTAATGTTGTTAAGGCATTTTTACTATCTAAAATAGATTACGGCCTACCTTTATACGGGCACTCATCTCAGGCACAACTAAGAAAAATCAAATCTATTTATCATGCAGCATCACGTTTAAGTCTCGGGGCTTTTCGCTCTACTCCCCTCAAAAACATTTTTGCTGAATCCGGCCTACCTTCAATTGAAGTAAGAACTGAACAAACTACCTCTCGTTTAATACCTAAAATCCTTTACCCTGCTCAGGCACCGATTATTAGCAATATAGCAAATCAAGCAAAAAGGAAAAAGTTGCGCATTCCATCAGCAATACATCGCATAATATCTTCTGCTAATGAAATCGGATTAAAAATTAAAGTACATACTAAAAACTTGAGTAACTTCCCCCCTTGGTTCTTCGTGAAAAGCTCAGTCATTTCAAACTTAATCCAACTACCGAAAAATTCTACTTCTAACGAAGCTTACCTTTCTAATTTTAACTCCATTATCACCCCGTATATACAAGAAAATTGGAATCCTATATATACGGATGGTTCGAAAAATGAATTTAACACAGCCTTCGCCGTTGTTAACACAAATTATAAACTTATTGTAGCAAAACAAATTTTTAACCACTGCTCTATTTTTACGGCCGAAGCCGAAGCGATTTTTGCTGCAGTTAATCACTGCAAGGGTCTTAAAAGAAAATTTATAATCTGCTCTGACTCACTGTCTGTTATTCAGGCAATTTTAAATTTAAGGCACCAAAACGAAATTGTTATTAATATAAGAGAAGCTCTTACAAAATTTTCAAATAAGTTAAAACTTATGTGGATTCCTGGACACGCAGGGATCAAAGGAAATGATATGGCTGATTTAGCCGCGAAATATGCCTGTACTGGGCCTGTCACGTTGAAAGATACATATAACAATAAGGACCTAATAAGACTGATAAATCAATTTAATCATAACAAGCAGAAGCTAAGATGGAACCAATACATACATTATTACAAGCAATTTAATAAAAATGGTATAGCTGCCATCTATCCACGGAATATACCAAAAATTAATTTACAAAAATATATAAGACTTCGCCTTGGACATACAAGACTAACCCATAAGCATATTTTTGACTCGAATTTTGGGACTGAATGCCCATTATGTTACTACGATCCCCTAACAATGACTCATATTTTGTATAACTGCCCTACAACTACTAACGCTCAATTACAGCTTTTTAATAAAATTTGCATTGGAGATTTTTTATCAGATGTAACTTCCGTAAATATAAATAATGTTATTAAAATACTATTAAAGTGTAAAATTTTTCTGCAAATTTAATTTATCCTTACCTCTAGTGGTACTATCCCATACACATTTAATTTTTATCTAATTATGTAATTTTGTACCTAAGTTAGTCTCATTTCTTTTTTAATTTCAGTTTACTAATTATTAGCCTGAAAACCTTAGTTGTTATGGCTTGTTTCTTTAAGATAATTTTGTAATTTATTATAAGATTATCTCTTCAAATAAATAAATAAATAAATAAATTTAAAAAGAAATAATACAAAATTTGGACATTTTGGCTTTGATATTATAATTTTGGAGATTTTCGCCATTTAATATTTTGACTTTGTATATTTTGTACCTTGGAGATTTTGTCTGTGGCGGAGATTTTGTCGCTTGAAATTTCTTACCGCTCCCATCCTATTATAATTGTCACTATGTTTTGTTTATAAATATTTTTCGTGTTTTTTTTTTCAAAACACAAAAGCTGGCTTGACCATTTTTTAATCTAAAGCACTCCATAAAATACATACATAATGAAATTCTCTCAGGAAAAAAGGTACTTAAGTTATTTTATGGATTTGCTTAAACTCATAAAATACAGCTTTGACGTAATACAATATCTAAGCATATTTTTTACTCCCAAACTTTTGATTCCAAAATATTAAAGTGTTGTCATCTGAGTTTAACGAGTTGTTAAAAACATTTTTATACCTCTTTTATTTTTCTTCAGAACCAAAGTATGATGTTGACCAGTTGTTTCTTTTTCCCCCAACTGTTACCAGCTGGTTTGGTTAAATATAAAAAAAACAGTTGTTTCGGCAGAGTTCATGGCAACGTTTGACTATGACTCAGCATTCTCTGCTCAACGTGAAAATGATCAGTCATCGGAACAGCAGTCATAATTTATAAACATACAGCCATGGTCACACAAGAAGCTCAAATTTTAATTATTTCAACAAATCCAGTTTATATGACATTTTACTTAAAAATCTTGGTTCTCTTAATGTTCGAAGAACTCAGTTCGAAGTTACCTTATCCATAAGTACTACTAATCTTTTGGATACATCTAGACTTAGGATAAGTGCTACTTATGGATATAGTAAAGTAAATCGAGAATTACAATCGAAAAAATCGATCTTATTGACTCTTTTTTTAAGTCTAGATTTTATTCAAATTAATGGATTTCCTAATCAATTAAATAAATTGTTAGAGCTTTTCATTAGTAAATATTTTAATTATAGTATTGAAGTTTGCCATATGCCGATCTGTGATCCTAATTTGCATCATTATCATTTACCGCTTGTATTAAACATCTCATTCTATAATTTCTCTTACAAAAGTTTTTAACTTGTTAAATACTAATATATATTATAATTTCAGTCAATGTTATTATGAAGAACTGAAAACTGCTGTTATGATGGTTGATTGAGAGCATAATTTGAACTTAAAAGTACTCATGTTTCCTTTATATATTTTTTAAATCCAAATTTTTAAATACATATTTTTGAAAAAATTATGCCTGTGTCCTACAAAAAAATATTTTAAGCTTCCGTGGTATACAACAGAAATAAATTTTTAGATCTATATCTTATTACGCAAACAAAAAAAATTGTGGCACCATTTTAGCTGTGTTAACGTCAGCATATTCAAATAAATCTTACATCTTTAGAAAGGTATTTTCGAGTACATTTGCAGAATATAATTTTTATTCGAATAAGTTGTCATTAAGATAGGTAGAACTGAGCAAATGTAAAAACCTTTTTTCGCAATGGGACAGTAGCAAACCAGTAGCAACACAGCTCTGTTGAACATCGTTGCTGTCATGGTATAATTATTTGGCAAGGTAGCTTAAGAAGTTATAGTTTGCTGCTGTTGACTAGCTATGTGCTTATTTTTAACTTTTCTTTGATTAATTTTTCATACAAATTTTGTTCACAAAGTTTGTTAGAATGTTTTTAGTTTGCTGCGATTGACTAACTAGCTTTGTTTAAGTTGTTGCATGTAATTTTGACAACTACCCATCGCCGCTCATGAATGCGGCCAATGAGAATGCAATATGAAAGCAAAAATAAGCAAAAATACCAAAATGGCTGAGTTTGACAGTTATGATCACTAAGAAAGAGAACACATTCAGTCCTTACACTACCTTGTCTAGTTCTACTATGGAGCTGTGTGGCATTGTTGTTGCTGTTTCTTAATTACTCTCTCGAACTGATAACCTAAACACACTGAAGCATGGTAGAAGGATAGAGGTATATGCAGCGCTGACTGTGCTCTCTTTCCATACTGCCATGTTTGTCAAATTTAGCTGTGTGGCGAATGGAAACAAAAGAAAATAAAGAAAAAGTTTTGCTTCGTTACATGGCAGAATTAGAGAAGGTATATGCATTTTGGAGAGGTAGACTGCCGCAACTGTCAAAACGAAGTTGACAGCTCATACAAAATCTGAAAACGATGAGAATGCGATAAGAAAGCGAAAATAGGCAAGAATAGCAAAATGCTTGAGTTTGACAATTTTGGCTATGAGAAAGAGAGTGCAGTCTGAAATGCATATACCTTCTCTAATTCTGCCATGCTTCGTTATGACAATTCCGGCAGTATGCTCTCATCTAGTGCATATACCTGTATTCTTCTACCATGCACTGAAGTAATTTCATTCAATGAACCCAGTGGTAAATAGACACATGACGTAACCAATTATTTCTTTTATTCCTACAATCCGATTTCCAACGCCTTTAGAGTTAATAATTGAGTTTTTTAAGTGAAAACTTTTTCAGGCGCGTTTAGCCATTGTAGAGGAAAATCTTTAACGAAACCCTTACTCATGACACGACATCCACAAATTAAGAGAAATGCCATATTTCATACAGTTTTAGACGTATTAGCCAAAAATGTATAAAATTTAATAAATATGGTATGTTAGTGCTATTTAAAAAAAGTTGACAGGACTACTTTCAACGGCTGTTCAACGACAACACTGTTTGTTTGTTCGTCTTTTATCCCTTTCAGACCTGACGCTAAGCCGCTGAGAATTTTTTATGATTTTTGGATTAAATGGAATTCATATGATCTAAAAATATATTCAAAGCCAAAATTTTGATATTTTCATGTCCTTCAAGTATTTTCAAGAACCAAAAGTTTGTACTGAAATTAAATTTTTTTACACATAGTGACCTAAAATCAGTTATGATTTTAAAATGGATTATTTTATTTGTTAAAATGTGTACGTCACTAAAATTATGCTATTAGTATTTTAGTAAATGAAAAAAAACTAACGTCCGCTGCTCATTTTTTAAAAAATAAGTGTGACGCGAGAATTCCGTGAAAATTTGACAAACGGTAAAATGAACATCGAAACAATAGGTCTGCTTCTGTACTCACATGGTGTGACTTGTGAGTCGCTTTTTTTCTGTTTCCGTACTTTTTGTGTAAGTAATGGGAGAAGAAGAACAAGCATAAAATCTCGAGCACAGAATGTGCACAGAGCGTGCTAGAACTCAAGACTTCGAGGAAATTAAGAATAAGCATCGAAAAGAACAAGCAAATGTCAAATGTTTGTTTACGTTTTTCACAAATATTCACAAATTGTGCTGCTAAAAATAAATGTACAAATTGCAGTTTCTTTTGGCCTTCCATTTTTAACTATAAATTATTTAAAGTAATTTTATAACTTAAAACCATGGTATAAGTAAAAAATTATATAATGGCTTAAAACAAATTAACTTCGCAATCAAATTGATCATTTTAATTGGCGTTTTTAACGTTTGGCACGATTTTATTGCTTAAAACCAATTTACTTCACAAACAAAATGACGACAATTTCAATTGGCGCTATTTACGTTTGACTCGTCTGCTGTCAAAATCAGCTGCTTTGTGCTTGAAACTTGCTAGAAGCTGTTTTCGTACTTTTACCCATATTCTCAAATTTAATTTTTACTCTCTCAGTTCGAGCTTACCAGAAGTTAAACAAATCTTACACAGTGTAGGAAACAGTACGGAAACAGACCTAATATGAGAAGAAAACATAAACAATAATCAGCGCAATTGATACATGAATATTTGTTTTGCATTCTGATTCTGATAACAGCGAGTACAGAGTACGTAAAATGAGTTGCGGATATGTATTAGCCAAAAGTATTTATCAATGTAATGTTTTTTAAGTATGATAAACTTTTTCAATAAAAATTAAAAAAAAACAAAAGATAAATCGCTTTGGATATGGTCGAACTTCGACCACAGGCGATACTAGTTTATATAAAGCCACAAATAATATTGAACATTAGTGTAAACATCAACATTATTTAAGGGAATTAAAATTTCTTAATAAGTTTTTATATAAACATTATGAATTAAATATAAAGTCTAATCCAAAAATGTTCTGGACTTTAAAATTTATAAATTTATAAATTTAAAAAAATCAAATTCCGCCTTCCCGTCTATTTGCTAAATTCTTTTGCTCTAATTTTATTACAAACTACGACAATAATATTGATATCAACTTTAATCTTGGAATAAATATAGATTTTGGTAGTTTTCAAATCTCTGACATTGATATCTCTGACTCTATTGCTAGCTTAAAAAGCTCGCAAAAGAATGATGTGGATGGATTTTCTGCATTTATTTTTAAGAAATGACACCATGTTCTGGTAAAACCACTTAAAATAATTTTTTAAAAATCCTTGATATCTGGAACTTTTTTGGATGCATGGACAATTTCTTTCATAACTCCAGTTTATGAAAATGGAAGTAAAGTTAAAATCTGTAATTATATACCAATTTCTAAGATATCAAATATCGCTTAAATTTTGAAAAATATAAGAAACAAACTTTCGTTTGAAATTAAGATAATAATATACCCTAATCAACACGATTTTATACCAAATCGATCTACAGTATCAAACCTAGCGACCTTTACAGACTATTTTATTGTATATTTGCGTCTGAAGATGGCTTTTCAGTTGATACTGTTTATACAGATGTCTCAAAAGCATTTGATAGGATCTCGCATCATATTTTACTCACTAAATTCTTGCATTTAGGATTCCAGAATTTTTGCTATAGAATGTTAAGAAATAGTGTACCATTCAATATTCGACTTCATCATATAAGTAACAATTAATGCTTCGAATTCTTCAATGGTTAGAGCTATGCGAGAGTTTAATAATTTATCAAATTTGCATTCCATAGATTTCTCAGTGTCTAAGGCAACTTCATTTAATCAATTACCTTCAATTTATTAATGTTCAACATATTATTTTTTATCATAAACTTATTTATATACTTAATATCTAGTCAGTTTGGGAATTATTTCTCCATTGATAAATGAAAATTAAAAAATAGAACATACTTATGAACCATAAAAGCCAAAAGTTATAATAGCCAAAAGCTTGAAATTCACTTTAAAGCCTGTTTTTTAGATTGTGTCAAAGATATCAATTCAAAAACCAGCAAACCATATCTAACATACTAACATACTATTTGTAAGAGACATAATTAATGGCAGAATTAATTCTTCGAAACTCGTAGCGGTCATTCCGTTCAATGTATCGAGTAGTGCTCTGAGAAACTCAGACCTATTCCTTATAAGTGAGACTTTAAGTAGATGCTTATCTCATTGCAACTCTGTGGCAAGTCAGTTAGACTTCTTTGATGACCGCAAATTTTTTATGAAGCAGCTCTTAGACATTGCTACTACTTGGTAACTTCTATTCTTTTTAATTAACTGGCTAGTTTTCACCTTACAAATTTTTTATCTAAACTATAAACTTCAGTAATCTTTATCTGTCATTTGATCCATAGCGTTAACTCAAAACTCATCTTTGTTATCTATCTAAATGAAATGTAAATGCATATAATGCTAATTGTAAATTTTTTAAATATTTGTATTAGGCATTAGCCGATAGGAATTAGGTATTTGTAATATGTAATCTGTTAGGGTTCTACTCGGTAGATGTAAATAAATAAAATAGGCGCAGGCAAAACAGTTTGATACCATTTTTCCCGTGTTTCTCAACTGATGTGGATAATTTTTCGTTAAAGTTAATTCGAGTAGGGAGAAGAAGTACACCGAATACTTTTTGCGACCTTTGACCTGAAATATTAACGTTAAAAACAGAATTTCTTAAATAAAAGCTAAGCTATAAGAGATGAAAGAACACGGTGTAAGAGGAAATTTCAGACTTTCTCTTACGGATACCCTACAGTAAGCATTTTTTTATGTAACTTGTGCGAATATATATTGGGATGGTAAAATTTCTTACAAACAGTAAATTTTGAAAACTTCCCGTTATTTCGACATCAAAATTATGACAAAATTATTATCTCGAAAACTAGCTTTTCTCAGTACAACGGTTTTTTGTATGAAAAGTCATTGGTTGAGAAAAAGAACGGTATACGAAGGCTTTTTTGCTTTTCAATATATCAATATACGGATGGTATATTATATTATATTATTTATATTATTTATATGCAATAAATTTTCTAATATACGGATAGTATATTAGAAAATTGCCAGTTATTATGACACCAAAACTATTGCGATATCTCAGAAACTGTAGATTTTCTCAGTACAACGCGTTTTCTTTGAAGCAAGGTCTTCGCTTCAGAATGAGAAAAAACTATTGAAATTTCAAGTTTTGATTTTGCAAGCAAATATCTCAGCCATTTTCCAATCGATTTTCATCAAATCTTCTTTGTCTTAAAATTTCAGTCAAATGACTCTGAAGAAAAAAGAAAATATTTACCGTTACCTCGCCAATTCACTGTTTTATATTGTTTTCAAAAAACCTCTAAAATATTAAATTTTTGCCCAAAAAGTAGACTGAAAATTGTTTTTGTTGTAATTTTCTGTTTCCACCCTCTTTTATATGACATTTCATTTATCTGCAAAAATTGCTTCATTTTGACATATAATTTGCACAGTATCTATCATCGAAAATTGAGCTACCCCCTATGTTTTTTATGGCGAAAATAAATTTTTCCTAAATGTTGTTTTTATATTTTTTGTAAAATAATACAGCTTCCAAAATAATTTTAGTGAAAAAATGCCCTTAATATCTCTTACCAATCAAAAGTTATATTTTCATACCATGAAGAACGAAAGCTGTCGTACTTTTTTAGTGTTGATTTGAAATGAAGGTAAACAAATCATTTAGCATTCAAAAGGTGCTGTTGCGCAAATAAAATGTACAAAATTTTGACTGGTAACCAATGATCCGAAATGTGAGCGTTAAAAAGAATTAATTTTGCTTTCCGAAAAATGCCACATCATTAGAGAAACCGTGAAGGGTTTAAAAGAAACGTAGAAGATAAAAACCGAATTGAACCATCTCAAGGGTAATAACAGCTAAGAACTATTTTCGTAAACTTTCTTAATTTATTGGTTTTTTGTGAAGGTCCCTAAAAGTCTGGCTGAAAGGGGTGTATATGTTTGGAAGAAATGCTGGTAGGATAAATAATAGAGCCAGCTCATACATTTTACTCCTCTCGATGTTAATTCGGAAGGGATATTAATAAACTCCCTTACAAAAATTGCACCGCTACAAAAATGGCTAACGAGTACTGTCGTCTACGCTATGCCATCTTTAATGTATGTTTTCTGAAATCTACGCTACAGTGCCTTAAAATAAGCTACGGTCAATGTTAATTTTTTTACTGTTTACGAACAGTTGGTCGATTTTCAACCTCAGGTGATACTAGTAATTAAAAAAAAACATTAACGAACTCCAATATGATTTGATACTAGAAGAAGATTTTTTATTAAACAATATTCAGAATAATTATGAAAAATATAAATTTCAGCTTACAATAAATAAGTTACCCGCTAGTAAAAATTTGTAGGTGATGACATTGTAATGCATAACTGTAAGCGGAAACAAAACCTTGTTTGTGCTCATTTCTTGTTTGTGCTCAGATTATTTTGTTTTCATTGTTCAAACAACAGTTTGACTTAATTCCTCTCTGTAGTAACATCGTGTTTTTTAACAGGAAGTTTTGCAGTTAAGTGTGTTTGTGAAAACTATTAATCTTTATGTTTAAACCAGAACAAAGGTTTATGTATAAAATAACAAAGTATTATGAAACATTAACTTTGAAGTGCTAGATAAAAGGTAATAAATTCGTTCATTCAATTGTAAAAATTGTTTTGAAAATAATTTGTGGCGTCATTTGCATTTGTTTGCTTTATTTCGGTAAGTTCTCTTTCGTTTTCGTTGTGCATTTGGCGTAGAGAGGATTTTCATTAAATTTATTTGTGTACTCTCCAATTTTGTGCGTCATTGTTTTTGTTCTCTCCTATCTTATGCATACCTACTCCCATCGTCGCTTACTGTGTAAGTTAAATGCCATCAGTGTTTTAGCTGCCATGTCCAAACAAATGTAATTGAGAATTGTAAACAGACTTCGGAGTCCCCGCAGCTACATTGTATTTAAGAAATAATTGGTTACGTCACGTGTCCGTTTACCACTGGGTTATACTAAGACAATGAACTAAGGACTCTCAAAGGGCTCTCTCTAAAATTTCTTCTCAATATATTAAATCCTAGCATAGAGTATGCTTTAGGTATAACGTAATCAAAATGATCTTTGAATGTAAGACTGCCAGACAAACCTTTTTAAGCAAAATGTGAAATAAATTAGAAATGTTGAGATTATATTAAATTTTGTGCTATTTATGTGACCATGGCTGTATATTAAAATTTATCTAAATATTGCATAACTTAGTAAAATAAAATAATATGAGCAAAGTTTAAAAAAAGAATAGAATACACATGACTCATTTTAACAACGTTAACACGAACTATAATTTAATAGCTACTTTAAATGTCATAAATTTTTAATAAAAACCAGTTAAGTTGCTCACCAGCTGTAATTCGCTACATGTTGCACCCCAATCTTGTATACATAGCTGTTTAGTTCACTTTCTACAACATGAGCAGCAGTTCAGTTCATTGGGTACACGTGTACCTAAAATGCACTTAAATACTGAATGGAAGCAAAACAAATACAGAAACTCGGTAACAAAACAGAGAAAACACATAAAACCGCCACAATTGAGCAAACTTTAGCAATAACAACAACTACAACAAGAAGAACACAACAACATGTATACAATAAAAGCAATTGAAAAGACAATGACAGCGCTGATGATGACGACGACGATAAATTCGAGTACTTGTGACGGTTTGTTTTTTTTTTTTTTTGCAAATTTATAGATATATCTGCTTTTATCTGTTCTGTTTTTGAAACAAACATAACGCAAAGCTGCTACAAAGTAAACTTTATTCAATTATTATTTAGACATAAATGATAACAAAAATTAAGTAGAAACAGCTAGTTGAAGCTACGTGTGCGCAGTGTTAAGTGCAAATGAACTTTGAAAAACTAACCGGAGACATTTAACTTGGTTTTGACAGAGAGAAGAAAAAAGGAAATTTAGAATACTTTCAACAACTTGAACAGGTAGATAAAGTGCATAAATATTTAAGAATCCGATTCTCCTCAAGCAATGTTTAAATTCAAATTTTTGTTTTTAGAATTCGTACCATGAACTTCCTAGAATTAACATCTTTTCAAAAATGTTCAGTGCTCAAAATCCTGTGGGTGCATTATTGAATTGTATTTCGTTATCAAAACATAGTATTTTTTTTAAAATAAGGATAATGCATTAAAACTCAATGTCATCTTCAGTCGTTATTTAACCACAAGCACCAAGAAATAAACAAACAAAAAAATAAGTATATTGTGCACACCACTGTACATTAACACGCATGCGTCGTTAACAAAAATTTACGAAAGAGTCGCTTTCCTATGGAGAAAACAGAGTCAATTGCCCTTAAATGACTGGTCCCATGACAGCTCAAAAGGACAGCTATCAGAGGAGAGGTCTGATATAACTCGTCCCTATCCCTTTTGAACATATTACGTGGTAGGTTCTGAACCGGTTCTTTTTTCGTCAAAATAGGTCACCAATCTACTCCTCTGGACTGGTCACTGAACCGGTCAAAGGTGATGCCGCAGGTGGCAATTGAAAACTGTCAATGACAACGCCATGTAAAAGAGACCGGTCGGTTTCATATGTTGGTGGCAGAATTGGGACCTATCACTTGATAGGTTCAGAACCAGTTCTTTTTTCCGTGATCACCACACTGATCACCTATACGTGATTAGTTAAGACACACACGATTTGCATTTAAAAGCGTTTAATTCAGGTTATACCTAGCTCGCTCGCTTTGCTGCACTCGACTCTTATCCTTTGAAAAGTTTGTGTACCCAATAAGCCAAATGAATTCGAAACGAATAAAATCCGCATTCTCGGACCTTTTAATCGTTAACGATTATTGTTTTCGAATACGCGAACGGGAGAAAATCACCATTCGTTAACGAGTCCGAGAAAACGATTCGTTAACGAGTTCGAGAATGCGAATCGTTAACGATTCCAAGAATACGATTCGTTAACGAGTCCGAGAATGCGATTCGTTAACGAGTCCGAGAATACGATTCGTTATCAAGTCCGAGAATACGATTCGTTAACAAGTCCGAGAATACGATTCGAGAACGATTCGTTAATTAAAAATATCGAATCCTTCTCGAACTGCCTAAAACATAAGCCAACAACTTTTTTGCAAAAAACCCAATTTTTTAAGATTTTAAACTGCATGTTATGAGAATTATAATTTTTATACTATAGAAAAACTGTAAACATTATAATTATTAACATTAAATTAAATTGAAAAATTACCATCATCTAGAAATTTGAACTTCGGCAGCGATTGTAAGTCCATGAGATTATCCATTCGACCATCGCAGTTGTTAAAAATCGTTGCTAAATTTGCATTACTAAAAATGAGAGCTAGCCTATGGTCGTAGGCTCAAATCCCAACCGGGAAAAAAAATTTTTTTGTTCTGCTGTTCTAAAATATAGGTTTTTTATAAATTTTTTTTACGAAAGTCCAAAATGCTATTTTTTTATAAATTTTTTTTATTTTATATTTTTTTTTTTTTTGCTTAAAACATGTAATAATAAACGCGAACTAAAAATAACTGATTTATTTTTAAAACTGTTTTAAAAAAATTTTTACAATTAAATGAAAAAACTAATACGAGATATCGGATACAAACAAAATTTTATTAAAACACTTAGAATTTTTTCATATAAATTTCTTCATAGAGAATTTTATAAAAAGACTTGGAATTTTTTCATATAAAAACTTTGAATTTTTTTTTTATTTTAATTGAAGTATTTTAAGCAGCTAATAATGGAAAAATACTTTTTAAAAAAATTTTATTTTTTCATATAAAAAAGTCCAACTCGTAAACGAACACGAGATCTCGGATTCATACAAAACTATGCAAAAAGACTTAGAATTTTTTATAGAAAATTTTATAAAAAGACTTCGAATTTTTTATAATTTTTTGAATAAAAAGTATTTTTTCATTATTAGCTGCTAAAAATACGTTAATTAAAATAAAAAAAAATTTCATAAGTTTTATATGAAAAAATTTTAAGTTTTTATAAAATTTTTTATGAAGAAATTTATATGAAAAAATTGGAAGTTTTTTATTAAATTTTTTATGAAGAAATTTATATGAAAAAATTCTAAGTCTTTTTGCATAGTTTTGTATGGATCCGAGATCTCGTGTTCGTTTACGAGTTCGACTTTTTTATATAAAAATATAGAATTTTTTTTAATAAAAAGTTATTTTATTGTTAGCTGCTAAAAATACGTATATTTAAATCAAAAAATTTTCTTCATTTTTATATGACAAAAATTTTTAGTTTTTTATAAAATTTTTTATGAAGAAATTTATATGAGAAAATTTTAAAGCTTTTACATAATTTTGTATGGATCCGAGATCTCGTGTTAGTTTACGAGTCCGACTTTTTTGTATGAACATATAGAATTTTCTTAATAAAAAGTATTTTTTCATTGAATAAATTTCATAATTTTTATATGAAAAAATTCTAAGTATTTTTATTTAATTTTGTATAAAGAAATTTATGAAATTTTTTTTCATATATTATATCATTAAGTTTTTATTATAATGTACATCATTTTCACTGAAAAATTTTTCAAGTTGTTTTTCTTAGGATAAGTCACATAGAAAAATTTATAGATCCGAGATCTCTCGTTCGTTGCGAGCTCGTTTAAGAGTCCAATATTGCGAGTCCGAGATCTCCGACTCGTAAACGAGCTCGCAGTGTCCGAAAGTAAGCATATGAACTACATTACCAAATTTTAGTCTAATACGATAAAAACCGTCCGAAATGTAGACGAAATGTAGGGCTGTAAAAGGGGTGTGTCAAAAAGTTTTTATCCTATCTCGTACTCGAACCAATTAACTGCTAAAATTTCAGGTCAATCGGTCCAATAGTCAATTTTAAAACTCATCCGTAGTTAAAAAAAAGTTACGAAAAAGTCGCTTATGTGTCAATTTGACACAATACCAAAAAATACCAAAGCAACATAGAAAAAATGGAAATGGAAGGTTTTTGTTTAATTTTTATTTTTGCCTGACACAATATCGATACTAATAGCAAAAAGTACACAATACAGTATTTTTTTATATAAAAAAATTAAATGATATAAAAATGATATAAAAAATTAAAAAAAACTTTTATTGAAGTTCAGTGCAAAAAAGAGATTAGAACTAGATAAAAAGATATAGAAAAAGTATATATAAAGAATTAATTATATTTCACATGTTTCGCATACAATGAAACGGTGCTGCTCAATTACCTCCACAAAAGCCTAAAAAAAACAACTCGTGTCTAAATAGAGTTTATGTACACCAAGTTATATTTTTTCTCTATTTTGAACTGATTAAAAAAAAAATCACAAACTTTCAGCGTCATTCACTGCAATTGTAGCTAATTTTTATAATTTTTCTATCTATTAACAATTTTATCATAATCACCCATACGCCACTCTTGCCGCGTATCTAATATTTATCAGTTTAGTTTTTTTTTTCATTTATCTACTTATTTTCTACTTTTATCTATTTACACATTTTGTAACATTTGTTGTTAATTTTAACTTGTTGGCAACAATTGCGTTTTTTTCGGGAAAAAACTGCGTACGAACGTATGAATGATAAAAATGATTCCATGTAGTTATAACCCGCTTGTAAAAATTTGTCGGTGATGACCATTTATGATGATTTCCGTTAAGATTTACGATTAACACAATTGCTTGACGACTCCTTGACATTTACCGCTTTATTTTGTATAACGAAAATGCACACCAACGACAAGAAAGACACGAGAAACAATAGTATTTCGTATAGGAAAAAGTATTGCTTCTCGTGTTTTGCTTGTCGTTGGTGTGCATTTTCGTTATACAAAATAAAGCGGTTAATCTATTACAATGCACAAAAATGCATCCGAAAATCGATAAACTTTTATTTAAATTTCGTTTAATAGTTGCGAATCATTTCGATACGTTACTTCATTTGATAAGATTGTTTACTCGATCACTTCTGCTGCGATTCAAACCCTGATATGGATGTGGCCAACTTTTTTTTCTTACCAAATCTTTGAGCACTTTGAGGCACCTGTTTACGGTCGATAAAGACATAAAAGAGACTTCAGCAGCGAGAACTGAGGTTGCGTTCAGGAAATGCGTTCACAAAACAAACTAAAGGCGGATTCACTGACTACCTTCAGCAAGTTTTTTTGTATGAAGTTTTTGAGCTTTATCTCTCTCCACGCTCAATGAGAGAGTAACAAAAACTTGCTGCACGCTCTTGGACTTGATTAAAATAGTTTAAATTTTTGCAGAACACTAGCTGAACGTGATCAGTGAATAGGGCCCCCCCAAAACGATACTATATGTCCATCCGACCTGTCAAGTCATCACACATGTAGTTTCGTTTGTGAGCAAAAAATCAAGGCCATCACTTTTTGATAAGGCCATCCAACTTAATGTATTTTTTGATTTGATGAACATTTTTCAAAGGAGCACATCTCGCGGCTAAACTGCCGAACGTGACAAATGTTATATTTTGACGCGAATTTTTTGTATCGGCTTGGAATATTTAAAATCAAAAATATAAAAATAAATGTTCAAAACAATATTTTGTCTCGATATGTTAATTCTTAGACAGCTTAAAAATAATTAAGTCCATCCGACATGTGTGATGTGTGTAAGGGCAACGAAAAAAGTCCCGTTACTTTTACCTACATGTACTTACGACATGTATCGTTTGGGGGCCCTAATCCCGCTTTAAACGGCAGATCGTGCTCGAACTTAGCATCAGTATAGAGTTGTGCCAACCCATCGGAGAAAAAAGCACTCCGAAAGGCCTTTTTGAGTGCTTGCAAGTCAGCTGAAAGCGCTGACCCAACGTATGACACACCATTGTAATTTTATCATTGCATGTCATTGAAAAAGAGCACTTCAATTTAGCTGACTATGAATTGCTTCAAAAGGCCTCCCGTGCAAAGCTTTGGCTCAGCAGTTCATCGAATTCTTTTTGATTTGCCTACCTCAGAAAGGGACTTGCTGAGAGATAGAGAGAGAGAGAGAGAAATTTTTTATTTCATCGAAAATAAGGGTTAGAATTTGCAACCGTCGATACTGCTTCAAAAGGCCTTCATTGGAAAGCTTTGGGTCAGCAGTTCAATTGAATTTTGCGATACCTCAACACGCAATTACATCAAACAACTGATTATTTGCATGCTGCGTTTTTTCTTTTCTTTGTTCAGTTTTTTTATTCGTTTTTTCTTTTGTTCGTTTTTTCTTCGAAATTCGACCAACTTTCTGAAATGTCAATCGTTTTTTTCATTCTGAGGCATTGGCCTTGCCTTAAGAAAATGTGTTGTACTAAGAAAAGCTTAAGTTTCGAGAGAAAGCAATAGTTTTCGAGATATCGTCATAACTTTCATATCAAAATTTTTCAGAATTTACTATTTGTAAAATAAAAAAATTACTATAAAAAAATGCTTATTGTAGGGTATCCGTAAGAAATAGCGAAAAATATTTTTCCTACATTGTATTAATATCTATTTCTTAGAGTTTACGTTTTATTCAGAAATATTCTTTCAATGCTCATAATTCAAGTCAAAGGTTAAATAACTATTCGGTGAACTTACTCCCTACTCTAATTTATTTAAAAAACTATCAAAATCGGTTTAGAAACACGGAAGAACTGTTTCTCCTACGCCTATTTTTAGGTACTATTTTTAGATATAACGAAATGGCTTAAAACATAGATTTGTGTATATAACTTTGGAATGGTTTGAAATATTTGAAAATTTTTTTTACAGAAATTATTTTTTAAGCTGTAGAGCTTTGTAGAAATTATAAAAACAACATTTTGAAAAATTTAATTTTCATCAAAAAAATCATGATTTCCGATGATAGAAACTGTTTTTTTTTCATTATGTGTCAAAATGAAGCAATTTTTGCTAATGATATGTCATATGAAAGAGTGTGAAAAAAGAAAATTGTATAGGAAAAAAAATTACAACAACAAAAACGTTTGGCCTATTTTTTGAGCAAAAACTGAATATTTTAGGTATTTTTAAAGCCATATAAAACATTGAATTGGCGAGATAACGGTAAATCTTTTATTTTTTCTCCAAAGTCAATTAATTGATCCTTTAACCAAAGAAAATTTGTTGAAAATCTATTGAAAAATGGCCAAGATATTTGCTTGCAAAATCAAAACTTGAAATTTCAATCGTTTTTTTTCTCATTCTGAGACGATGACCGTGCTTCAAGGAAATACGTTGTACTGAGAAAATCTAAATTTTTTAAGATATCTCAATAGTTTTGATGTCATTATAACTAGCATTTTTTTTTAACAAATCCCACAAAAATATTACCAAAAAGCTTTCGTATACCGTTATATTTCTGAACCAACGTCGTTTCATACAAAAATACGTTGTACTAAAAACATCTATAGTTTTCGAGCTATCACAATAATTTTCATGTCAAAATAACGGAAAATTTTCATAATTTGCTATTTGTAAGAAATTTCACTATCACAATATATATTCACTCTTTTAACATAAAAAACTGTTTATTGTAGGGTATCCGTAAGAGATGACGCAAAATTTCGGAAGTATTTTTTGCACACCTTATCAATGTCTAAAATTTCCTCATACATTATATTTTTCCATCTGTTACAGTTTAGCTTTTTAACTTTATTTAACTCTTTTAACTTTAATTTTATTTAATAAGTGCTCTTTTTACGCTCATATCGTCACGGTCGAAGGTCACCAATCTAAAAAGTAATCATACTATGCAGCCAGATCTTTCATTTGATACCTCATTCATTATTCTACCTCTTCCTAGACCTGAGATTCCTTACTAAAAATAATACAAACTTTCAACGTTAATATTTCGGGTCAGAGGTCATAAATTTAAAATCTAAAATGATTCTGCACATATAGGGCGCAATACCTTTCGAATGATATAAGTTTCATTGCCCTTATTCTAAAATTAGTATCGAAAAAGTGTACGACAACATTTGATATTTGCCTAAGGACGCTGCTCCGTGCCCAATATCTTTCAAACTGTTCTCAAAACTGTTCAGCCTGAAAGTATACACATCTTAATGCATAAAAGACAAGCATGCTGCTCCGCACACAGTATTTCTGAAACTGTAATGGTCCAGTTAGCCTCGCATGGCATAGCAGTGCATGGCTTAACAAGCGTCACATCGAAATCTGTTTAATAGGATTTGTGTGTATCTGATTATGCACAACATGGCAACGCATGGCAATGCTCAGATAAAAACAGAAATGCATCTCTGACTACATAGATAAACATGGAAGATCTATTTCATTTTAATATTTGTGTATTCTTCTATGTATTTGACGTTTTGGCAAAACAGATGTGAAGTTGTAAAATTGTTTGATCAAGTGCGGTTAATTTATTAAAATAAAATCGTTGTATTCTTTTTTTTATTGTTTTATTTTGACCATGTGACTATGCTTTGCATAATCACCATTTATTTAGCTGTGTGCTAGCTGCTTATCTGCGTTGCATGCGCTGCTGTGCCATGCGAGGCTAACTGGACCATAATTCTTTTTTGGCAGTAAAGCACTGTTCTCAAATATGTTAAGCCTGAAAGTATGCACAGAAAATATATGTTATACTTATCAGTGACAATATTGGGCTTTCCTTTAAGTTCATGAGTAAAAAAAGCAGTGAAAAGTAGTAAATTTTTTAGACCTTATTTAAATGCCCTTCATGATGGTTTAATGTTGATAGCTCGCAGATTTTTCTAAGATTTTTGGGAGTTTTTGAACAAAAATAGTACATAAAAACTGAGTAAAAAATTAGTTTCGTCTTCAAAAACACCATTCAATATCACACCTACCAAAAAAAAAATGCCTACCAAGTCTTGCCAGTTTAATTGTCTGAAAAGAAAAAAAAAATTTAAAACATTTAGCATTTTTAAAAAAAATTACAGAAAAAAAGTTGTTTGAGATATTTTCAAGCAATTTTAAGCCTGTTTTTGAGGCTTCAAATGTAAACCGATTGGGTTTTTTTCCACTAACGATACAATCTTTTGATGCAGATCTTATTTATCAACCGCATTCTATTAGAAAATGATAGAGCAAAAGAAAACAACACCTTTGCATTTTTGGGTAATCTAATAAGCATGCTAAAATATAAAAGGCCATCATATAATTTAATGGGGGGACTTGCTGCTGAATTTATAGCACGTTGGAAATATTACAAGGTTCCAAAATGCTAAAAAGTTGTTTGTACACTTGCTTATCTAAGTAAATCGTGTGAAAGTAATTCACAATTTTGATGTACACAAATACTTAATCTTACACGTGTTAGATTACAAGAGATAAGGTCAGTTCGCACGAGAAGAATATTTTTTAATTGCTCAAAACTATGTCTTATTTTTATTAAAGTATTAATAAAGATTTGTTAAAAGTTTGATTCTTTTTGAAAAATCTCTCCGTATTAAAAGGAAAAACCATCTCAAATACTATGCAAAGACTATTCGCTAATGTTTTCCTCTTGTATCGGAGATTCACGATGAGATATCCTTTAGTGTTTTACGGAGTCCCTGCCGTGTTGGCTAAATTCTACGGTGTTCCATAGCGTGCAACCGAGATAATGCTGCCGTCAACGCCCCTTTGAAACTCAAAGGATCCACCAGATTATTCTAGTCGATACTAAGAATCGTGTCATATTATAGTTGGCGCATGGTCAAGGATTATAATATCTTGACTTAGCACACAAGCCTAAAACCTTAGCAACAACCAGTGTCTGAAGCCAATGATAGATCAGGTCACCTCGTCATATGGTTACCAATTTACCCTCGAACTTTAATGTCCAACGCCCTCGTGTTACCCCAAAGATAACAGTGTGTGGATCCGATAGTTGATTTCCTTCCAATTATTTCCTGTTCGAAATAGTTTAGAATATTATCTACCATTACTCTCTTTATAATTTATGAAAAATTACCAGTCCAACTAAAGAAGTCCACGAAAGCCAATATCCGTGCAAAGGGGCACCAGATAAGGGTCTTTAGTATCTCGACAACAGACCAAAACTTTTTTAGAGCATTTCGCTCGTTTCCTTCAATAACGTCACAACTAAAAAAACTGATTTTTAGTAGAAGCATTTTAGGTTTTAAATGAATGCATTAAATTTGATTTTATCTTCAAAAATTTGAATTAGTGAATAACGAACTAAGGAATGCATTCAATGAATGCAAAATTAAAATTAACTTGAAAATATTATTTGAAAAATTAATAATGAATAAAAAATTAATAATGATTCACAAATGAATAACGTATAAGAAATTAATAACTGATGAATAAAAAATTAATGAATAAAAAATTAATAATGAATAAAAAATTGGTAATGAATAAAAAATTAGTAATGAATTAAAATTAATAATGAATAAAAAATTAATAACGAATAAAAAATTAATAATAAATAACAAATGAATAAAAAAAGAATAATAGATAAATAAATAATAATTGAAAATTATGAAATTCTTTGTGAATTGCATTCTTTGTGAATAGCATTCATATGAATAAAAAAAATTATTCATTATTCTATATATACTATGGTCAAGGATTACAATATCGCATTAGCACACTCACTAAGCCCTCATTCTAAAAGAAGAGTCTGAACTCAACGATAGATCACCCGTGCTTCGAGTTATTTTTGATTGATCGTCCATCGAAGGATTAAGAGCCTATTGCGGCTGTCGATCGGCAGTAGAATAATATGCAGTCGATTTAATTTTTGTGGTATTATGTAATTGACAAAAAATTACACTATTGCAAATCGTTTACCGAATTTTAAACAGCGTTCGACTTCCGCAATTCCTTTTGCCATTCTTGATACTCCTGCATCAGCTGAACCAACCTCGCAAGTTGATTTTTTTGCTTACAATCTTTGATATGAAACTTATTTCAACTGTATCAAATTTTTCAACATCTACCATCTGTAGACAAATAATGCTTGATCAAAAAGATTTTCACAGTCACTAGTTAGTTCCATTTGTTATGAAAATTTAATGCCATTACCATGCCTTCTTTAAGATTTGGCAACCAACAACCAAGGTCGAAGGTAGATATTTTGTTCTAAAGAAATCATTTGAGAGATGTACCTCAAGAATGAACTAACTTTGTGAACAATTCATAGGCCATATCTTCTTCAATATCTCTATGCAATATCCAATCATCTCCTTTATCCCAGCTTTGGACAAGATGACATTCTAGAGGTTCTCTGGCGGGTTTAAATACAAAAACACAAATTTCCATCAATGTTTTTTTGTAAAACCACTAATGCCAAACTTTATTTAAAACCAATTGTTACGGTACAAACACTAAACCATTTAAAAAATTGTCTTCCACAGCTCTCAAGAAAAGTATGAACTTCCTTCTAAAAGTTTGAAGCTAAATCAAGTCTTTAACCTTTACAGTGTCCTAAGAATAGAGTCTTATTTAGTAGTTCTTTCTTTTGCAATTTTTAGTTAATAAAGTCTTACTTTTTCTTCATCCTATCTCAGATTTTAAAATTATATTGCTTCAAGTCATAACATTCACCGCACTATATTAACAACATTTTGAAAATGTGCTTTCTTTGCAGAGATGTTTTTAAAATTTATTTTGCTTACAAGTTTATTAGCGCACTACACATAACGTATATTTTACTTAATTTCAAACTAATTGAATTCTAGTGAAACTTAAAAAATGTTACATTAATCTTTCTTATATTGAGCAAATATCAAATTATACGATGGAAAGTGACTGTATTGCATATCGGTTCTATTCCATTTTGATAAAATTTCTGTATGCTCTAAATCCTGCAGCGATGTATAAGCTTCAGATGTCTTATTGGCAAATATTGTAATCATGAATTTTTCCGGTTGAAATGTTTTGATAACACGTCCAATCAGCGCTGCATAATTCGTCAAGGTAATGTTACTCTCAAAGCTCACATAGGAAAATTCATTTTCCGGAGTTATGTGAATGGTCATATATTGACCGCAATCCGAAATGCCATTCATGGAATAACCGCAAGGATCGAATAAGTAGTCATCAATCTGCATATCGGGTATTAAATGATGTATTCCAGCTTTGATGGTTGCTTCTGCAGCCGTAGCTGTATTTGCTTTTGAAAATACCGACATTGTAGTTATGTCCAAATTTTTCATTAATATTTCAATAGTTTGATCAGGTTCTCGATTTGTGTTGTCCTCAAACCTCCGATTTGTGATGGCGTGTTTCTTCTTCATACTGTATGTGTACAGGTACCAACAGTCGCGATTGATGGAACCAAAGCAATATGATCTGCCATCCTTGAAGAGTACATCCAATAGCGCAAATTCTTCGCTGACGCCGCGGTGAGGAAATACTTGAAGTTCCGGACGATCGAAGTTTTTGCGCGAATAGTATAAATCTTCCACCTCGTCATATCCATATTGAGCTGCAATATCAAGCAAGGGTTGCAAACATTGCAGCAGTGTGGTTGTACCGCAGGTCTTTAGTATCCAACGCCGCTTTGAAACAAACATGCTGCTTTCGCTGAGCACATAGGCGTCGATGTGCTCATTACTCGAGCAACTTATTATTTCACACTTGACAGCCTGCAGTAGCGTTTCCCATACATTTCGTGGAACTTGTCGCAAGTCGGAAGTTTCATCTTCTTTATTTGATGTAAACCAAATTTCTAAAAGCTTCTCTGCTCCTTCAAAGAAATGGGAATTCTCACACATGTCGGCTCCACCATTTTCAGCCATTGCTAGATGTGATGATTATAGCAAACTCGTTATGCGTAACTATTTCCTTCAAGTCCAAATTTTAAGAGATGTCTTTTGACATTCACACAATCAAGTTTTATTGATTTATATTTTAAAAGAATCGTGTTGCTAATGTTATCTATCCATAACGAACTGCTGATAATTAGTAATTTAGTGATGATATTGCTTGCCTGTCTAGCCCACAGCAGAACACGGAAAAATTATTTGCAATTTTCGCGATTGAGTGAAATTAAGGGAAGAAAACATGGTTTATTTTATTATATAACAACAAACAAAAACAAGAAAAAAACTGATGTAGACACTTTGACACAAGTGAGTAGAGTTGCCAACTTAACATGCGGTCCCCACGGCAACTCATGTTCAAGCAACTATCAAATTCAATTTCTTAACAGAAATATGTTAAGCAAAATTTTATTCGTGGGCATTCTATGTTATATTTCATATTGAAATGAAAAAAGAAGATGCAAAAGATTACAGCTCGTTGATTAACATGAATGTTAAAAGATATCGCAAGACATTTATTTCAGAACATGGGCAAAAGTGGTCTGCAACATGATTCAATCAGAATAAGGTTAAGTATATATATGTCATATCCTTATTTTATGTAAACAAACACATATTCTCTCTGAAATTATTGACAAACGGGGTTGTGTAGTCTTCTCAAAAAAAGTATCATTTCAGTGTTTTGGTGCATCTTTTTTTTTTAAAAGTAGTTCTTTTTCTACACTTTTTTAAAAGACTACTTTTTCCATTACACTTAAAGGAGATTTGAGGCAAAATCGATAAAAATGAAGGTATATTTTTTATGATATTTTTTAAAAAAGTATAATATATATTTGAAAAACTTTATATGCGTGTTAATTTTACATCATTAGTTTAAGTAACAAAATTTTCTAACATATATTCTGTATATATGAAAATGGACCTGAAGTTTGTGTGCTTAAAAAATTGTCAAAATCGACCCACAGCATAGCTCAACTCAAGACCGTTAAAAAGAAAAAAAATGCATTTGAAAATAGACTTTTGAGTGCACATCTTTTACCAAAATGGAATGAAAATTTTGAAGCGACGAAAAAGTAGTAAAATTTATGTTATTTTTTACCATACGAAAAGATTAAAATGAAAAATGTGGCCCGTTTTAAAAAAGTATGTTTCAACAAAAACGCGTTTAAAGTTACTCTGGGTACTTAAAAAAACTCCGGCGTACCTGGTTTTTAGCACTGTATTATAAGCGAATTCGATTGGTTTTTTAAAAAATATTTTTGAATAGTTTTACAACAATAATCAATTAAGAAAAAAAAAAATTGAAAAAAATTGTGTGCCTAAATCCTCTCTTAATATTTTGATGATTTAAAAATATCGTTTATGACAGACACATTACTTGTATTCTTTACATTACCTTATTACTTTATTCTGCCTGTTTTACAACAAAAACGGTGCGGTTATATTTTTTAAAACTCATTACCGAGTTCCTGATTCTCGTTGTGTGAAAAAATAAAAATCACATAATTTTTGGCTGGGAAAGTTTAGGGAGACTACTATTTCCGGGTGCCGTAATTTGACAATGGATTCGTAAAGTACTTTCAATTAAAATAAGAATGGCCGAAGGAAAAAATCGATTTATCAATTTATTTTCAAGTTATCGAATTTTTAAGAAATTTTTTTTATAAAATCTCTTAAAAAAATCTTATTACCTGTCTTTTGATATCAATAAAGCTTAGTTTTGTTGGAAAACTAAAAAAACAAGTTTTCTTAAATGTTTCTTTCGATACCCATATTGCCTACCTAAAATGGAAATCCACTAGTTTTTCATACACATTTTTTCACTAGAGAAAGGCCATTAATTTTTGTAGATTACGAATATGAAGCCCTTAATATATATGTTTCACAAAAAAAGTTAAAATATTTATGTTTGCTAAAAGTAAATTATTCCAAAAATATTTTTTGTCTTTAAGATTATATAAAACTAGTGGGCCCGACAGACGTTGTCCTGTCCCAATTAAATTTATTTGCATGTGATCGTTTTGTGAGTTTGTGGAAAGTGTCCGAGCAAATTGCCATTCGAGCAACACATGCCAGACGTTTTCTTTTGGAACTTCATTGCGTGACGATCAAAACCGTCTGAAATAAAGTATTTTTATTTATTTGTGGGCGGTAAAAGGGAGTGTGGTATTTTTTTAACACATACACCAAGTTTCATTATAAAAACATGCACAACTCAAGAATTATAATGATTTCTGAAAAGTGGGCGTACTTATAGTTCGACCATGCCCTTTTATGGTAGAGTTTCAGAGAATAAACATTCAAACTAAATTAAAAAAATCGTAGTCCAGTACAACCGAATTCATCTGAAATATAGCGTTTTTATTGATTTGTGGGCGGTAACATTGGGTGTGGCAATTTTTTTATAATTCGAGATAAAAACCTTGACAACAAAAGTTGTAAATTTGATGCCCTTAGGTGTTACCGTTCTTGAGATCTTAACGGACACCCATCCGCACGAACGATTTGATATACATATATAGATTTTATACTAATTTCATCACGTAATGTGACAAAAATTTATGTTCCGTCGTAAACATCTTCAAACACAAATAAATATTAATTTCTGTTATACTACATGCAGCACAATTTTTTAAACAAAAAAAAAGATTGCTTCTTTTTATAATTGAAATTATTTTATATCCAACTTTAAATCTAAAAGTTTTTTACGTTCTTCTAACAACAATGTATTTGATGATTTCTTTATTGTCATAAGATTAATTTTCTACAGATGTTTCTACTCAGAACTTAAATCAAGATTTCTTTTTTAATGCTGGAAAAATATTTGTCCGCATTAATTATATGTGCATTAATTATTAATTATATTGTCCGCGATAGGCCTCAGGAATTTTAAAGTTTATATTTTGTGTCCATTTGTAAACTTGCCGTCATACAAACATCCACTTAAGAGATTACGTAATAGTTCCTTCGAACAAGTCCATGTTTTCATACAAATACGCCAAGACTTTTAAGTATGACATTTCGAATTTTTAATTTTTGGCATATCATGTTTTACAATAAGCCATTCTATAAAGAAATCCTGAACTTATTAAACTGTAAATTTAACGTCACTTTTTGTTTCTTTAAAATGCCCATGTTTGTTTTGAGAAATACAATAGATGCTTAAAGAAATAAAATTTCCATAGATATTTTTCCTGGATATTCTTTATGTTATGTTTGTTCTGTTATGTCTTCCTCGAGCTTACTTTGTTTATTTTTAATCGTGTTTATTTTCAGTGTAGGTATTTTAATTATTTATTTTGTTTACTTATTTTAGTTGTTTTATACGTTTACAAGAATGAACTTATAACTAAGCGTCGATTACATGAAGTTTTTCATTAACAACTTGTTTTTGGCATTTTGTTAATTTGAATTTCAAATATCACAATCAATATTTTATATTTAACAAATTAAAAATGATTTAAAAAAATATTGATTTATTTTTTTGCTATACGATTGATTTATTCTGCCTGTCATTAAACTTTTTTTGAGAAAAATTATTTAAATAACAATTATTTCAACCCCTGGTTTTATATATATATATATATATGTGTCTTTAAGAATCAAAAGGAATGTATCCCACTTTTTAAAAAAAATTAAGTTATAATTTTATACCATATTTTTAATTGATGACAAAATACTGGCTTCTAGATTATAAAATTATTTCACTAGCAATTGAAACGATAGCTGCGTTCCTTTCGCCTTAATATAATCGCGATAACAAATTTTCTCAAAGGAACGGCAAGAAAAACGACTCGTAGAGGGCATTACCGTAGCAGTAAAAATTAAATTCAAACAAGCAATCATGATACAATAGCTGTTAGGAGCCATGAGAACGTGTGTCGTTCAAAACTGTTGTTATGGTAGCGATACCTTAGTGAACGATGTTTTTTTCTGAATGTGTTAACGTTTACTCTAAACGTCAGAAAAATTGTAAATAATTTAATTTAATTATTAATACTATGCAATTATATAAAAAGTTTAAGTGCATTTGTTGGCTCCGCTGAATGCGTCCAATGTGTTTTGTTTTTGTTTGTTTAACATTCGATGGTCGCAGCTCGTGAGAAAATCGGTAGGTGTCATGGCTACCTTATAGTCATTGTATCAAACAAACAAAATATTCAAAAAATTAAATGACAGCTCAGTGAAATATACAGGTGCGACACCTGTGTTTGAAATTTTTTAAAGGCTGTATCACAATTTTATATGGATAGCAAAAATAATCCAATTTGTTATAGGATTATTATTTTTGTTTTTGCTTTGCATGTAAAAAAAAATAGTCTGGATTATTTTGAAGCGAATGGAACGCAGCTGATAATCAACGATTCCCACAACTATAAGTTATAGAACCCATGAAATAATGAAAAACATTGAAAAGTTAATATATGTAACCACTCATGTTCGAAAGAGCCTGTTCTCACGCGCCTTACGTTAGGCGGAGCATCGGATTAATTTTGACGTCTACAGGTAAGGTGGGAAGTGGGAAGGTGACAAGTTACGTGAGGCAGCATTTTCAAAAATTTTAAAAATTTTGCGATTCATTTTGACGTCTGTTACTTTGAAGTTTCATTGTGCCTCATTTTCCTCGTGGTTCTCTTATGTTTTAGCGCAAATACATTTTGTTTTGCATTGGTTGGGTTTTCTGTTTGCGTTGCTGTTTAATTTAAGACTTACAAAGTAATGAATTCTCCGAAATTTAACACCACATTTATGGACTGTTCTCGGAATGCAAAATAAGGCGGGCTTAAAAAAGTCGGTAGTAAGAACACCTGACAGATGCATAGTGTCAAAATAACGCCATTACTCTGCCTTTTTTAAGGCGAGTGAGAACAGGGTCAAAGGCTGAAATACATTTGCCTTTAGTTAGGGCGGAGAGCCGGTGACCGAAACTGTCAAAACGTAGTCGACATTTCATAAAAATCTGTAACAAATGGGAATGCAATATGAAAGCAAAAATTCACAAAAATTCTAAAATGGCTGAGTTTGACAGTTAAGGTCACTAAGAAAGAGAACACATTCAGACCTAATACTACTTTGTCTAGCTCTACTATGTTTTTAATCATTGTTGGAATGCTCAGTATTTAAAAAGTTGGCAACTCTTCGCAAGAGAACGAAAACATGTGCGCCGCTATGTAGGGTTGCAATTTAAGACTTAAAAGCAGGGTTGTTGTTTTAGGCACAATTGAGCACTTTTTTTCGATATATCGATAACTTAAAAGGTAGTTTGCATTTCAAAGCCAACTTGTCTGTTAAAATAAAGAAATCGATAGATAATTATGCCCTATTTTTCTTGTGTTATTTGTTTTTCCATTTTAATATTTACATAGTAAAGACATAGACTACATTTTAATAATACAAAAGCTTAATTGATTAAAAAGTAGATTCAACTTTTTTGCTAACTTTTTTCGCGAGTCTAAAACAAAATACTTGTATTATTTAAATTAAGTAGAGTAAAAAAAGTAGTATATTTAAAGTGCAATTTCAACTAAGAGTTTAAATTATATACGACAACAATAACTTGAATGTTATTGAATAACAATTATAATTATTTATGAATAATTATTATGACGCGGTTTTCTTACAGCACCCATTTTTAGTTAATTGATGTCTACACTATTTGTTGATATGGAGATAATCTACAATAATGAGTCAAATTAAACATTTAAACATGACTTTATTTTACTTCTGCCTTTTCACATTATTGTGATATACATATATACTTTCAGCAGCAATTAGCATATAATTTAATTTATATTAAAAATATAGTATATGATAGTAAAAAAACGTGCTGGTAATTTTTTTAAAATGTGTTCATAAATTTTTTTTCAAATATATATATTATAAAATAAATACAAATACAAAATATGTTTGATAATAATAATATACAATACAAGTATATATTTAAAAATCCACATTAAAACTCTCAAATTCATAAAAAAAACCATACTATTAAAATTTAAAGAAAATATTCCCAAATTTCTGTTATAATAAGTTCGATTTTGGGGAAACCTTAGTACATGGCACACAAATCTAATGATCATATGTTCCTTATAATCCATAAAAGTAAAAATTTATTTTAACGAAATTATGTTTTTTTTTTCATACAATTTTATGAAATATGGTGTAAATGTATTGTATTGTAGAAAATATTGACAATTTTTTTTTCTTTATGTTGTTTACGAATTATAAATTGGTTTTAATCTTCTCATTTTGTACATTTTTCATGTATTTAAACAACAGTTCTTTTTCATTGTTTCAGATATTTTGCAAAAATGTGTTAAAATGAAATTAAATACTGCACCAAGCAACGCTTTGTTGGTTTTTAACCATTTAACTAAATTTAACTAGTTTTCAAAATCGACGTAGGAACGAACGCATTATTTTTAAAGTCACATCACATGTAAAAAATAAAAAAGTTATAAATGTAAACGCAGCTCAAGAAATTTGATGCATCCTTGCGGCGCTAGCAAAAGCTCAACATTTTGTTGTGAGTACCAAAAAAGTAGTTACAAAATTTGGCATGCTTATCATCTGGCTTTGAATTTTGAACAATGCATCAATTAGCGTGCATTAATTTATTCAATAGCATTGCCAGTTCTAAATTTCGTTGCACTTTTTAAAAACTTGAAAATCTTTTCTAAATTTTTTATTTTGTGCACTTTTCTTATGTTTTTGTAATTGTTGCGTTCAGCAAGCTTATCACAGCTGTGTAAATGTGAATATATTTTATTTCAGTTTTTTTATATGTTTTTTTTTCTAATCTGTAATCCTGATTTTAATTATCTCTGTTTTGATAATAAGCAACATGGCAAAACTCTGATATTTGATAAATCTTTTATTTCGTCTTAAATTGTTGTTTTGCTTACTGTTTAAAATTCGCATGACTTCCACTTCAATTTAAGTGTTAAGAAGTGATTGAAATATAAATAAAAAAAAAAACAAAATTTAACAAAGCCATATATATTTCCATAAATTTTGGTTTTATTTCTAAAAATATCGTTATCAACTTTTTGATAATATTTAAAGTAGAATGTTTTTAATTTCTTTAATTTTTTTGCTTAATTTGTATGCTAAAGATTAACTCCTAATCCTTAAGTTAAAAGCAGTTTTTTTAGGTGTTTGTAAAAAAACTTCAAAGTAGTACTTTTAGTTGCATATATGTACATTTTTAAACTTACATTTTTTTACAACAGCCAAATTTTTTTTTTAATATTTTGTGTAACATATAAAATACAATGCAATTTTATTAGTTTTGTATTTAAAAAAAATTTATTAAATGTTGCTAAAAACGTAATGCAACGAAAACGTATAAATGGGCACTGAAATTTTTAAATTTTTATTTAATAACACTATCTTCCAGCCAAATTGTACAATGAATGCCAATTTCCATTTCTAATGTAAAATTGGTCGGTGCTTCCGAAAATGTCATTATTTTTTCTGTCATTCGAAACGAAAGCACCCAAATTGAGTGATTGTCTATTTATGCATTTCATATAATACATAATACGTAAGAAGTAAGGGTTGTTGTAGGTAAAATATTATTTTTTTAATTTTTATTGTTCATAAGTCATAAGTGTCAAATAACATGTTTTAAAAAAAAAAAACACAAAATATACAAAAAAAAAATATGCTACAATAAAACAAGGTAGGCTCACCGACGAAACGGAATACATTAGTTTGCATGGTACAATAAAACTAGATTCCCAGTTTGTAGTGAATCTTACTAGTTTTAATTTGATATACTAATTGTTTGATTATTGTCGTTGGTTCTGGAGAAAAAGTTAAACCCCAATGAAATATTTTTTGTTCAATTTTTTCAAAATTAAAATAGGGGAAATTTTGTGAAAACATCGCATATCTGTGAATCTCAAATTTTAAAAAAATTTTTGTTCTTAAATATCAAAGAACTAAGTCAAGCGCCTTACACAAACAACGTTTGGACTTTGACCTGAAAGAAAAGGGATAGATTATTAGGAGAAAAATTGATTGGAGCCATACGTGAATTATCGATTAGGCGGAACAAACGTGAAAGACAATTTGAATTGCTTTTTTTTTTTAAAAATCTAAATTGATTATTTTTTATAACCGTGATTTTTTCAGACGGCCTCGGTAGTCTAGGGAGAGCACTCTGTCACCCAGAGGTCCCGGGTTGGAATCCTGGCCAGGTCAAGATCCTATGCTCTACACACGTTTTCCAGGTAGGCTCAAAACGGAATACATTAATTTGCATGGTACAATTAAACTAGATTCCCAGTTTGTAGTGAATCTTACTAACTTTAATTTGATATACTAATTTTTTTAATTATAGTTGTTGGTTCTGGAGAAAAAGTTCAACTCCAATTAAAAAAATAGTTTTTTTTGTTGTTTTTTTTCAATTATGTCAAAATTGAAATATGGGAAAATTTTGTAAAAACATCGCATATCTGTGAATCTCAAAATTTAAAAATTTTTTTTAAAGATCAAAAAACTAAGGCATGCGCCTTATACAATATTAGAGAAAGAATTGATTGGAACCATACGTGAATTATCGATTAGGCGGAACAAACGTGAAAGACAATTTGAATTGCTTTTTTTTTTAACAAAAAATCTAAATTGATTATTTGTTATAACCGTGATTTTTTCAGACGGCCTCGGTAGTCTAGGGGTAGCGCTCTGTTGCCCAGAGGTCCCGGGTTCGAATCCTGGCTAGGTCAAGATCCTACGCTCGAACATTTCTTTCCTTATATCTAATCAAAAAACTGTAAAGTACATCGATTTATGACAAAAAGTTGTAATTGGTGGTTGTAGAAAAGTTTGTGGAGAGTTCACTTAAAAACTTTGATTTGACTGACGTAACGGCATAAAGGTCTCAGATTCAATATCACATGGACCGGTCCAGAGACTAGCTGCGAACCTTAACCTAATCCTGAGTTTCTTACAAATTTTGAGTATAAATTTTATGGGTTGGACTCTAAAGTTGTTCCAGTTGAATTTTTTTTTTTTAGTTAAAACGGCTAAAAAATCCGTTCCAAAAGTCGAATGAACTGAAAGATATCAAATACAAGGAATTTGGTGTACGTACTTTTGGAGAGATAAATAATATGTGCTGTAAAAATATTTGTGTCGTCCCAGAACTACACCTACTTTCCATGCAAAGCAAGCACTTTTTAATTTTTGCCCTGTTAGAAGAGCAATTTTAGGTTTAAGTCTTACTTAATAGAACTTGTGCGATATGCAGAAAGTGGGCGTGGTCGAACCAGAACTGCTCCTATCTCCCATGCAAAGTGAACGGATTTTCCACATCTTTTTCCTTAGAAGTAATACAATTTTTTAAAAATCTTGACTGTAGCTTAACTTCACAGTACTTGTTTTAAAAAATGTACCAAAACTACACAATCTTCCACACAAAGTGAATGGTGATTCCACGAGTTTTGCTTCACAAAAAAATTCATAATTTGCAAATTCTAAGAGTTCATCCCATTGAAGGTATACTCAAAATTTGCGCAAAACTCTGTTAAAAAAAAACAAATTGTAGAAAAAAAATTATTAGATGCGCTCCATTCGCTTCAAAATAAACCAGATTATTTTTTTTACATGCAAAGCAAAAACAAAAAATAATCCTATAACAAATAGGACTATTTTTGCTATCCATATAAAATTGTGATAAAGCCTTTAAAAAATTTGAAACACAGGTACCGCATCTGTATATTTTTATGAGCTGTCATTTCATTTTTTGAATTATTTGTTTGTTTGATACAATGACTATTAGGTAGCCATGACAGCTACCTATTTTCTCACGAGCTGCGACCATCGAATGTTAAACAAAAGAAAACAAAACAAATCGACAATTGCACTTAAATTATTTATATAATTGCGTAATATTAATAATTAAATTAAATAATTTACAATTTTTCTGACGTTTAGAGTAAAACACATTCAGAGAAAAACATCGTTCACTAAGGTATCGTTACCATAACAGTTCACAACAGTTTTGAACGACACACGTTCTCATGACACCTAATAGTTATTGTATCATGATTGTTTGTTTGAATTTAATTTTGACTACAACGGTAGTGCCCTCTATGAGTCATTTTTCTTGCCGTTCCTTTGAAAAAATTTGTTATCGCGATTATATTAAGGCGAAAGGAACGAAGCTATTGTTGGATACATTTTTTTTTTTTATGAAAATTTAAAATATGGTAACAGATTTCATTGTATAATTTGAAGATTACGCTGTGCAACAATTTTGGGGTTGTTAAATGTAGCTTCAAATATCTCAATGGTTTTTAGTAGTCGATTGGTGTCTCGTACAACCATTGGCCAAGGGATTTTTAATTATTAGCTCAAGTATGAAATTTTTTCAAGGTCAAAGTTCAAGATGTATACATTTAAATGACTATCTCTGAATTGTTTGAAAATTCGATGTGAGACCCACATCAAAGTTGTTGCAAATTTCTTGGACCACAAAATTGGGCTACATTTTTTTCTCCCTAAATTGATTCTAAAAAGATCGAATACCCCCTAAAAGTACACTAATCAATATTACTTAGAAACTGTTGAAGATTATGTCAATCCCATGTTTTCACATACTAATTTTTCATTATGTTATATTTTAACTTTCTGTACATTCCTAATTCCTAATTTGAACATCCGTAAGCCTTTATTACTAGACGAACATTTGAGAAAAGGAAAAAGTTTTGAATAAATGTATTTGACCAACTTTTTGAAGTTTAATAATTTCTTGCACTAATGCTCAGACTAAATGGTCTGTTGTTTTTACTTTTTCAATAACATTGATAACTTGGTTTTAATTAAAAATAAATTTTTTAATATACTCTTTGTAACGCACCTACAAACGCCCCTAGTAGACTACCTCCCATACAAAGTAACTATCAAAATGCTATAATACCACAAAAATTCATGTAAAGAAAAAAAATTCTGCAGTTTTGCATAAAATTTAATCATAGCAAGAAAGAAGCTTGTCATAATCGAATGAAAACCACGCCTATCTCCCATACAAGTGACTTTGTGAAAACGGTAAAATAGCCTAAAATTCATCAAAAAGTAATGCAATGCCCAAAATATTTGCAGAAAGGTTTTAATATTCTCTATGCCATCAACGTTTGGAATTTGGTCAAATAAAATTAAAATCCCGCCCACCTCCTATACAAAGTGACGTCATCATAATAGCAAAACTTTCATAAATTTCACAAAAGTTAATGTATAAACTTTGTATTTTTTTGCACATAAAATTTGATATTCAAAACGTACTCTGAGCTTGAAATTTTAAAAATTTGGCTAAAACCACGCCCCATTAAAAGTAACGCCATCAAAATAATGCAACATTCATAACTTTAAACACACTAAAGCACGGATGTGGGGCTCTTAACTCCGGCGCAGTCGAAGATTATTGATTATCAATATTGTGACAACCATTTGGCACCTATTCAGTTGCTAATCGTGCTAAGTAAATGAACTAACAAATTGAGTCAATTCATTATTTTAGATGTTTACTTTATTGTTATTTTTGTAATGTAGCAAAAAAAAGGAAAAACAATCAAAACAAAAAAAAAACATATTTAAAAACATAAAACTAGAAAAATTACATCGATGACACTTTAATGAATATTAATCTCAACCAAAAAAAAACAATAAGTATAACTTTAAAATTATTGCCAAATTTGTTCTGCATAAAATTTTGTATACATATATTTCATTTCAAAAGTGTATCTATTTTTTTTATGTACCAAATAAATAAGTGCTTTTCAAATAAGAAAAAATTAAGGGCCACTTTGTTTTTTTTTTTCAAATTTAGGCTTTATTCATATATAACTACTTAAGAATATTGTTGCTATTAATTAATTTTCATTGAGCAAAGAAACGTCACTAAAAACAACGGTGGCGGTGCATTTATAAAGAATTATTTAAATGAAAGAACTTTGTTGGGTTTTTTGAAAATTGTAGATTTTGAATTACATTTTCTTGAAAAAAACGACAATTAACTCATATATAAAAATACAAAAATGAAAACATATTTGTTGATGTATGGTTTCTTAGGGCGCGTTATATTGACGACTTGTTGCCTTGCCGAGCCGAGCTGAAAGCGCGTCAAGCTAAAAGCAGCTGGTAGTGCGCTCTACAAGCAGCTAACTTGTTGCAGATGGTTTTTGACTACTTTGGGATTGTTTGTATATATTACGTTCTTTTTTGTTTATTTTTACAATCAAAACATTTTTTTTTAAAGATCAAAGAACCAAGGCATGCGCCTTATACAAACAAGGTTTGGTCTTTGACCTGAAAGGAAAGGGATAGATTATTTAGAGAAATTGATTAGAACCATACGTGATATATTGATTAGGCGAAACAACCGTGAAAGACTATTTGAATTGCTTTTAACCGAGGCTAGTATTGTGCCTTAACCTCGGCAAGTATTTCCAGCCCTTAGTTGTTCCTGTTCTTTAATTCCACATTTTCCGCAACTTGTTTGTGGATGTTTAGTTTTCCAAATGTAGGAAAGAACAAAGAAAGTGAAAAGAACCAAGCCCAAGTCCGGACTCGAACCAGGGACCTCTGGGTTGATAGTCTAGCGCACTCTCCACTAGACTACAAAGGCCGACAAAAAAAATCACGTGATTCTTCAAACCAGCGGACAGCAAGTCAGGAGAAGAAAATGTGAAAAAACGATGCTGAAACGCACTTTAAGCCACTGTAAGTCACTTTAAGTCGCTGACTTGTTGCAGCTAGTCATTTTACTATTTTAAGTTTGTTTG
Organism: Dichetophora obliterata; assembly: GCA_963920525.1. NCBI lineage: Eukaryota > Metazoa > Arthropoda > Insecta > Diptera > Sciomyzidae > Dichetophora > Dichetophora obliterata. The sequence goes on along the minus strand of OY986436.1, from coordinate 7,138,661 downwards.
TATATTACTTTTTTTTAATTTCTTTTTTTGCAATAAAAGCGTCAAACAAGTCATGTGATGTTATGTGTGCTACTTTCTTTCCTCAAACCAGCAGACAACAAGGCAAGAGATAAAAATGCAAAAAATTATGCTGAAACGCACTTTAAGCTACTGTAAGTAGCTTTGTCACTTGCCGTTTCAGCTTGTTTCGAGGTTTTTGCAATTATTTTGTGCTGTTTTTGTGGCCTTGTTGCTGTGTTTTTATTTCGTATTTTTTTAAAGATAAAACAGCAAAAATAACACCATAAAAATAGTGGAGAAAAAGTCAATCATCTAAATAAGCGACTAATAGAAAGGCTTTCTAAGCATTTACCCAAATGCGGACCTTACACGGTCAATCATTGGACATCAATCATTTATATGTGTTAGTAAATATTTGTTTGTATGCATTACACAGCCTTGTTTATGGCTTTGTAACCAACATCTAACTATTTTTATATTTTGCATACACATATAACAGATTGAAGTCAAATGATTGACTTTTGCACAACAAATGAGAAAATTTAGACGAAAACAAAAGCTACTGATCGCTAATTTGAATTTTTTCACCCACTTAATTTTGATCCCAATAAAAAAACGAAGAAAAGGCGCAACAAAAACAAAAAAAAAATATGTATGTATTTTAACCCATTAATGATAACGTATCATGATACAAAGAACTACAGATTAAGTATTGCGCATGTCCGCCATCTTTGCTGTGACATGCAAAGTGCTCATTGGTTGCAACGTAGTCACAATTTATTCATAGGGTATAAAGATTTTTAAATGCCTACATTTTCTTATGAAAACTTGTTTTACTGAAATGAAATAAATATTGTTAAATAAAGCACATGTCCAAAATAAAGTAAATATATTTTTTAGTACTTTTTGTGAAAAAAATTTGCATATTTTGTAGGGGTGTTTTTCCCCCTTTTTACCGATTTACACAAAAAGCGGCTACGTTGCTTGATGTGCTTGACAGAATTTTGACTGTTTGTTCGTTTTCATTTTGCTATCTTCGTCACTTTTCGACATTTTCTTTTGAATGTATTCATCAAGTGTCACATTTGACGAGCACCAATGACGAGGTGCGCAGTAAATATCGTTCGTTGCGCCGGGAATACTTTATCTGTAGTTCTTTGTATCATGATAACGTATGATTACACAACACAACACAAAAATTCCAAACAAAAAATCACTTATCCCAGCCGAAAGTACTCGATGAGAGGAGAAAAGTAATTTCTGGATTTTGTTAGATTGGTTGCCGTTCGTTTTTTATGAGCCTCTATAGATTTTTCGCCAAATTCGATTTTGAGCACTTTTTTGCAATTTTCTTCTATTTTTCGCATGGCCATAGCTCGAAAAATGCTGTGAATTTTTATTTGCAGTCTTCAGCAAAGTTGTAGCTCTTGACTCTGCCAACAAAAATGCTGAATATATTAAGTCGGAAAAATTTCTTCTTCATGCTCAAAACTCCAAAAATGTCGAAAAAATTACCACTTTTTTTACCGATTTTTCCCGTTTTTCGACTACAGCTCTTGAACTATTGAAAATTTTACCAGACAATCAAGAGAAGAAATGTAGCCTATAAAATTATGAACAACTTTCCAGTACATACCAACTTCATACGACCACTCCTTGATACGGATTTTGCAATTTTTTTTTTATAAATGCGTACAACAAAATAAATGCGTATTTGTCAAAATCTCATAAAAAACGAACGGCAACCAATCTAGCAAAATCCAGAAATTACTTTTCTCCTCTCATCGAGTACTTTCGGCTGGGATAAGTGATTTTTTGTTTGGAGTCAAAAAGTTCAATATTGCGTCACTGTGTTATCATACGCGATAAAAGCATTTTTCAAAAGTTCCTCAAAAATCCTCAGCAACTGTAAAACTTTTGCTTCCAACAGTGTGAGAAAGCCCAAATATGCTCTTTCCAAAAAAAAAAAAAATTGACATTTTAATTCTTTTTGTTTACTTGTTCGCGCCTGTTAATGCAGTATTAAAAAAAGTGACAAATGTTACTCAGGTGAGTTATTTTGTTTTATTAACATCAAGAAAAAAGAAAATATTATTAAAAAAGTGCATTACGTTAAAGTTCAATTTATCACTTTTCTAATTTTTTTTTGTTCTTTTTTATTTCTCTACTTAAGGACCCCTTATGCGTTTATGATCATTTGCTTCGCCACACCCAAATCCTTTGAATTTTTTTTTTAAACTTCAGAGTTTTCCGTCTTATAATAATACAAATTTATGCTGAAAATTTTAAAAGCTAAACTCAACGGATTCTGGTAGTGAGCATTAATGGGTTAATGGAGTTTTTCTTGTTGATTTACCTTTTTTATGTTATTTAATGAAAATAATACCGCAATCCGCGCGAGCGTGCTGGAAAGCAACAATCGGCACACTGAATACCAGCGCACAAGCCGCTTTAAGCCGCTTGCTCGGCTGGCACTATACGCACTTTGAGCTTATTTCATATTGTATGTGCAGCGTTTTTCAGCTTTCCCTCTCGGTACGGCTCGGCAAAGCAACAAGTTGCCACTTTAAAAGCGCCCTTAATGGTTAATAACTAAACTCTTTGTCTCGAATTACTGCTTTTAAATGCTTCTAAATTATTTTTTAAATCTAGTTTTTCGACGGTGATGTTTGGTTTATGGTTTCTTTACAACTGTTCAAATAAAATTATCAAAAAAAAAAAATAAAATTATCAAAAGCTTTTCAGACAGTTTTTGTATTTGAGACGTATTTAGTGGAGGATCTGCATACGGAATGAAAGACCTTTAGCCCCTCTTGAAGAATTTTTTGTATGGTATGGTATTTCCATTGCTTGTATTACGCCAGATTAACTTAGAATGGCAATATGCATATTTTTTATTTTATTGCACTTTGAAATAGAGTATATCCACTAGAATACTTGGCAATGGCTCTCATCTAGAAGGATGACCTACAAACGTGAAAAGTAGAGTTCAAATGCAATCGTTTTATAAGTTTATGTCCTGAGTAATATTTGAAATGGGTTTTAATTTACCCTAACTAGAAAAATTAATTAAATTACAAATGAAAAACTTGATCAACAGTTCCATTTTGCACGTATCGGCCTTACGGAATAAGCATCTCCTATTTTGATGAAATTTTGCGCGGAGCATCACTGATAGAAATAAAAAACTTAATTTGGGGGAAAAAAGTTTGGAGAAAAAAATTGAGAAAAGTCGGCAAAAACGTCGAAAATCGATTTCTACGAAAACTCATATCTCACACACTTCTTAACCAAGCAAAAAATGTTCTGGAAGTGGTGGTCTATTCTGACCTCCTGGGGAGTTATGGGCTAATTTTGCATTTTCCGCAGGTTGTTTCACTGAAAATGCTCTTGCAACGAAAGTTTTTAAAGCGAAGCTTTAGGCAAAGACGTTTTAGAAAAACAATTTCATGACCTTTCCAACGATATGCAACACAAGTAGAGATTTGTATCACAAATAGAAGTATTTGCTGGTTAAACCAGCAAATTTTGTAAAAAAAAGACACTATTTTTAAGTTTAAAGTGAATTTTGAGGGAAGGGCGTGACAGAGGATGAAAGGAAGGACGGGGAGATTAAAAAAAAATGTATATTCGCATTCAAACTTATTTGCATTACAATAAAATACTGAAGAATGGCGTGGAATTAATGCACAGCAAAATACATAAAACTACAAAAACTAAGGGGTTAGAGACGAAAACACCTTGAAAGTTAAGGTTGCCAAAAGTTGCCAAACCTAAAAATGTTCGAAATATTAAGTAAATATAATAAACTTTAAGAATTTGTCAAAAGTAAATTCAAGGAGGGATAAAATTCCACTTGGACTGTGACAAAAATTACCATTAACAAAAAAAATTTAATTTTTGTTGTACAAAGGTAAGCATAAGCATTAGGGCGGGTCAATTTGTATGGACGAATTTTTTGGAGGTCTGGCTCAGCGAAATTCGTAAAATACATGTAATTTCAAGACTTTTTCTCCACTACAGCATATACAAATTCTGAAAAAAAGCTGTGCGGACTTTCGTAAATAGATTTTGTTCTCAATTATAAAATATGAATATATGAATGTATGAATCTATTTACGAAAGTCCGCACAGCTTTTTTTCAGAATTTGTATATGCTGTAGTGGAGAAAAAGTCTTGAAATTACATGTATTTTACGAATTTCGCTGAGCCAGAATTTGACCCGCCCTAATAAGCATACATCGGCGTTTACAAAAAGTGGTCTACCGTTTTTATGAAGTTCTTCGTGTAGGAGTTGTGTCATTAAAAAATAGAAAAAAAATAGAAAATCCTGATGTAGGGAAGTGAAAAGGCAAATTTTTTTGTATTTTTTTATTTGTAAGCAATTTACATGCAGTGATGTGATTTGGTGGGACTTCGATCTTTTTGTGGGATTTTTATACCATAAAAGGGCGGGAGGGCGTTTGAGTTTTTTGGCGGGATTTTTACTGTGTCAAACTTTTGAAAGATGGAATTCCTTTTAAATAACTTATTGACATCACTTTGCCTGTAATCTTGTACGATTGCCTATCCAATGATGTGCTTCATTGAGTTTTAGTTGTAATTGATTAAAAAAACATTCTCAAAACATTTGAATAAAATTGATTTGATACTTGATTTTTACCTCATTTTGGATTCAAAATTAATTCAACTTCATTCATACCTCGGCTTGAATAAATACAATATTTTTATGCATATACTAAGGTGCATTGAAAAAAGTTCAATTTGTTCCCCCTAAAAATGAACCATGGTCTATTTTATGATACTCCAAAATATTTTGGATTTTAGGATAAACGTCAGTGAGCTAAAACTTTTTGCAAAAACCTCAAAAAATCATGGTTTTCGTAAATATATTGGCTGGTATAATAAAAATATATTTTAGTTGTAAAAATATAAATATTTTTTTATTTCTATTCAAAAAATTTTAAAATTTAAATATCTCATTACTTTTATTTTATTAATTTAATTTCTTACAATATTTTTTTTATTAGGTGCTTATTTTATAATTAATATTTTAGCTTTAATATGTATCAATTTAGGAAATTCAGACCAAAAATCAATGCAAGCACTCAAAACCTTTCCAACTATATTTTGATAGTGAGGATCGCATTAAAAATTATGAAGGTAATATAATTTTAATGAAAAAAACTAGAAAAAAGTTAAAAAAAAATGCAAAAAAAACAGCATTATTTTTAATTCAATTTCAAAAATTTAAAATTGTTTGATGCAGATTGGAAGAGCTTTTCCCAGCCTTTCATTTCTAACAGTTTATTTTTTTTCCAACTATTACAGCAGGCAATATATTTACGAAAAACATAATTTTCATAGGATTTTGCAAAAAGTTTTAGCTCACTGGAAATTATTATAAAATAGATCAAGTTTAATTTTTAGAGGAGTACAAATGGAACTTTTTTTCTCCCTACACAAGTCGAGGCACCTCAATGTATACGTATAAGTTTGATCTCAATGAATTTTTAAGAAATAACCCTGTAGTTCGGCTGGTGGCAACATATCCCTTTGAACTTGCCATTTCTCAAGCTTTTACAGATATGACCCAATAGGACAGGAGAATTGTAACGCAAATGTTAATGCACGTTGGGTCCGTTCGCACCTGTCAATGACATCGATGTGTTAAAAGGACATACAAAATACGTCGCGAAGGGCATGCCCCTACCACTGGTGGTACGTGAATTCGCATATCAAGTAAAATGTCCAAGTTTCAACTTGGAATTACTGGAATATACGATTTTTATTTCACTTAATTTTTATTAAAAAATCTTGCTCATAAAGAAACAAAATATATTTATTTTGCTATTTTGACATTCAAATTGGAGGGATTTTTCGCGGGATTTCACAATCTTAGAAGGGATAAAGGGAGCAAAAAAGGGATTGTTACACGTGCATTTGGGATTTTTAGCAAAATGAAAATCACATCACTGTTTATATGTAAGGAAGATATGCCACTGAATAGCCTAAATCCCAAATTTCAAAACATTCCATTTCGTTCACTCAAACTCGAGTTTCAGATTTACTTCCCTCTAAACAGGCCAAAACAGTCCACTATGTGCCGTTGGAAAGGTAATTAAAGCGACTTTAATCTAAAAATAGTTTTGTGAAATTTTTGTGGTTGAAAGTTGCATCGCTTGCGGTAAGGTAATTAATTGCGATGTAGGAGTGCGCGGAACACCATTTAAAAAATTAAAATAATTTTTTTCTTAAAGCTGGCAAAACTACTTTTTAAACAAATTTGACGGGACTCAATGGGTTAATAAGATATTGTTATTTTAACATCTAAACACAAATATTTTTTTGATTAACAAACCAAATTCTTAACCGAATTTTAAGTTTGAACTACCGTTGGAAATGTAATTAAACGGACTTTAATCCAAAAATAGTATTTGGGAAAGTTTTGGTGGTTAATAAATTGTTAAGATTACAAACAAGTTTAAGTATTTTGTGGCATGTCAGACAATAATTATATATCAAATTTATACCAAAATAATTCGAATTAATGAAAATCGTTAAAAAAAGATTCACGGCTTGTCGTGTCTAATCCTCAAATATTGGGTTGGGGAAAAAGTATTCGGCGTTTTTTTAGTAAAAATAAACAACATTTTATTTAAAAAAAAAATTATTTTATTTATCCAAATATTGTCCATTCTTTTCAACTACCTTCTGCCATTTTTGGGTTAAGACCATGATTTCTTTATTGTAAAAATTCCGGGCTTTTATCGTTGAGAAACTGACGTAGGTGGTTTTCGCAGTCATCTTTTGAGGTTAATTTCCTTCCAGCAAGGGAGTGTTGAAGAGATCGGAACAAATGCTAATCTTACGATGCAATGTCAGGACTGTACGGTGGATGCACCAAAACTTCCCAGTTAAATTCTTTAAGTTTTTGTCGGATCAATAAAGATGTGTGTGGCACAGCATCACCTTCCTTGTCGTCAATTCCGGCTTTGACACCGTTCTTGAAGTTTCACCTTTTTTCGACCAAGACCGTTTTAGAACAATATTATCGTACGTGATCCACTTTTCATCACCTGTTACCATACGTTTCAAAAATGGCTCGATTTCGTTTCATTTTAGTAGCGAATCGCAGATAGAAATTCAGCCCATTACTTTTTTTGCACTAAGTTCATGAGGCACCCAAACATCAAGCTTTTTTTTAAAAACCAACTTTCTTCAAATGGCTTAAAACTGTTTTGTCATCGATCTTCAGTTTCTTAGCGATGTCGTGGCAGCTCACATGACGGTTTTCTTGGACCTTATCCATTATTTCATCGACTTTTTCGTTGATGGGCCGACCAAAGCGAGGAGCATCTTTGACTTCAAAATTTCCAGTACGAAATCGAGAGAACCATTTCCTGGCAGTTGATTGGTTAGTGCACCTTCACCATAAACCTCAAAAATCTTTTCACATGCCTGCGACGCATTTTTCCCTTTATCTTAGTAAAATTGTAAAATATGACGTATTTTTTCTGAAATTTCACTCATTTTTGCTTAGCAATAATTTTTAACACTATGCACCAATATCAGCAAAATGATCACAAATAATCAGCTGATTTGTCTTCTCCCAATAAGCCAAACAAGCTTAGAATAAGCTTGTAGTAAGCTTACAAGCGCAAGCATCGCGCTTGGAAAAAGCTTGTAAAAACTGTTGTAAAATGCTTTCAAGTACTTGTAGAATAAGCAAAAGGAAAAATATTCCTTACTGTAATATTATTACAATCGTTTACAATTCAATTTGATATAAGTGCTGTAAATAAGCTTTGTACAATACTTTCTTTGCAATTGGAAAAAAAGTGCTGTAAAAGTATTGGAAATAATTATTAAATAATTGGAAGTAAGTGTTATTGTAAGTTATTTACAACTGTTTATAAAAAATTGGAAAAAAGTGTTATAAAAATATTATTAAAACATTTATTATATAATGGGAAGCTTATTAAAAATAAGTATTATTGTAAGCTTTTAACACCTGTTTTAAAGAAATCTTAACATAAAAGCACAAATTTATCTTCTCAGTAAAATTAATCCATACGAAAGATCATCACATCCAAATCTATAGTAAATTTATCTATAATATACTGTCGATAAACACATTGCCACTTAAAAAAAGGGAATATAAATAAAACTATTTGGACTATTCAATAAAAATTTTTATTAAAGCACATTGGTATAACTAACAAAATATTAAAAATGAATTTAAGTATTATAAAATTCTAAAAGAATGTGTTGGAATTATCACTGAACACAAGCCACTGACATCAACTTTGTTTCTTATTGCAATTGTAGTTTTTAGTACTTGGGGAATTCCAAATTCCACAATAATGTGGAAGTTGTGAAACAATTACCTCTGAAAGCATTTTCCAATCATGCTTTGAAAACGCTTGTAATTTAAACTTCAATTAAACTTACTACAAGTATTATTATATTGGGGGTTGGAATTAGTTTTAAAGGTTTTCTAAGAGATGGCGTAACTATCAATAGATCGCATCGGGCACACCTGTGACTATATTCATTTCAAAGCACATTGTCTAAGCTTCATTTTTCAGTATGTGTCATTCCACTGAAGTGTAAACAACATATATTTTTTTCTCTGTGAACATGTCGACTTTCGTTCCAACAAAACGTAATTTGCGGGAAGGTTTACTTTTGTGCTTCCATTTAAAGAAAAAAGCGGTTGAAGCACAACGCACGCTTACTGAGGCTTACGGGGACTATGCTCCATCGATTTCTACTTGTGAGTACTGGTTCCGTCGGTTTAAAAGTGGTGATTTTGATACGGAATACAAAGAGCGTCCGGGCCAGCCGAAAAAGTTTGAAGATGAGGAATTGAAGGCTTTGCTCGATGAAGACCCGTTTCAAACCCTTCAAGAATTGTCAGAATCATTGGGAGTCGACTTATCAACGGTCGGCAAACGCTTGAAGGCCATGGGAATGATTCAAAAGCAAGGAAATTGGGTGCCGTACCAGTTGAAGCCGAGAGACGTTGAACGGCGATTTTGCATGTGCGAACAACTGCTTCAACGGCATAAAAGGAAGAGTTTTTTGCATCGTATTGTCACTGGCGATGAAAAGTGGATCCATTACGATAATCCTAAGCGAAAAAAATCGTGGGGACCACCCGGCCATGCATCAACATCGAGGGCCAAGCCGAATATTCATGGCGCCAAGCTTATGCTGTGTATTTGGTGGGATCAGAAGGGTGTCGTGTACTATGAGCTGCTAAAACCTAACGAAACCATCACTGGGGAACGCTACCAACAACAATTGATGCAATTGAGCCGAGCATAAAAGGTTAGGCCGGAATATGCCAAAAGACACTACAAAGTGGTTTTTCAACATGACAACGCACGGCCACATGTTGCAAAAACCGTCAAGGAAACGTTGGAGGCGCTGAATTGGGATGTGCTACCCCACCCGCCTTATAGCCCAGACATAGCCCCTTCCGACTACCACCTATTCAGATCGATGACGCATGGCTTGGCTGAGCAGCGCTTCACTTCTTACGAGGATACCAAAAAATGGGTCGATTCGTGGATTGCCTCAAAAGACGAATCGTTCTTCCGGCGCGGAATCCATATGCTGCCAGAAAGATGGGAAAATGTTGTAGCTAACGATGGACAGTACTTTGAATAATATACATTGTACCGTTGTTTCTAAATAAATGCTCAAAAACCGAAAAAAAACCTTTAAAATTAATTCCAACCCCCAATAACAAGCTTACTTTTATTATGTTTCGATACAATTTTACAACACGACTTGTATATTTATGACGTAGACAAGTGTTTTCAAAACATGTTTGTAAAAGGCTTTCATTATTCCATTGAGTAAGGTAAGCTTACTCCAAACACTATTACACAATGGTTGATTGGGCTGTTAAGAAAAAAAAAAGAGTTGCCAGATGCAGCTTACCATTTCAATGTTATGACACTTTGAAATCAAGCGAACTCGAAAACGCCGAATACTTTTTCCCCAACTCAATACTTTGGGCCTTCACGCTTGTAGTTGCTAATGGGTATGTGGTTGTTGAAAGGGTGAGGGCTGGATATGGCAGACTGTAAATTTAAGTGTTGACGCATTATAATATTTTAAAAATTCACTTGCTAAGTTTTATGTCATAAAACTGCATTTCCCGAAAATGTCTAGTCCCAAGTTTTAAGTCTTATGAAGGCTTTCCATATGCATATTTTCCTTCAATGTTTACTGTTTCTTTACGTCCAATATATTTGTTTTGTTTAAAAATATGCTGTAGAAGTAAGGTATACACAGTATTACAAAAGTTTACATACGGTTAACAAATTTCTATTTTTTTTTTTAAAACAGTATGATGTTTTTAACTTTTTGCAGATTATTTGTAACTTAAATAAAAAATAAGTAATTTTACTAACGTTCCAGAATAATTTTGTTGTTGTTGTAGGAAAATAACAACGTAAAACGTAAAACGCGTATATTTTAATAGTTACATAAGTATACATACCCCCTTAAAAATTTATGTACCGTTGTTAGTAGCGGTGCCAATTTCATGCTGATCTGCTTCAACTCATTCTTAGAGCTTTTAACTTCATAGAAAGTGGTCATATTTGTAAAACAAAAATAATAAAGTCTCGATAGTGCAGTAAAATGGGCAAGGGTAAAGAAATTCCTGAACCAATTCGAAAAACAGTCATTGAATTAAGAAATGACGGCAAATTTCTCAACGAAATTGGACAGATATTAAATTTAAAAAAGCCTACAGTCCAAACAATAATAAAAAATTTCAATAAAAGTGGAAATTATGAAAGTAGTGCACGTTCCGGCCACGCTCGAGTGCTCGACGATCGAACACAACGGACAGTTATTCGCCTTGTCAAAGAAAATCCCAAACAAAGCGCAGTCGAATTAAATCGAATATTGAAGACTGATCTGGGAGTAACTGTTTCCGACCAAACTGTTCGCAGAACCATCAAGAGGAATGGGTATAATAGCAGAGTTGCAAGAAAAAAACCATTCCTAAGAGCTGTGAACATCCAAAAACGCTTAGAGTACGCACAAAAGTACTACAACGTTCACATATATGATCCTACTTTTTGGGAAAGAGTAATATTCACCGATGAATGTAAGTTTATGGTTTTTGGAGGGGATGGTCGGGCTAAAGTTTGGCGAAAGCCGAATGCGGAGTTATTACACCAGAATGTTAACTACACAGTGAAACATGGAGGCGGGTCAGTCATGGTCTGAGGATGTATGGCTGCAAATGGTGTTGGAAAACTAAGATTCATCGATGGAATTATGGATAAGACCATGTATGTTGACATTTTAAAGGTCAACTATCTTCCTAGTATTGAATTGTTGGATCTGGAAGGAAAATCTATATTTCAGCAGGATAACGATCCGAAATATTCTTCGAAGATGGTAAAGGAATGGCTTCTCTATAAAGTCAAACACAAACTGGAACATCCCCCACAATCTCCTGACCTAAATGTTATTGAACATTCATGGGATATTTTAAAGCGAGGTCTGAAAAAACCGTATATGACATCAATTACGTCTCTGAAGAAAGCGTTTTAAGGACGAGTGGAGCAAAATTACACCTGAGACAACCAAAAAATTAGCTTTTTCTATACCATCTCGATTATCAGCTGTAATAAAAGCCAAAGGAGGGCATACAAGCTACTGATTAAAGTTTTTTTCACTACATTTAATTACCGTATGTAAACTTATGCAAATTTGCGTAAAACCAAAAAATGAATTATTTTATGTTATTTCATATATACCCATGAAGAAATAATATTTTTAAGCTTATTTTTTTTCAATAAAATGTGATACAAAATAATAAATATCATTGTAGCATTTTATATTAATATTTAGTTAAAAAAAAACTAAAATATATAGGGAGTATGTAAACTTCTGTAATACTGTGTATAAGTATTTACCATCTCTGTAAATTGTGCATCAACAATAAATTTGTAAGGAATATATTTTATACAAAAAATAAGAAATAATAATAAAATAATAAGATGTGTAAAAAGCGTAAACGTCGACAAAATGACAGCTACACGGCTAAAAATGTTGGTTTAAAGGAATTTTCAATCCAAAAAGTACAATTTTTTAATCCCAACATTAGTTTAATTTAGCTGGGTCTCAAACCCACGTTCCTGAAAAGAACTTACTTGCATTCGCAATAATGCAAAATAAGCGAAACTATGTTAACAACTGAGTTGGACTAGTGGATAAGTTATTGGACTCGCACATCAGGGGTGTGTTTAAATCACGAACTGGTCAGAACATTTTTTATTTACTTTAATTTAGCTGTGTCTCGAACCCACGTTTCTGCTCGCTTGCTTACTTACTGCAAGCTTACTTGCATTCGTTATGATGCAAAATAAGCGTAACTTCCTTTACAACTGAGATGGACAAGTGGATAAGGTGTTGCACAACCAGCACAACAGAGGACAGAACAATTTTTTATTTTTTACATGCTTAGATGAGAACCCGTTGTATTTTTTTGTTTTGTTTTTTATTTGTTTGCTTACTTAGCCCCCCAACCCCCCGCTCTGGCGAATCCTAGATCCGTCACTGTACGTATCGGTTAAAGAAATAATGTCACCTGTGCCGTTATCTCTTTCTTTGCGAAGTTGTCAAAATAAATCGCAAAGGAAATAATAAGTATCCCATCTATCCATCTACCTTCACACCAAGAAAAAAAAAAAAAATAAATCACCAAAAAATTATGGACTGAAATATGACAGTTTAACAAATTTAAACAGAAATGTCTTATGCTTGGTTTTCACTATGTCATTTTCAGTGGTCAGTTGTTGTCAATCAAATTGAAAATAACAACATGTTGTCATTTTTTTTAACTTTGCAATTTAGGAAAATTAAAAACAAATGAATTTTTAATTTTCTATGCAGAAAATGTTCTAGAGTTTTATTTAGGTGATATTTCAGGTCATAAACTTTCGTGTCGTCATAAAAATGACATAGTGAAAACCAAGCATTATACATATTAAATTTAACCTTCAAAATGTTTTAAAATAGCCTTATTTTTGAGGCAACTCGCCCTATTTTTTATTGTGGGGCTTATTTATAAAGTTTGGCATTTTATTTTGTTTTCAAGGCTTCTGCTTTGAATGTAATGTAAAAGATAAACTATAAATTTTTACTATTAAACACATTTTTTATCACGTCTAATTTTATATCATGAGTCGGAGATGAGTTTTTTGCATCTGGTATTTCCATGTGTTGTTTGTTGTTGTTGTTTTGATTCCACTGCCAAATGACACTCCCTTCAGTTTTTTATTCTCTGTTTGTCTGTTACATACAATAGTTTGTTTTAGAGTATTTTTTTTTTATAAATGTATGTGTATATGTGTGTATAATTAATTCAGGGCGCAAAGTCAGAACTACGCAATATTCATGAATTGACTTTTCATTATCTCAAACACTTTTGGCTTTTGCTTCATTATACATTAATTGTAGATACTTTCAATACAATCGGAACATAAATTAGGCTTAAATAATTTTTTTTCGTTCTCGTTAATTAATTAGAATCAATTCAATGAAACCAAATTCCATATTTATTTTGACAGTTCATTGAAATGTCTGAATAGAAACGCACAACCTTTTGTTACACGTTTTATTTCGAATTTGTTACAAGGTTGTCTTACGTGTTCCATGAAATTACTCAAAACCATCTTTTTGTTGACTTAAAAATGAAAATAAAAAAAAATCCAAAAATATTAAAGTATAATACTTTTAACCCTTTCGGCCCTCCTGGGATTATATGTACCAGCAAATTTGACAAGCTATATCTAAGAGTTTTTACATTAAAAGATAATTTTTAAACTGTCCCAATAATAAGATTCAGCATGTTTTCTGTACTTAAGTACACAGTTTTCAACAAAAATCGTGCGTCACCACGTGTAGTGTGAACTTTTTCTATGTATAGTACTGTCATTTTTGAGTCCAACTCGCAAGTATTTGTTCCACCCGCACTTCTAAACTTCTTATCATAATGACAAATGAGTTATCGTTGGAAGCGTTTTGATCGTCTGCTGGTTATAGAATATGTGACGTCACATTAAATTTAATATGGCGCCCTCTAGAGGACAGAATATATCCCAAGTTAAATAAAGGATTGGAGAATCCTCAAGTACGCCAAACATCTAATATATTTGTTCTATATCGATAACTGAAGCCAAAATTTACATATCTTTGCCTGTTTTTGAAATAAAACTCCGGGGCGAAAGGGTTAAATTGTAAAAATTTTATACTCGTCACTGTTCACTAGAGTGACCAGTAAAAATTGAAAATTTAATTTTTAAGGAAAGTATCGTTCAAAATATAATGCTTTGATAATGTTCAAAAATATGTTTTTGAAAATTTTATTGAAAAATATTAATGTTTAATGACCATAACTTCTTTTAAAGGTCATTCTTTATGTTAAATGAGTGGTTTCACTCGAAATTTACATTATTTTTTGGCAACGGTAATTGGTTTTAAACAACGACTACCTCCCATACAAAGTTACTTTATCAAAACAATAAAATCTCTAAAAATGCAACAAAAAGTTATGTAATGACTTGAAAATTTGTATTTAAGCTTTGAAGCAAAATATTCACCTTATATTTGAAATTTCCAAAAATTGGATAAAAACCACTTCTACCTCCAACACAAAGTGACTTTCACAAAATATTAAAATCTCTTTAAATGCCACAAACCCTAATGTAATGTCTTGAAACTTGGCACATAAGCTTTGGTCTCAATATTAAATACAATATTCACCATATATTTGAACTTTTTCTTTTAGTATAAAAACCACGCCTTCCTCCCACACAAAACAATTATGTATGTGAAAACGTTAGTCTCTAAAAATTCGACAAAAATTAATTTAATGAATGAAAATTACGCACATATGCTAAGAATATTAAAATTAACTTCAAGTTTGAAATTTGGCAAAATCGTGTAAAAACTCAGCCAATCAATCGCCCATACAAAGTGACGTCATAAAAGTAACCTAACTTTTATAAATATCACATATATGTGTGTATTAACAGCATATTTAACACATAATCATCCATATTTTCAACGTGTTCTGCATTTGACCTTTAGTAAAATTGGATGCACTCCACGCCCATCTTCTATACGAAGTGACGTCATCAAACTTTCAAAATATGCTTTACTTAGAATATATATTGGGGGTATTGTAACTTCGACCAAGTCGAAGATAATTCCTTACTAGTTTTAAATTGACGTCAGGGTGAAATGAAGGTGGCCAAAAACATCGAGAAATTAATATAAAACTTATTGGTATCTGTGTTACTGCTACATTAGCGTAATATGTCTCTTTCGAAAATTAGTTCTTTCAAGTTTGGGTCATAGTTTATACATTTTTAGACATAATACATCACTGTTTTCAGTATTTTCATCAGAAAATAATATGGCAGTTCACGATCTTGTTGTATTGTTGCAAATGCGTTTTTGCAAGGGAGGATGATTGTGAGCACACCTTTAGTATTATGGTCTTGCAAATGCTTTACAACAGCTGTTTTCTGCTTACAGTTTACGTCAGACTCCTCTAAAAAATCTAAAATTTTGCGAATTTCTTCCTCCGTCCATTGTTTGTTGGTATTTTCTCTTTTAATTTTCCTTTTTCAAACTCCCTCTATTTCTTTAGCAATTGTTTTTTATTATGAATTAAACTTTTTGTCGCTAAAAATGTAAACAATGAAAACTAGGGACGGATAATAACTCTTATTTTACAATTTTCAGATGAAGAAAGCATAACAAAAAAGTTGCCGCTGGGCTTTTTGAAATATACCATTATTATCGTAATGGCAGCAGACTTCGACAATATTAAACGCCTTTTAAATTTTTGACTGTTACTATGAAAGTTAAAATTAACTGTTATTTTTGACTGTTACTATGAAAGTTAAAATTAACTGTTATTTTTGACTGTTACTATGAAAGTTAAAATTAACTGTTATTTTTGCCTTTTATTTTTTCGGGCAAAAATAACTGTTATTTTTTACTTTTACTTTTTAAGTCAAAAATAACATTTACTTTGTACCTTTTATTTTTTCGGTCAAAAATATCAGGCAATTTGTATTTTTTCAAAGGCCGCTTTAAAATAAAAAAGCAAACTTAAAAAGTTTTATAACTCAAAATGTACGCGCTGATGAGACGATAAAATAATTCTAGTGGCCTCTAAATAATTAAAATTGCCCGATATTTTTGACCGAAAAAATAAAAGGGCACAAAATAACTGTTATTTTTGACCTAAAAAATGAAAGTCAAAGGTATCAGTTATTTTTGCCTGAAAAAATAAAAGGCATAAAATAACCAGTATTCTTGTCGGAAAAAATAAAAGTTAAATGATAACTGTTAATATCTGACTTTTTTGATAAAAACCATAACCGGTACGGTCCCTGATGAAAACAGCTGTTCAATAAGCACTCTTCACAAAGTATCGATGGTTCTGTTCAATGCAAAATTAAGGAATTCGTTCACAATAGCGTTATGCAATACGATTAAATGTTCATATGCAACAGCCTTTTGTTATAGCAAATGCATGAATGTTGCAAATGCTTACCAATGCTTTTTTTTGCAAAAGCTGCTTATTTTGCATTTGCAACGATGCAATAAAATCGTGAATTGCCCTTATACTTAACAAAACTGCTTACAAATATTTTGCATGCTAGGCCCCGTTCTTTCTATATGACCTCTCAAAAATTTAATTTTTGAAAGATTTCCTATTTTTTATATTAATTTGCTAATATCATAAAAACCAATTACCGTAGCAAAATAAAGTAAATTTTGAGTTAAACCACTTCCGTTTTCAAAGCTTACATAAAAAAATGGTACTTGGAAATGTAAGAAATGAGTTGGAGGGACACCTAAACATTAATATTTTTCAATAAAATTTTCAGAAACTTATTTTAAAACATTACCGAAGCTTCTCAGCAAAACACTTTAATGCGCATTACTTGCATGCACGTAAAAAGCGCTTCATTCTCCCCACAAATAGAGCTGTTTGTATAGCGCTATATTTGTAGCACTTTCCGTTACGATATCGTTGCACTTGAAAGAAAAGTATTCGTTTTTAATGTCAAAAAAATTAATTTCAGAAACTTTAAAAGTTCATGAAATCGTTTTAAAACTATGTTTTATGTTCTGCCTTCATCAAATGAAGAATCAAATAAAATGCATAAAAATCCATACTTTTTTATATTGGCGCCCTATTTCTAATTGGATGCATGTCAAAATTGTGCAAAGTAACGTTTATTAGCGATTTAGGTAGATTGGAAAAAACTACATCTGTGTCCTTTTAGTTTTTAATGTTTGTATGAAAAACAGGGTCGTAGAACGTTTGAAACAATACATTAGCTAATTTTGACTTACGTCGTATAAGAATTAGGCCGACGATATGAATTATAAAGAAAACAAAGCCCTCGGTTCTCGCTACATTTTTCTTCCAACTATAAGGAGCACAAAGCGCTCGGTTCTTGCTATGTTTTTATATCAAATACAAGCAGAACAAAGCGCTCGGCTCACGCTACGATGTTATATTTTCTACAGCGGCAGCGGAGCGCATATACCTGATAACATGACTATGTTAGAAAATGCGCTATACACAAGGAAAATGAAGCATTCTACTGTTTTTTTTAAAGCGCTTCAGATGCGCTAATGGAGCGCTCGCTTCCCTGCTGGGATAATACACAGATTAAAGCTCAGATTGATAACAACATTTCACGAATTTAAGTCCCATTCATTCTCCCTCACTTAAAAAAATTTCAAACAAAAAGCTACCAGCATTCAGTCTAGAACGCTAAAAGAAAAAATGCCAATGATGGGGTGAAATTTCACTCCATCCTACTGGAATGGGTTTATCCGAGGAATTTATTTTGGTGTCAGTCGAAAAAAAAACGAACAGGGGTTTTGGTATAAAATTTTTAAAAAAATTATAGAAAACTCAAAATGCCGTGAAGTACATTTTATTTCACAGAAAAAAAACATACCCTAGATTGTTTGAAGCCCACCCTAGTATATACACTTTAAAAAATTAAAAGCAAAAGATTTTTGGGAACGAAGTTC
The DNA here is from genome assembly GCA_963920525.1 of Dichetophora obliterata. NCBI lineage: Eukaryota > Metazoa > Arthropoda > Insecta > Diptera > Sciomyzidae > Dichetophora > Dichetophora obliterata. The sequence continues at coordinate 7,120,547 of OY986436.1, read as the reverse complement.
TTTTACGCGGCTTCCGCGTGGTGTGATTTGGTAGAAACCGTCACGTAACAGTGAGATTGTTGTGAGTGTATGCGTGCGAGTCCGAGCAGACTAGAAACTAGCAGGCGAGTGTGCTGTGTGTATGCGTGCGAGTGTTGAGATTTGAGCAGACTAACAAACCAGTAAGCGAGTGCGCAACTCTCTCTCTCTCTCTCTCTCTAAGTATCTCTGTTTCTAACACGTAGAAAATTTGTTTGGAACTGCCGCAAATGTGTGTAATATAGTGTTATCGGATGTTGGAATTAAAAAAAAAATTAAAGTAGGGTGCACCCTAAAAATTTGTTTTTATGTTTTTTACTTTTGTATTTGTGCTAGCACTATAAGGGATCGCTGATATCAAACCTGATGCTAAAATTTAAAAAAAATGTTATACTAGGGTGGACCCTTAAAAATGTGTTTTTTTGCTTTATACTCTTTGTAGATGCGCTGGTCGTTAATTTCGAATCTAATGTTAGAATTTCAAAAAGGTTTTTTATGCTAGGGTGGACACTAAAAATGTGTTTTTGTTTTATATTCTTTGTCGATGCTCTGATCGTTGATTTCGAATCTTATGTAAGAATTAAAAAAAAAATTTTTACGCTAGGGTGGACCCTAAAAATGTATTTTTTTAGTTTTATACTCCATGCATTTGTACTAGCACCATAAGGGTCGCAGATTTCGAACCTGATGTTAAAATTTCAAAAAGTTTTTTGACACTGGGGTGGACCCTAAAAATGTGTTTTGGCTTTATACTCTTTGTAGATGCACTGATTGCTGATTTCGAATCTGATGTTAGAATTTCAAAAAGTTTTTTGACACTAGGTTGTACCCTAGAAATGTATTTTTGCTTTATACTCTTTGTAGATGCGCTGGTCGTTGATTTCGAATCTGATGCAAAAATTTTAAAAAGTTTTTTGAAACTGAGGTGGACCCCATAAATGTGTTTTTTTTTTGTTTTATACTCTTTGCATTTGTGATAGCACCATAAGGGGTCGCTGATTTCGAACCTGATGTTAAAATTTCAAAAAGTTTTTTGCCACCAGGGTGGACCCTAAAAAAGTGTTTTTGGTTTTGTACTCTTTGTAGATGCATTTGTCGCTGATTTCGAATCTGATATTAGAACTTCAAAAAGTTTTTTGACACTAGGGTGTACCCTAAAATGTGTTTTTTGCTTAATACTTTTTGTAGATGGGCTTCTCGCTGATTTCGAATCTGATAATAGAATTTCAAAAAGTTTTTTGACACTAGGGTGGACCCTAAAAATGTGTTTTTGTTTTATACTCTTTGTAGATGTGCTGGTCGTTGATTTCAAATCTGATGTAAGAATTTTAAAAAGTTTTTTAAACTAGGGTGGACCCTAAAAATGTGTTTTTTGGCTTTATACTCTTTGTAGATGCTCTGGTCGTTGATTTCGAATCTAATGTTAGAATTTCAAAAAGGTTTTTTATGCTAGGGTGGACACTAAAAATGTGTTTTTGTTTTATATTCTTTGTTGATGCTCTGGTCGTTGATTTCGAATCTGATTTAAGAATAAAAAAAATTTTTGACGCTAGGGTGGACCCTAAAAATGTGTTTTTTTAGTTTTATACTCCATGCATTTGTGCAAGCACCATAAGCGTCGCAGATTTCGAACTTAATGTTAAAATTTCAAAAAGTTTTTTGACACTAGGGTGGACCCTAAAAATGTGTTTTGGCTTTATACTCTTTGTAGATGCACTGATTGCTGATTTCGAATCTGATGTCAGAATTTCAAAAAGTTTTTTGACACTAGGTTGGACCCTAAAAATGGATTTTTGCTTTATACTCTTTGTAGATGCGCTGGTCGTTGATTTCGAATCTGATGTAAAAATTTTAAAAAGTTTTTGAAACTGGGGTGGACCCCAAAAATGTGTTTTTTTTTTTTTGTTTTATACTCTTTGCATTTGTGCTAGCACCATAAAGGGTCGCTGATTTCGAACCTAATGTTAAAATTTCAAGAAGTTTTTGACACTAGGGTGGACCCTAAAAATGTGTTTTTTGGCTTTATACTCTTTGTAGATGCACTGATCGCTGATTTCGAATCTGATGTTAGAATTTCAAAAGTTTTTTGACACTAGGGTGGACCCTAAAAATGTTTTTTTATATTCTTTGTAGATGCGCTAGTCGTTGATTTTGTATCTGACGCTAGAATTTCAAAAAGTTTTTTGACACGGGTGGACCCCAAAAATGTGTTTTTGTTTTATACTCTTTGTAGATGTGCTGGTCGTTGATTTCAAATCTGATGTAAGAATTTTAAAAAGTTTATTGACACTAGGGTGGACCCTAAAAATGTGTTTTTTTTTTGCTTTATACTCCTTGCATTTGTGCTAGCACCATAAAGGGTCGCTGATTTCGAACCTAATGTTAAAATTTCAAGAAGTTTTTGACAATAGGGTGGACCCTAAAAATGTGTTTTTTGGCTTTATACTCTTTGTAGATGCACTGATCGCTGATTTCGAATCTGATGTTAGAATTTCAAGAGTTTTTTGACACTAGGGTGGACCCTAAAAATGTTTTTTTGTTTTATACTTTTTATAGATCGTTGATTTTGAATCTGGTGTAAGAATTTTTAAAAGTTTTTGACACTAAAATGGACCCCAAAAATGTGTTTTTTTTTGTTTTATACTCTTTGCATTTGTGCTAGCACCATAAGGGGTCGCTGATTTCGAATCTGATGTTAGAATTTCAAAAGTTTTTTGACACTAGGGTGGACCCTAAAAATGTTTTTTTATATTCTTTGTAGATGCGCTAGTCGTTGATTTTGTATCTGACGCTGGAATTTCAAAAAGTTTTTTGACACGGGTGGACACTAAAAATGTGTTTTTGTTTTATATTCTTTGTTGATGCTCTGGTCGTTGATTTCGAATCTGATTTAAGAATAAAAAAAATTTTTGACGCTAGGGTGGACCCTAAAAATGTGTTTTTTTAGTTTTATACTCCATGCATTTGTGCAAGCACCATAAGCGTCGCAGATTTCGAACTTAATGTTAAAATTTCAAAAAGTTTTTTGACACTAGGGTGGACCCTAAAAATGTGTTTTGGCTTTATACTCTTTGTAGATGCACTGATTGCTGATTTCGAATCTGATGTCAGAATTTCAAAAAGTTTTTTGACACTAGGTTGGACCTTAAAAATGGATTTTTGCTTTATACTCTTTGTAGATGCGCTGGTCGTTGATTTCGAATCTGATGTAAAAATTTTAAAAAGTTTTTGAAACTGGGGTGGACCCCAAAAATGTGTTTTTTTTTTTTGTTTTATACTCTTTGCATTTGTGCTAGCACCATAAAGGGTCGCTGATTTCGAACCTAATGTTAAAATTTCAAGAAGTTTTTGACACTAGGGTGGACCCTAAAAATGTGTTTTTTGGCTTTATACTCTTTGTAGATGCACTGATCGCTGATTTCGAATCTGATGTTAGAATTTCAAAAGTTTTTTGACACTAGGGTGGACCCTAAAAATGTTTTTTTATATTCTTTGTAGATGCGCTAGTCGTTGATTTTGTATCTGACGCTAGAATTTCAAAAAGTTTTTTGACACGGGTGGACCCCAAAAATGTGTTTTTGTTTTATACTCTTTGTAGATGTGCTGGTCGTTGATTTCAATGTATCTGATGTAAGAATTTTAAAAAGTTTATTGACACTAGGGTGGACCCTAAAAATGTGTTTTTTTTGCTTTATACTCCTTGCATTTGTGCTAGCACCATAAAGGGTCGCTGATTTCGAACCTAATGTTAAAATTTCAAGAAGTTTTTGACAATAGGGTGTACCCTAAAAATGTGTTTTTTGGCTTTATACTCTTTGTAGATGCACTGATCGCTGATTTCGAATCTGATGTTAGAATTTCAAGAGTTTTTTGACACTAGGGTGGACCCCAAAAATGTGTGTGTTTTTTTTATATTCTTTGCATTTGTGCTAGCACCATAAGGGGTCGCTGATTTCGAATCTGATGTTAGAATTTCAAAAAAATTGTTGACACTAGGGTGGACCCTAAAAATGTGTTTGTTGCTTTATACTCTTCAGTAAGTCCAGTTTTCAATACAACTTTTCAATCAATTCAAGCTCCATTCGAGTTACATGTTCAATACTCAATGTTCATATACAATACATACCTCAATACATACAATACTCAATGCTTTGTTGCGTCATGAAACAAACATCGGTGGCAACGGTAACTGCCTACTTTCATCTCTTATTAAAATCTTACATCTAAATTTCCAATAAATAAATCGTTTTCCTAAAATATTACATAGAACTTAACATAAAAACATAGCAATAATAAAAAAAAAATAAAAAGAAAAACTTTAAAAATGAAAATATATAAATTTTATTTCGAATTACAATCGGAGTTGATGAAAAAGCGTAAGGAACTGTGTTCCTGACGACTATGTTCCTGACGGGGGTCCCCCGACCGCACCACTTTTTTATAGCAGTATTTATTAATTGGAGTTAAATAAAAACAGTTGCAAAAATATGGTTAATTTATTCAATTTTTAAAAACACCTAAAGAAATGATTTAACGTAAAATGTCTTTTGTAAAATGCGCGTGCGTCAAAAGATATTTGATGAAACACGTGGTTTGAACCTCAAACAATGTGAAAACTATATTGCGTATTTTTCTAACTCAAATTTTTACTTATTATTTAAAACTTACTTTTAGCTGATTAAAAAAAAATTTTACTTCTCAGCCTTATTAAACTCAGTTCAAATTCAAATTTAACTGCATGCAATTTTATATAAAAGCTACTTAAAACATCAGAATCAATTTTTTTTTCTCACAGTAGATTTAATTTATTAGTTTACTGATTAACTGTAAAAACTTCTTGAATGATAAGACGAAAAAACGTTGTTTTTTTCAGCCTTTTATTGTTTCAAGAAATAAGACTTCAAAAACGTCATAATTTTAAATATATGTGCTCTTAAGAATAAAGGCGCTTTTATTGTTGAAAACCTAAATATCTGCAATGAATTGTTAAAAACACTCTTTGAGCGTGTTGCTCTTTGACGCTCACGCTTTCTTGCGCAGTGGTTATGTCTCATTATAGCTCCGCTGACTAACTAGCTGGCTGCTGGTTCTCACTGTCTAGACTCGTTTATTTCTAATTTCTGCTTTAATACTGACGATCCAGTCTGTGTCGCGCGATCCTAACGCAGCGTTGAACGTGGTCGCAAAAGCCTAAGAAAAATATTTCTAGCTGCCTGGTCGGTCGACTGGTTTTGGTTTCTTTGTAATCATGTAAAAATTAGTTTTGTTTTAGCGAGATACAAAAGAATCTATTCGTGATCAAAATAAAAACACAAGCTGTAAAACATTGAATTCAGTGAAGTTCTTAAAAATATACAACACAATTTTTTGAACGCAAACTTTTCGATATTTAAAATCGAAAGTGGCGCTCAAAAGCAAATAAAATGTTTGGGTTAGTGTTAAAACAACATAAATAGAATATAAAATTAGTGCATAAATATAACACGAAATATTTGTTTACAAACGTTACTTGAATGGCTTAAAAAATAAGTCGTTTATCAAATTTTTAATTCAATTCTAGGCAATAATTAGCTTTGCTCGAGTTCGCTGACTACGCTACACGTCTGGGATGAGCTGACTTTTCCATGTTAAAAAGATTAATTTTTAGTTTATCTCTTGTTTTTCATTTTGCTACGATGAAAAGGAAATTTTCTTTAGAAATTCTAGTGTCACTCTTCAATTCTAGTATGTGTTACGTTATTGCTTTATTTTGGTCCCTCTGTCTGACGAAACAAAAAAAAAATGTAATTTCTAGAATTATTTTTAATTTTTGTTTTATGTGTGTTTATGTAAATATAATTTATTCGGGTCGATCGCGGCGACAACTGTTGCTTGGGGTTAACGTTGTTATCAAAATTGTTTTCAAAATTTTAATTTCATTTAATATGCGCAGCAAGCTTATCAAATTCTTGAGGAAGCGAAATAAAAAACACCGAAACTAAGTTTACATAGTTTCAAAAATGCTTTAAAAAACAAAAATAAATTAAATATGTTCGGCATAAAAGTAGTGTGAGGTTAAAGCTCTTCTTTTTTTTTATTCGTTTGTGAATGTTCTTTCCTTTACCAATTCAATAATTACAAGACTTAAGACATAACTATACAATATTTCCAAAATGACACCCTTCCACTCCCTCTCTGTCTGGACAGGCTGTCTGGATTGATTACTGACCCCCATAAAAACAAACAATATGAAGTAAATGTCTGCTTAAAGCTGGCTTTAGTTAATTTTTTTATCTCCAAAATAAATTGATGAAAAAGATCTGGTTTAACCAGTTTTAATTTCGTTAGCTTTTGAGTTTGAATAGACAATCAACAGCAGACAGCCATCGCTTTTCAACTATTTTCCATATAGCGTAACGTAATGTTTGTTTTGCTTTAAAACAAAAATACCTACAAATAGTTTGTTATAAACTTAAATGCAATGCCTTCTACAATTAAGAAAGTTAAACCTATCAACTTCCATTTTTCCTTCTTAAAGTAAAAAATCTTTTTCTAAATAGTCATATGTTGAAAACTCGCAACTGACAATTCATATATTTTACAGGAGAATCATTAAAAACAATGCGATAAAAATGTTGAAATTTATTAAAATATATCAGGAGAAAAACTTAATTGAGTCACTCAAAAAAAAAAAAGTACTTCAGTTAAGGAAAATTTACTTTATCTAAAGGGTATAAATATGCACTGTGGACTTGTTCTTTAAAACAAAGGATACGTTTTACTTAAAGCAAGTACAACACTAAAATCAGTAAAAATAAATTGTTTATGCTTATTTTAGGGTTTAAAGAATTTTAAGGTTCTCCCCAATTTAAAGAAGTTTGTGTTAAAATAAAAACTTTTTACATGAAAAGTTAATTAATTAATAAACAAAAGAAAAAACCAACTTCAAAACCACTACAAAGTAAAAAATAATTTTAAATTACTTTTCACATTAATCCTTGGTCAAATTTGTTAATTTATTTATTTATACAGGGTTCGCCAAATAACTTTTTTTTTTTTAAAAATTCTATTAAAAAAAACTACTAAATATTTTCTCAAATTTCTTTTTTAATTTGAAAGTACAATCCTTCCGGTTAATAATGAAAAATAATTTCATTCAAATGGCTGCCTCGGCTGGCCATGCAGTAGTCTATACGATCGATCCAATTTTTAAGCACATTATCGATTGTGTGCAGCTGTATTTCATCAATGACTTCACGAATATTGTCCTTTAAAGCGTCAATTGTCTCTGGCTTGTCGACGTAACACTTATCTTTGAGAGCACCTCACAAATAATAGTCCAACGGTGTCAAATCGCAGCTCCGAGGTGGCCAAACGATATCAGCTCTGCGGCTGATAATGCGATCTTCAAAAACAGGGCGCAAAACATCGAGTGTAGCTTCGGCTGTGTGGCACGTAGCGCCGTCCTGTTGAAACCAAATGTTGCCAATATCCTCCTCTTCAATTTTTGTGAACAAAAATTCGTTCAACATGGCCCGATAACGATCGCCATTGACTGTAACGGCCACTCCTTGCTCATTTTCGAAGAAAAATGGCCCAATTATGCCTCTGGACCAAAATCCGCACCAAACAGTGACTCGTTTTGGGTGCATCGGCTTTTCAATGTATGCGTGCGGTTTTTTTGTGCCCCAAATGCGACAATTTTGCTTGTTTAAATACCCGCCAAATTCAAAATGAGCTTCATCTGAAAAGATGATTTTTTTTCGCAAAATCGGCATCATGATTTTCAAAGTAATGTCGCAATATTTCCCAGCGTTGTTCAAGCGTATACACAACCATATTCGTTCAGCGGAAGGATAAAACTAATTATGTGTCAAATCAGACATGAGCTAAGTGTTACCATTCACGAAATAAGCACTAGTTGAAAAAAAAAGTTAGATGGCGGACCCTGTATTATTAAATTGGAAATATTATTACTATCATTTTTTTTTCTATTTTTTATTGTTATCATAAATTTATTAATTTCGCCATGAGTATAAAACCTTTAAAGCCGCAGCGTTTATTTTATAAAAGTCTGATTATATGAGCGCCGACCCTAAAGGTTTTATGTTCATGGAAAAATTAATATATTTATGATAATACAAAATAGAAAAAAATTTATAGTAATAAGATTTCCAATCTAATAATATATATAAATAAATTAACAAATTTGACCAAGGATTAATGTGAAAAGTAATTTAAAATTATTTTTTACTTTGTAGTGGTTTTGAAGTTGGTTTTTTTTTTTTGTTAAAAAGTTTTTATTTCTTTCTTTTTAGAGATTATGATAACAATTTTTGCCATTCATGTAATGAATTTTCGTGCCCTAGTGTCATCATTAACTGAGAAACAGTATTTTTTTTATATTGCCACGCCCTTTTGTCCAGTAACGCCCACTTTATTGAACGTAAATTTTCATGATTATGCGTACCATAATTAGGTACAACCTAATTTCAGTATCCTAGTATCAATATTATTCGAGTTACAGCGTTTTTATTATATTGTCACGCCCTTTATCGAACTACGCCCACTTTTTTGACTGCAATTTGTAATAATTGTTCCAACCCCTGTGCCATTTTCCAGAACCCTCAATATTAACTGAGAGACAGTATTTTTCTTATATTGCCACTCCCTTTTGTCCAACAACGCCCACTTTTTTCACAGTAAATTTTCATAACTATGCCTACCCCTGTAACTAATTTCAGTATCCTAGTGTCAATATTATTCGAGTTACAGCGTTTTTCTACTATTGCCACGCCCTTTATCGAATAACGCCCACTTTTTTGAACATAACTTTCAATAATTGTGCCTACCCTTGTACTAAATTTCAGTACTCTAGTGTAAATATTATTCGATATACAAAGTTTTTCTTATAAGGTAAGTTACCCAAATAAGGCCAACCTAACGGTTTTTACCAGACAGAAGAGAAGCCTGTTTTTTTAAACTTATTTTTGCAATTTTGTATTTTTGTTTATTCAATTCTTTTTTCAAAAACATAAAAATAAAGCATGAAAAAATAAAAAATTTATCCAGCTCAGAAGGTTTTAAAAAGGTCTGATTTTTGCCATATTAGGACCACCATGTCTAAATAAGGCCCAATCTATAATGGTTTAAAAACATAACAAAACAGTCAGAAAATAATAAAACAAGAACACATATTGTTATTACAAGTGTTGGTTTACATTGATACTAAACATAAATAGTATTCATAGCTTTTTTTTATAAAAACTTTTTCGAAAAAATACTTTTATTGCCAAGAGCTTATTTTGAAAATTAAAATTAAAAATAAAGTTACTCTGGCTTTTTTAAAGCGAATTTTAGTAATTTGCTGGCCTTTATAGTGGAGGGCTTTCTTTCTGGTAATTTTTTCTGCCTGGTAGATTAGGTGTGGAGATCGGAAAAAGAAAGCCGTTAAGAAAAAATTTGTCGGGCCTTTTTAGGCGCTCTCAATATCATTTCATTAATCAAGTTTTTCTCGGAATACACCACAGTTAGATTTGATCAATTAACCTTTTTGTTTTCGTTAAAATACCTCTCTTGATTTTTAATTCAAAGCTAGACATAGGCAATAGTTAATTCGTAGAATAACGGACTTTTACTGCGAGCACAATATTACATCAACCACGTTGTTGACGTTACCGCTGACTTCGTTTGACTGTCACTCGCTTCACAGCTGCGCAATCGAAGTAATTTTTTTGCATCGTGATGCAGATATGAACATGTTTAAACATGCAAAAAATCATTTTGCAGGGAATGCAATAAATGTGCGTATTAGAAATCGGGCCTTATTAAGGCTTGGGCCTTATTTGGCGAAGGGACCTTATTGCAACGCCACTGTGTCGAATACCGCCCACTTTTTTAGACGGGCACCTCCGCGTCTGATATCTCTATCTGTTGACAAGAAATTGTGGCAATCAGGCAATTACTTTAGGGAGTAATCGATGTACATACATTTTAAAAAAAATCCAACCAACTTGAGAACCTCCTCCTTTTTGAAGTCGTTTAAAAAAAAGTAAACTAACTTTATTTTTATTTCGCACTATTCTTTCAATAAAAATGTTTCCCTATACATAAAAAACTATTTTTCTTTCAAGCTAAGAGTTTTTTTTATTTAAAATAAAAACCATTTTCTACCTAATTTCTTCATTTCAAAAACTCTTTTACTTTATTTCCGTAAAACCTATAACTAAATAACATAACTTACATGATTTTTTTTTAATTTCAGAAACCATTTCTTATGTTTATTTCCACATATTTCTTCCAAAATAATAAGAAGTTTTCCTTAATTTTAAGACCAGAGTTTTTTTTTTAAAAAGTGGTGCGGTTGAGGAACTCCCGTCAGGAACAAAGTTCCTTACTTTTTCTCTTCAACTTCGAATGCAACTTCGAGATGAAAGTAGGCAGTTTCCGTTGCCAGCGATGTTTGTTACATGACGCAACAAGGCGTGTAGCATTGAACATTCATTCATAATGTCCATCGTATGGAGCTGGAATTGCTTGAAAAGTTATATTGTAAACTGGATTAACTTAAGAACATAAAACAAAAAAAATAATTTTTAGGGTCCACTCTAGTGTCAAAAAACTTTTTGAAATTCTAACATCAAATTCGAAATCATCGGCCAGCGCATTTACAAAGAGTATAAATCAAAAACACGTTTTTAGGGTCCACCCTAGTGTCAAAAATTTGTAAATTCTAACATAGGAGTCGAAATCAGCGAACTCTTAATACTGCTAGCACATATACAAAGAGTATAAAACAAAAAACATATTTTCAGGGTCCACCCTAGTGTCAAAAAATATTTAATATTCTTACATCAGGTTCGAAATCAGCGACGCTTTAATACTGCTAGCACATATACAAAGAGTATAAAACAAAAAAGCACATTTTTATGGTCCACCATAGTGTAAAAAATATTTTTTGCAATTCTAACATAAAATTTGAAATAAGATACCAGCGTATCTACAAAGAGTATAAAACCAAAAAACACATTTTTAGGATCCACCCTAGCGTTAAAAACTTTTTGAAATTTCTTCAATTCGAAATCAGCAACCCCTTAATGCTGCTGGCACATATGCAATGAGTATAAAACAAAAAAGCACATTTTTATGGTCCACCCTAGTGTAAAAAATATTTTTAAAAATTCTAACATCAGATTCGAAATCAGCGACCAGCGTATGTTTAAAGAGTGTAAAGACAATAACACATTTTTAGGAACCACCCTAGTGTCAAAATTTTTTTTTGATTCTAACATAATATTCGAAATCAGAGTCCCCTTAATACACAAAGAGTATAAAGAAAAAAAACACAATTTTAAAGTCCACCCTAGTGCCAAAAAAATTTTGAAATTTTTACATCAGATTCGAAATCAGCGACCAGCGCATCTACAAATCGTATAAAACAAAAACCCATTTTTAGGGTCCACCCTAATGTCAAAAAACTTTTTGAAAGTCTTACATCAGGTTCGAAATCAGTGACCCCTTAATACTGCTGGCTCATATACAAAGAGTATAAAATAAAAAAGCACATTTTTATGGTCCACCCTAGTGTAAAAAATATTTTTTAACATATTCGAAAATTCTAACATATTCGAAATCAGCGACCAGCGTATCTACAAAGAGTATAAAGTTACAAAACACATTTTTAAGATCCACCGTAGTGTCAAATTTTTTTTTAAAATTCTAGCATAATATTCCGTTAATACCCGTTATATACAAAGAGTATAAAACGAAAAAACACATTTTCAGGGTCCACCCTAGTGTCAAAAACTTTTTGAAATTTTTATATCAGGTTCGAAATTAGCGACCCCTTAATACTGCTAGCACATATACAATGAGTATAAAACAAACAAGCACATTTTTATGGATCCACCCTAGTGTCAACAAATTTTTTTTAATTCTAACATAAGACTAGAATTAGAGACCTGTTATTACTGCCAGCACATATACAAAGAGTATAAAACAAAAAAACTCATTTTCAGGGCCCACCCTAGTGTCAAAAAACTTTTTGAAATTCTTACATCAGGTTTGAAGTCAGCGATCCCTTAATACTGCTAGCAAATATACTATGAGTTTAAAATAAAAAACGCATTTTAGGCTCACCCTAGTGTAAGAAATAATTTTAAAAATCCTAACATAAGATTCAAAATCAGCGAACAGTGCATCTACAAAGAGTATAAAACAAAAACCGATTTTTAGGATCCACCCTAGTGTCAAAAAACTTTTTGAAAGTCTTACATCAGGTTCGAAATCAGTGACCCCTTAATACTGCCAGCACAAATATACAAAGAGTATAAAAAAACGCTTCAGGGTCTACCCTAAAGTGTCAAAAAGCTTTTTGAAATTTTAACATCATGTTCGAAATCTGCGACCCCTTATTCTGCTAACACATATGCAAAGTGATTAAAAAAAACGCATTTTTAGGGTCCACCCTAATGAACATTTTTTTTTAAATTCTAACAAAAGATTAGAAATCAGCGACAGGCTTATCTACAATGAGTATAAAGTAACAAAACACATTTTAAAGGTCCACCCTAGTGTCAAAATTGTTTTTAAAATTATAACATAAGACTCGAAATCAGTGATACTGCTAGCACATATAACAAAGAGTATTAAAAAACGCATTTTAGGGTCTAACCTAGTGTCAAAATACTTTTTGAAATTTTCAATTATATTCGATATCAGCGGCTCCTAATGCTGCTAGCACATATACAAAGAAATTAAAACAAAAAATTTTTAGGGTCCACCCTTAAGGAATTTTTTTTAAATTCTAACAAAAGATCCGAAATCAGCGATCAGCGCATACAGGGTGTCCCAGATCAACGTTTCAATCCGGCGCTGGGTTATTCCTTGGGTCAAGACAAGAAACAAATTGTATGACAGGGGTGTCCATCTCCACCCTGTTTCAACCTATAAACGGAAGTATAGCAAAAAATGGCATTCATAGGTGTCATCAGTTTTAATGCAATAACTTAAAAAGTATTTCAGATAGGAACCTCTTTGATACGGTTTTTTAAAGAATTTTAATTAGTTAAATAATATCTTAAAGTTTTTTGGTATTTTTAACAATGAAAAATATGTTTTTAATTTTATTTTTTCACTTTAAGCTCATTTTACATACAAAAGTTGTAATATTATTTTTTTTCTGATGCAGTCTTAATCGCCAAATAATTCTCTGCAACAAATAAGAGCGAATTAATTATTTTATGAAAACATACACTCAAAAAGCGATACTCGCACGCAGCATACACACACAGCAATCTCACTGTTACGTGACGGTTTCTACCAAATCACAAAACCCGCAAGCCGAGTAAAGGAACTTCGTTTCACAAAAACTTTATAAACTTAATTATTAATATTTGTGCTAGAATGCAGTAATAGTTTACTAAATATATTACTTTTCTATGAATTAATGTTCACTTTTGAAGAACAAAATCGGCCATAAAGTTTTTTCAATTTGTCCTCTGAAGTAAAGCTTTTGGTCTCTTATGTCAATTACACAGTCCCACAACAAATTTTTTTTAATTCATGTACACACGTGTGACTAAACTCTTTTTTATGGCAACAATGTTGGTAAAGTAACATTTTCAAAGTTGTAATAATTTATGTTTTTTTCTAAATGACCTTGTTATTTACTATGTTGATTTTCTATGATTTAAATACAAATTCTAAATGTTTGATAGTTTAAATCATAACTTTGACCTTAAGCTCAATAAACGATTTTAAACTATGAAACAACTAGAATTTATATTTAAAATCAAGTATGATTTAAACTCTCAAACATTTAAAATTTGTATTTAAATCATATACAATCAACATAATAAATAACAAGGTCATTTAGAAAAAACTTTAATCAAATGGTAAAGCACGACCAAACAGAAATAAGCTGAAAGCATATCAGCAAAAATCTAAAAATAACGTCAGTAACCATGCTTTGTTAGTGGAAGACTTCCAGCAGACTGTTGGACTCCATAATAATAACATAAGCATAAAGACTAAAGTAAAGCAAAAATACAACAACAAATGTGAGAATGTGAAATGGGAGAAAAACTGAGAAATTGACACTACAAATCTCATCGCCTCTGTGGTGCAGTGCGCTAGTGTGCGCTTGCACGGGTATCACAAAGATTTCTGATGAAGCCTTTAGCATGGCCGAAATTGCAATAAAATCAGCTAGTGATTTCTTCCTTTTCATATTGAGAATATGTTGTTGTTGTTGTTGTTTCTTTGGAAAGATTCGTTAGAACAATTAATTGTTCTAACTTTGATCTTAAGCTCAATAAACGATTTTAAATTATCCAACAACTAGAATTTTTATTTAAAATCAAGTATGATGTGTAATATTATTATAGTTATAATCAAAGCTCAGATTTTGATGACTCAAAAAACTGCAAAAAATTACCTAAAAAAATGACAAAAAATTAACTAAAAACTGCAGAAAATGACATAAAAACTGGCAAAAATTACGTAAAAAACGCAAACAATTAAATAAAAAATAAACAAAAAATAAAGCATTAATAATAAAAAGAATAATAAACATAAAATTGATTTTATATAATTTTTATACATAGCATTACAGTATATTACAAGGTACATTTTTAAGTTATTAAAATCGAAGAAACATCAATTGTCTTGCAAAATTATTTTGGTAAACAAAAAACTTCTTTCTACTTTTGCACTGACTAGAGGAACATATTTTAAAGACGATATGTCATCGGATGTAAGTTCCTCTTCTGATTTCATAGTATTAAAATGTTTACCCTCTAATATTTCAGCATAAAAATAGAGTTAATAAAAACTAACAAATACGGAGTTTTTGTTTAACACTTGTTTCATCTTTCTTCATACGTTTTCGTCAGTTTCACAACGCGCAGAGCTTTTTGTCATCGAGATCTATAAACAAAGCTTCTGCTTTTTCGAGAGGTAATATTTTTGATTTAAGGGATTCTATTGTTAAAGGACTATGTTTAAAAATTTGCATTTTTATATTTTTTAGTACGAAAACAACGCTAAAAAATTATTTTTAAATTACACTAAAATAACCTAAAAAACGGAACAATGCGCTCAAAATGGAAAATGTCAAATAATTACAATAAAATAACTTAAAAACCGCTAAAAATGTCAAAAAAATGCCTTAAATCTAGTAAAAATTTCATGAAAACCAAGACCGATAAAAAACGATGAAAAATGCCGGGAAAATGACCTAAAAATTTTTCATATTTGAAATTTAGGAAACATAAATAGACGTTTTAAATAAGCAGTAAATGTCTTAGAAGCAGCAGAAAAAAGATGACATGTCATCGAAATCCCAGCCCTGGTGATAATATAAATTTATACTTATAATAATAGTGGTATATATTTTTCTAACACTCATTCCCGTACGATACGAATGGTGAAATGAGCTAGAGCGCTCGTTTTGCAATTTTCTGGATCGAGTCCAGACAAAGACACAATTTTTCCAAAAACAATTTCTAGACAAAGCAGATAAGCCATCTCTGGCTTTACTTCCCAGCAAACATTTTGACAAGCGTTTTGCAAACCAAGCTTAAGAAAAGCTTGCATGAATAAGGTTATTTCAAGCGTTGTAAACCAAGGTTATGCAAAGCTTTCATGAATAAGGCTTTCGTTAACGTTGTAAGATAACAGCCGCCAACATTTACAAAATATTTGATATTGTAAGCGTTTTGCGAATGTCGCCTTTATTTTGCTTGGCAATGCAATTGTTTTCTAAATGTTGGCGGCGACCGATCGAAGCAACAGTTATCTTTTAGAGAAAACAAGCATCAAATTTGAACAAATCATTTTAGTTGTGATTGCTGAAAAGATAACAAGTGAAAAAATTTCTTTAAAAAATCGTAAAAAAGTAAGCGTGTTCTTAAATTTATAAATTTAATATATATTTAATGTTAGCATCAAAAAAATTAAGAAGTGTTGTGCGCAGCAGCAACAAAATTTTTAACATTTATGGAACAGCGAGGCACCAACAACTTATTAGGACAGTGCAACTTAAATTATTTACTTTCATATGTAACATTTTTATCATTAAACCGCAAATTTCTTTACGAAAGCTTTTCAATCCTTGATCAACGGCGCATGTCAAAAGCCTGTCGAAAAGGTGGAGGAAAGTAACAAGCCCAAAACTCGGGAAATTACTCAGGCTTACAGAGGAAATTCAAAGGCTGCGTTAAGATGTTGGTGAATTAAAAAAAGCGGCATCACATAATAACTCCACCATTGTATTGTATTGTAAATTGTATTTTTAGTAAGCGAAAGAAGTGAAAAAACGCTAATATAATTTAATTTTACTTTCTGTTTATTATTACTAATAAAAAAACATATAGCGCACTCAAAAAATAAATGTTTAAAACGCTTACTTACTTTCATTCAAAATACGTGTTTTGTAACCGTATTTACAAAGCTTATGGAAAATGTATAAAAATTTATTATAAAACATTTTCTTAACACATTTGCAAAATGCGTAATTACGTGTCTTAAATAACATGTTTTGCAATAGTCTTTTTAAAGCTTATAAAGATAGGTGCGTTTCGATTATAAAACGCTTACTTTGATGCATTTTATAAATGCCAGAGCAGCGTTTTATAAGCGTTTTGCTTACATTTGAACGCTTACAAAATGTGTATTTTTATATACAACTGTTTGCTGGGTTATTGCTCTGCAAATGAAATAAATGAATGTTAGTTGCTATAAAAGCCTCGTTAAAACATTGAGTGAAACTACTCATTTAAATTTTGCAATATGTTACAAATGAGTGCGAACAAATTTTTAAGTACCACTTAAGTGGATTTTTTTTGCACAACACTGTAGTGAGCTGTAACATTTTGTCAAGAATTTATTGGTTTTTAACTGCTTAAGTGATTGTTTAAATAACTGTTGTTTTAAGCATTTATGGGTTATTTACTTTCCTTGTCATTAAAATTACTTTTTCCAGAAAACGAATCTTTCACTAATTAAACACTTAGCGCCTTTAAATAAAAAACGTAATTTAAAGTGAATAATTGCGATTTTTTTTTTAAATTTATTTATCTGATAGCTTTTTGTGGTCTGAGCTATTCTGACTATTCTAACTAAATATGAGCTAATGAATGTCATATTTTTTAAGTAAGGCTTTGAAGTGAAGCATTTAAAAGTATATATTTTTGTGGTCCGCAGTAACGAAGAAGATGATCCGTCTCGAGTAACATTAGAATCAAATTATCAAATCAAGAATTAAAACAACCAAAAGCTCAGCTAGTCAGTTTTTTGATAATAAAATCTTTCAGTAAATAAATAAATAACACATATCGTGAGTAAGAGTTATGCACTTAACACATTCACGACGGCAACGACGCACAGTGGCCCCAAATGGACTTTTGCGTCTCAAAAATCTGCAGCTTTTTTGTCTCTTGGTATAATAAAGCCAAACTTGGAATATATTATCTATGATATTCAATAAATCGTTTTATTTCTTTTTTTTTCAAAATCCGTGTTGCTTTTAGTACTAAAATATTTTATTTAAAGTTAAAATATATACAGTTATGGCTTGACTTCCGTGTTTCAAAATTCTCTAACTTTCGTGTCTCTTGCAGTAATTTAGCTAAATTTAAAATATATTTTCTATGATATTCAATAAGCCATTAAAACTACTTTTTTTAAAATCCATTTTAGTTTTTAGTGCCAAAATTTTGTTTTAGATTTAAAAAAATACGATTTTGGCTTTAAAAAATCTGTAATTTTTTTGTTTCTTGAAATATTTAAGCCCAATTCGGAATGTCTTTTCTATGATATTCTATAAATGACTTGAACGACTTTTTTAAAATTCCATTTTAGTTTTAGTACTAATTTTTTTCAAGTTCAAAAATACGATTTTGGGTTTCAAAATTGTGTAAATTTTTGTCTCTTGCAATAATGAAGCCAATTTTAAAATATATTTTCTATGATATTCAATAAATCATTTAAATTAATCTTGAAATATTTAAGCCCAATTTGGCATGTATTTTCTTTGATATTCAATTAATCACTTGAACTACTTTTTTCCAAAATCCATTTTAGGCTTTAGAACTAATTTTTTCCAAGTTAAAAAAATACGATTTTGCGTTTCAAAATTGTGTAATTTTTTTGTCTCTTGCAATAATAAAGCCAAATTTAAAATATATTTTCTCTGATATTCAATAAATCATTCAAAATACTTTTTTCAAAATCCATTCTTTTTTTTATTACAAGCTTGTTAAGATTATTTTTACAAGCTGATAGAAGTTTTTATAATTTTTGAAATCTTAAAAATGAAGTCTAAAATCTAAAATTTAAAGTCAAGTGTTTTGTTGTATGCGGTAAAAGTTTAGCACCACATGCGTGAGATTATGGGGCAGACTCCATACTCCACATATATAACCATGATCACGGAAAACAACACATCAACACTAAAATAGTATCTGTTGAAAAATTCTGACATAAACCAGAAAATATATGTTATAGGACAATACGATGCAGGACAAAGGCATGGGATCCATAGAAAAATTAAAGAAATAGTTTAATTGTGCAAAGTTACCATAAAAACCCCAAAAACACAGTTTTATGATATGTGATGAGTTAGAAAGGGCAGCAAGGTCCCCTTTTGCATTCCTACGCCACTGGTTTCTTCTAGACAAACATATATTTTAGAAACATGCAGATTTTAACGGAACTATCAATTGCGACTGCATCAACACTGTTTAATACATAGATGCCCAAGGTAGTAGTATTGGTGAGAGTGACGAAATAACACTGGAAGAAAACAATTTGCTATTCATTTTATTTAGTCGTCAACGAGATTGCGACGAAAGCACATGTGTGGCGGGTGTTCTTATTTTTTTCTGTTTCTTTGTTTAACAAAAGGGAAATGTAAAATTAATGATTGTACATATTTTAGTAATACTCTTGATGAATGTATTTATTTTAGTAATACTCTTGATGAATGTATTGATAGATATATATATATCTATAATACATACATGTATAATTTATGTATGCGGACATCTGGATAGTATGATATATTTCGAAATAAAAAGATTCTTCGAAGTGTTTATAAATTTTCCCTCAATTAGTTATTGTTCAATTTGCAATTAAAAAGTAAAGGAATCTTCTATGTTGATACTCCTATTGCAGTAACGCAATAAAAGTATATTTCTCAAACTAGAAGAATTCAGCTTATGGCATGTTTTTGAGCAAACATAATTCAAATCTGAAAATATTTGTTCGCAAAGATACGTTGAGGGAAATAAAGATAAACACTTCAATGAAATCTTCTTTATTTCAGGATATATTGTACCATACAGATTTTTCCAGAATTCTATATTGATAAATTATCCGGGAAATCTAATTCACTTCGAAGTATAATAAGTTCTGTTTGGATTGGAAATTCGTACTTTAATATATCGAATTTAAAAAGGTTTTGAAAAATATCCAGTAAATGCTGAATGTTTTCAAAATTCTTAAACCTGTCATTAAAGTTATTGAAAAGCGTTTCTAATATTTCCAAAAGTTCAAACTTTTTCAAGATTTTCTCCTTGTCGTAAATAACAGAAGTTTTCGGAAAGTCCGAAAAGTCTTCAGAATCAATTTGAGCTGCAAGTAAAAATAGCTGAGTTTTAAAATCTGAAAGAGTTTTAAACATATCAGAAATATTATTATCTTTTCCCTGCAGCTTCAAATTCAACTCATTCAAAATGTTACAAATGTCTGTTTAAAACGCCATGTCTAAAATAAATTGATAATCTTTTAAATATTCTTTTTCGGTTATTTCGATATTTCGGTTATTTCGGTTATTTCGATAAAAATTCGCAATTTTTTAATTTTTCCCTTAATGCCGATTCCACAATAGCACCCAAATAAAGAGAACGCCGGGTTATACTATTGCGGGACAAAGGTAATTTTCCAATAAAATTAGTTTTATAATGAAGTTTTACAAAAACTTTATTCAATATATTTTTGACAAATGGCCCATCTGAAAATGGCCTTCCCTTTTCTACAATATCTAAACTTATTAAGTTAGATAAACCCATTTTTAAATTCTCCTCCACCATATCTTCATCATTTTCTTTAGATTGATTTACCCATTCCTTCAACTTTCCAGTAAAAATTTTTTTATTAATTTTAAATTGTTTTTCTTTTTCTTCCCCCTGCAAATAATTCATGTCTTTGTGAATATCTTCAAAATGTTTTTTTAAATTATATTTCTTAGTTTTTTAAATGTCTTATGACAAATAAGACATTGCATGTCATCAAAAGCATTTTGTAACATAAAATACTTTTCGGCTGACATCATTAATATATCGCAATAATTTCAATTTATGTGTTCACTGACAGCAGTCTCGATGACGATTAAAATGTAAAATAAGACACAGAAGTTCTGCAAGTGCAGTTTGTCTCTCCCACTCAACATGCTGATTTCCTATTGGTTGATTGACGATCAAACAAAAGAGCGTAAGTATACGTGTGAGTTTAATTTGCTGATATCAGCCACTACTGGGCATCTTTGGTTTAATAGAAGAAAAATATAACGTTCATAAAGGTCATGCACCTACGTTATGAAAATTTAAATTTCTCAAAAAGGGCATAATTGGAGCAATTTCTTTTTTTTTTTGTCTAGTTACCTATACACTAAGGAATCAAATGCACTATGAAAGAAAACAGTGCAAGACAGCGCAACTATTTAAACCTTAATCAAAGATGAAAAAAAAAGTAAAAACAAACAGGTTGATAAAAAATATTAAATATATTAAATAAAACAATTTTTTTTCTTTTTTATTGTTTCAAAACTTGTATTGACTTGTATTGTATTATTTGTATGATCAATTTAAAAAGAGTCGAAAAAATTCGATTAAAAACGTTATTAATTTCGCTACTTATATAGGTCTGTGTCTTGAGACCACTTTAGCAAGCTAAATAACTGAATCGTGTCAATTTTTTTATAAAATTTTCATTGTAGTACAAAATTTGACCTTTTCTTAGAATATTTTCATAATGACACAGGCTGCAAGAGTAATTTTGAAAAATCATTTATGAGACGCAAACGTTCATTTGGGCCCACTGTGCGACGTGGCGACAGCTGTAAAATTATTTTTACATGCTTTTCTTATGGAGGTGAATTTGGTGAAAATGTAGCAATATGCATTGAACACATTGACGACGACAGCAACAGTGCGTCAAATGTCAAACTATTTTTGCATGCTTTTCTTATGGAGGTGAAAGTGGTGAAAATGTTGCAACGACAATGAGTGATTGCAACAAAGTCGCTGTCGTCGGTTTAGAATTTTTTCCTAATTTGACGTGCGACAACAGAGCAATAAGTGTTTGTGTATACGTGAATGAAACAATCTAATGATACTTCCAGATTGTTGTTTCTTTCTTCATGTTGTTTCGTACTGTTGCAGTCGTCGTCAATGTGTTCAGTACAATAATTTGACGAGCGACATCAGCGAGCGACAACATAACTCTTGTACTGAACACATTGACGACGACTGCAACAGTGCGAAACAACATGAAGAAAGAAACAACAATCTGGAAGTATCATTAGATTGTTTCATTCACGTATACACAAACACTTATATTGCTCTGTAGTCGCACGTCAAATTGGAAAAAATTCTAAACCGACGACAGCGACTTTGTTGCAATCACTCATTGTCGTTGCAACATTTTCACCACATTCACCTCCAAAAGAAAAGCATGTAAAAATATTTTGACATTTGACGCACTGTTGCTGTCGTCGTCAATGTGTTAAAGGTTTCTTTCTTCATGTCGAGTCGTAATAACGTTTAGTCGTGAATGTGTTCAGAGCAGAACTTAATTTTACTTAAAAATTTTATATTGCAATATGAAATATTGACAGTATTTAAAATTATTACAATTAGTTCTCTGTTTTGCATAACTATCTTCGACTCAAAAGCATAAATACATGTTTTACAATTAAACACTTTAAGAATTTTTCGTTGTAGGTACAAAGAAATAAAAACGAATTGGCCATTTCAAACCTTGAAAGGACTTTGATCTTTTATTGTTTATTAAATGTTTGAATACAAATGATCAAGATCTGAACCTACGAGTTTTAATGCTGACAACGAACGGCTCATGTTCGCATCTTTAAATCGCAGATATATAAATTGAAATGACAAAACATTCTGTCCGAGCTAGGAATTGAACCCGGGCTACCGCACTCTACTCAGTAGGCCAGCCACAATAAATATGTACATTGTTTGAAGCAAACGTTGCTTCACATACAGTGACACATATTCGTATAAACGCACTCTTAATTTTAAATTTGCTACCTTCTCTCTCTTTTATTAATGCATTATTCAAAACAAATTCAAACTCATATTGTTCACTAAACTAACGGAAATTTGTACTGAGTGCAAAAAGCTGTTTTAGTTGTTGTTGTTTTATATAAATCAGTTCAGTTTAAATATTTTACTAAAAACAAGTACACATTCCTTTAAACGCACCTGAATAAGGAGGTCGAAAATATATTAGTGGTTTAAAGAAATAAGTATTTGCTTGTATTTAATTAACAATTGGTAAGTTTTGTTTAATTTAAATGTAAAAATATTTTCTTAATGATATTTTTTTAAGATTTTATCAAAATGCCAAAGGGAAAAGACCTCAATGACACAGAAAAAGTCCAAATCAACCTGTACCATAAAGAGGGTTATTCAAATCGGGAAATTGGGCGGAGACTAGGAAGATCAGAAGCAGTCGTCCGCTCTTTTTTAAAAAACGGTGTTAATTATGGAGTAAAAAAATCCACGAAAGGCAATCAAAAACTGAGTATTCGCCAAGTTAATCAAATTAGGAAGGAAGCCACCACAAGTTTTTTGAACTCAATTCAAATAAAAGAAAAATTAGATCTTCCAGTGACAACGAGGCACATTGCACACATTTTACGTAACTCAGATAACGTTAAATGGAAAAAACCGGTGAGCAAGCCTGTGTTGAAACCGCATCACAAAAAGGCGCGCTTAGACTTCGCCCAAAAACACATGCAATGGTCAACTCAGTGGGACAATGTTGTGTTTTCCGACGAAAAAAAATTTAACTTAGATGGCCCAGACTCTTACAGCTGTTATTGGCATGATTTGCGAAACAATGACGTACGTATGTCAAAAAGAAACTTTGGTGGTGGCAGCGTTATGGTGTGGGCGGCATTTTCATCTAGAGGTAAAGCAAATATCTGCTTTGTGCCGCCCAAAATGAATTCTAAAAAATACACGGAATTGTTGGATGATTCTCTCATTTCATTTTTGGATGATAAAATGGATGAAGACAGTATTTTTCAACAGGATAATGCTGCCATTCACGTTTCTAAAGAGGCATTAAAGTGGTTTGAAGAGCACAACATCCCACTTATGAAATGGCCTGCATGCAGTCCCGATTTGAATCCGGTGGAGAATCTTTGGGGATGCATATCACGCAAAATCTATGGACAAAAAGCCCAAGGACACCTTTACAAAACCGTGCTAGAGCTCAAGTTGGCCATTAAGGAAGCTTGGGAAGATTTAGATCGTCAGTTGCTGGAAAATTTAGTGAAGTCGATGCCGAATCGTATATTTGAAGTTATAAATAAAAATGGTGGACCAATTAATTATTGAAAATTAAATAAATACCCATTCCTATTGAAAATTAAGTTGATGCGTTTAAACGAATATGTACTTGTTTTAAGTAAAATATTTAAACTGAAATGATTTATATAAAACAACAACAACGAAAACAGGTTTTTGCACTCAGTACAAATTTCCGTTAGTTTAGTAAACAATATGAGTTGGAATTTGTTTTGAGTAATGCATTAATAAAAGAGAGAGAAGGTAGCAAATTTAAAATTAAGAGTGCGTTTATACGAATATGTGTCACTGTATTCTTGTTCTCTATCCCAGCATTATTGCATCTAATTTATTTCTATTACAGCTTCGAAATAAAAATATTTCCTAAAACCATTTGCATGACATTGTGCAATATGAAACCAACAACAATTGACTTATATTTTCCCCCAATCGGTCAATTAGTGTAACATGCTGTTTTCAGCACTTTTCCAGCCATTGTCGTTATAACGAATATATATTTAATATTTCAACGTCACATGTTGGCATCGAAATTTGCGTTCCTTTTAATACTCACCATGAGCGTAGCCAGGATTTTACTCAGGGGGATTGATGTTTCATGTAGCTGATAAATAAAATTTTTTTTTTTTAAAATATTGGCTATATTGAGAAAAATATAAAATTAAATTGGAAACGATATTGAATTAAACGCGATTTAATAAAAGCGGAAATCAAAGTAATCATCGGCGCGAATCTTCAGAAGAGCGATTCAAAAAATCATCATTCAGCTTCTCCTGCATCAGATTTCTGTGTATTAAAGAAATAAAAACGCCGTTATAAGGATGATTTTCATGAGTCGAGATATGGTATGAACAGCGACACCTTCCAATATTCGAAAGGTAATGTTGCTGGATGATTTGTAAGCTGATTTTAATTTTTGCGTGAAGCAGTATTTACTAAACTGGATGAGTGGAGGATTGGTCTTTTCCACGAACTCGCGAGTCGTGAGATTCACAAAAAACTATAACCGAAATAATCGAAGACAAAATCTTTCGATTTTGTTCCAGTAATTTTTTGTGACCAGACCCTTATTACATCAACAAGCAGGTCGGTAAAGAATGCGTGAGCTGCTTCTGCTGATCCTATGTGCCACTGACTTAGCCTCTACAATAGGTACTCATGCACATTTTTATATTTTGTGAAAGGGCTTATAACGAGTGATCCTAAAACGGCTTGAACGTTTTGAGGTGGAAAGAGAAAACAGTACAAGCAAAGTGCACCTTTTAATTTTTTTGAGTATATTAACCACGGCGCTAAACTTTTTAGTCAATTGTGACAAAATTTAAGATTTTTTGACGCTAGGGTTGACCCTAAAAAATTTTTTGTTATTATTCAGTAGTTTTACATGTTTTGGCAGTATAAAGGGGAAACTGATTTCGCTGGACTCGAAATTAGCAACCCTCTTACACCGTCAAAGCATGTCCTTATACTAAAACAAATAAAAATTTAAAAGTGCACCCTAGCGTCAACCAAATTCTTTAAATTTTCGCCTCAGACTCGAAATCAGCGACCTCTTTTTACTGTCATAACATGTAATAATAATTAAAAAACAAAAACACATTTAAAGGTCCACCCTAGCGTCAAACAATTTTTTAAAATTTTGGCATAAGAATCTAAATCTGCGATCACCTTTTACTACCAAAAAATTTAATACTACTAAAAAAACTATTTTTAGGGTCCACCCTAGCGTCAACAAATTTTTTTATATATCGGCATCAGAGTCGAAATCAGCGACCACTTTATACTGTCAAAACATGTACTAATACTAAAAATAAAAACAAAAACAAACATTTTTAGGGTCCACCCTAGCTTTAAACAAGTTTTTTTTTAATTTTGTCATAAGAATCTAAATCTGCGATTACCTTTTACTACCAAAACATGTAAACCTACTGATAACAAAAAAAAAAATTTTAGGGTCCACCCTAGCTTCAAACAAATTTTTTATATATTGGCATCAGACTCGAAATCAGCGACCCCTTTATACTGTCAAAACATGTACTAATACTAAAAAACAAACATTTTTAGGGTCCACCCTAGCGTCAAACAATTGTTTTTAAATTTTTGCAAAAGAATCTAAATCTGCGACCACCTTTTTAGTACCAAAACATGTTAACCTACAAAAAAAACCAACTTCAAAACCACCAGAAAGTAAAAAATAATTATAAATTACTTTTCACATTAATTCTTGGTAAAATTTGATAATTTATTTATATATATTATTAAATTGGAAATCTTATTAATATAATTTTTTTCTATTTTGTATTATTATCATAAATATATTAATTTCTCCATGAAAAAACATTTAAAGCTGGAGCGTTTATTTTATAAGTCTGATTATATAAGCGCCGACTTTAAAGGTTTTTTATTCATGGAGAAATTAATATATTTATGATAAAAATAGAAAATAGAAAAAATTTATAGATTTCTAATTTAATAATATGTGTAAATACATTAACAAGTTTGACCAAGAATTAATGTGAAAAGTAATTTAAAATTATTTTTTACTTTGTAGTGGTTTTGAAATTGGTTTTCTTTTTTTGCTAAAAAGTTTTTATTTCTTCCTTTTTAGAGAGTATGATAATAAGTTTCCCATTCTTATAACGAATTTTCGTACCCTAGTGTCAACATTAACTGAGAAACAGTATTTTTCTTATATTGCCACGCCCTTTTGTCCAGTAACGCCCACTTTATTGACCGTAAGTTTTCATAGTTATGCCTACCCCTGTACTTAATTTTAGTATCCTAGTGTCAATATAATTCGAGTTATGGCCTTTTTCTAATATTGCCACGCCTTTGTCGAACAACGCCAACTTTTTTGACCGTAGTTTGCAAAAATTGTTTCAACTCCTGTACCAATTTCTAGTATCAATAATAACTGAGATACAGTATTTTTCTTATATTGCCACGCCCTTTTGTCCAACAACGCCCACTTTCTTCACAGTAAATTTTCATAATAATGCCTACCTCTGTATCTAATTTCAGTACCCTAGTGTAAATATTATTAGAGTTACAGCGTTTTTCTAATATTGCCACGCCCTTTTCGAATAACGCCCACTTTTTTGAAAATAACTTTTAATAATTGTGCCTACCCCTGTACTAAATTTCAGTACTCTAGTGTTAATATTATTCGATATACAAAGTTTTTCTTATATTGCCACGCCCCTGTATCGAATACCGCCCACTTTTTTAGACGGGCACCTCCGCGTCTAATATCTGTTGCCAAAAAATTGTGGCAATCGGGCAAATACTTTAGAAGTTATCGATGTGCATACATTTTAAAAAAAACCAACCAACTTGAGAACCTCCTCCTTTTTGAAGTCGGTTAAAAATAAATTGAGCTTTAATAAATATTAAAAACTTCAATACTATTTTAATTATAAGAAAAACTGTTTTGAACTTTTAACTTTCTTATTATTATTATATATTATATTGTCTTAAGTTCAGTGAGGGGCGCCGGCCCCCTCCTATCCCCTCGCTACGCCCATGATACCCACCCTGAAAATTTCAAGTCTTTACTCTCTACTTTATTACGTTATTTTTGTTAGCTTTTATTTTTGTCACTCAATGTTGCCATCATAATATCATGACCATTGCTGGTCAGCCAGACGGCTTATAAATTAGTTTGCATGACTGGAAGCCGTAGCATTGAAATGCTATGCTTACATTAAAATAGTTTGCAAACAATTGGCCATTTTATTTATTAATACATATATTGTGAATTTTAATACATGGCATTCGGAAAGTAAAAATAAACTAACACGGGGGTTACACGAGACAGTACTGTTAAGACAGTGAAAAATACGTATTTGTTGTCAAACTTTTTGTCGTTGAATAAGAGTCCAGACAGTTGGTAAAACAGTTGACAAGACAGTAGACAAAATAGTAAAACAATTATATATTATGAAGAACATTTTTGTTAAAACAACGAGCACGCCAAAGTACTGCAAATTTCCAATTAATTCCATTAAATTTTCTTGTATTCTGTCATTTGATATGCTAAATATCATTCTACTGTCCTAGCTACTGTCCCACCAACTGTCTACAAAAAAATTAAAACAGTAGAGCAGCAGACAGTAGCAAAATTGAGTGTGTGTGGATAAAAATTTGTGAATGTGTTGCAACAGTCCCCAGTAAAAAGGTGGATCATCCTATGAGCGATCTGAGAGTGCTCCCTGAGGAGCAGTGGAGTGCTCCTTATTGATCCAAGCTAGGTGTATTTTGTGTTCTCTTTTAACATTATGTGTCCTAGGAAGTGTAGCGCTCCCTTTAACATCCCAGAGGAGCGATCAATAAATGATTCAAATGGATCAGCAAAGGAACACTTTTTAGGATTTAGGCTTACTCCGAAAGCTAGGCTTCCCTAGCTCAAGACCCTAAGGTGGCGGTAAAATTAATTGGTCAAATTGTGAGATTTATAACGCCATAAGATTTTCGAATCGTTTTTTATTCTATTTATAAACTGTACTTTAATTGCGTCAGTCGCATCAGCGGATGGACAAAACGCAATTATTGTTGGCTGATCGCACTTCACGACCTCGGTGTTGAAACGACGCGAATCGAATGAAAGGAACATTTAAAATATTTTTTCAATTATTGCTCTCCTATTGATCTTATAAAACAGTAAAAGAGCACAAAGGCACAACAAAGAGCGCTCCCTTGTTGCTCCTCATGGGAGCGATCGCATATTTTTTTACTGGGTCTTAACAGTACTGTCTCGTGCAACCTCCGTCTAAAGAAACGCGAACAGATCATAAATTAGCTTTGGCAAGATTTTGTTGAAATGTTTTCATATCATTAAACATAAGCATAAACTTTCAACTTTTCAACAAAATAAAATTCAAAACAAATTCGACTTTTCACACGGCAGTTTTATACTAATTTCTATGCTCATCTCGCTTTTCTTTTTTATATTTACTTTTACTGCATTATTCTGTATCACGAAGAAACACACTAACGATGAGGAAGAAACGAGAAGCAATACAATTTTGTATGGAAAAAAGTATTGCTTCTCGTGTCTTTCTCATCGTTGGTGTGCTTGTTCGTGATACAGAATAATGCAGTTAGAATCGCTTAATTTTCTACTATGAGACGACACATGAGGATGTAGTCGGTACTACGGCCTCAATTTTAAGGTTTATTGCGGAATTTTCGTCAAAAATCGCTTCTTTTTTTTGTGGAAAATCGGGGGAAAAAATTTAAAAAAATTATGCAAAATGTACAATGCTGCTAACTGCGAGAGCCATTGGCGTATAGAATAACGTATTAAAATTTCAGTCCAATCAGTTCGATGGATCCGAAAAACGTTGTTTCGAGAAAAAGGCTTTTAAAGTTTTAACAACACACAGCGCTCTATATGAAGCGCTCTCGACTATGTGCTATAACTTCGTTAAGATTTTTAATTTTGGTTTGAAATTTTTACAGAATACTATCAATGTATTGTAGTTTCGAAATCAATTAAAAACAAAAAATTGTTAAAAACTCTTATCACACCAGACTACATTCTTAAACACATTATTTGTATAATTTTTTTACGATCATCGATCAACGAAAATGTTGACTTCTGGTCACCTTCAGTGTTGTTATTGTATGCTTCACTCTTTAATTATCTGCTGTTGGCCAAATCTTTACGAATAGCATGCTTGTGTTAATTCTTTAACGTTATGTTATATTCAAAACTTTACATTTTTATTTGGCATACTTTTAGGCAATATATTCATTAACACAGCTAAAACTCATCAATGTTGTATTCCCAGTGGGCAAAAGCAGGGCTTCGAAGCGCTTCTAGCAGGCCATCATATGGCTTTTTTAGCCCTTCCGCACTCATAACCAAGTCCATTAACTTTTTTATATGAAACGAGAAAATTCTCTAGGCCTTACTCTCTCGCGACTCTAAAGAGGCCTGCTAGAAGCTCTTTTTGAGAATGCACGTTAGAAAGAAAAGCAATATAAATATCAACTTGAAATAAAAAACTACCGACGATTTCCAGATTTGAACCAACGTCCTCTCATGTGGCAGTTCGACCCTTATCCACTTATCTACCGCAGTTGTTAAGAAACGTTAGTTTATTTAACATCATTAAAAATGAAAGTAAGCTTTCGAGAGCGCCGGGTTCAAGACCCAGATCGGACCAAAAAAATTTTTTTTTTTACATTACATTTTTTACAAATTTTTCTGTTTTTATTTTTTTTTTTAATTTTTTCATACAAAAATAATAGAAAAGACTTAGAATTTATCCATATAAAAGTTTTCATATAATATGATATGTAATGTGTTGGATTTCAGAGACCTGAGTTCGAAAACCAACTCGGAAAAAAATTTTTTTTAAATTGATCTATCATTTATAATTTTTTCTAAATTTTTTTAAAGCTTTTCATATAAAATAGTATGAAAAGACTCCAAACCAGGGTTACCAACTCATTTTAATGTTTTCCCCGCAGTGGTTCTCAAAATTCCCCTCAAAAAAAATTATAATGAATTTACTTATAGACTTTTTGAATAGAATATTACAATAAATAATGTAAGGATTTTTTAAATTTAATTAAAACAATTCATTTTGACAAAAAAATAACACACTATAAAATTTAAAAAAAAACTTTCTAAAAGGAAAATGTGTTTTCGATTCGCGACTTCAAACTTTGAAGCAATTTTTTTTTTAAATCTAATTGTTTTACATTTGATTATTGTTGTACAACTATTCCCAAATATGTCAAAAAAATGTATAAATCAAGCCTGCTTATAATATAGATTCTCTAGCGCTTAAAACCCGGTGCGCTTGTCCCACCTGATAAACGAAGGATTTTTGTGGGAGATTATATGTTTTTATAAATATGAGTGAAATTTTAGTCAATAAGCCACTTTCGAGTTTTAACATCCGCCATTTTTCGAAAAATCTAAATTTTTAAAATACCTTCGTTCATCAGGAGCATTATTTCATTGACACATGATCCTTTTTTTATTTCGCATGTTCTAGTGACGAGCAGCAGTGATCACGGCAACACACTTTTTTTTGGATCTCTCTCAAATTTACTGTATCCCACTTAATTAATCCAATATTTTGTCATAAAAAAACATATATTTTCTTCAAATTTTTATCTTTCATGTAAAAAACATTGATTATTAATTATTTTAATGTGTAATTAGTTTCGAAATATTAATAATAGTTTTATTTAATTAAAGTGTTAAGTTTTTTAAGAAATCATCCCAGATGCCACGCATTGATTGCTTAATCGTTTTCTTTTCACGCGTTTGTGTTGCGAGAGTTTCAATAAACTCCATGTTGGTCTCTACTCTTCTCTGTTTGTTCTCAGCTATATAGCGCAACAAAAAAACAGATGAGCTTTGAGCAAGGCTAAAAGTGATATAAATACACATGCAGTGCTGTCCTCTGAAACAAAACATGTTGTGACATGAACTGTCGTAGGAATATTGATAAAGGTAAAACGTCCGTAGGGTCAAATTTTTAAAAAACCCTCTTTGACACATTTAGAGTGTCCCAATCGAGTCCAATTATATGACCGACCCCTCTAACTTTGGAGGGGCGATCCACAAATGCCAGTGGCACACCCCCTGGCGGTTCCCCATACAAACATTTCAAAAAATCACCATTTTTGGCACTTTACATGAAAAAATCAGCGAAATGGGGTCGCCACTGGCATGGGTGGATCGGCCCTCCAAAGTTAGTGGCGGTCGGTCATACATTTGGACTCGATTGGGGCACTCTAAATGGGTCAAAGAGGAATTTTTCAAAATTTTACCCTACGGGACAAAAGTCAAAAGTTGGGGCATTAGAATTCGTTTTAGAGGTATAGTTCCTCGGGCAAAGTTTCTTATTTTGTTCCCTAGAATACGATTTTCACTGAGCAATGGGCGATTTTTTTCAAATCGACCAGGCCTAATGTATATATTAGATATATTAGAGATTCAGAAGAACCCCTCTCTTGGTTACTCATTATCATATTAACGTAGGTCTATTTTTAAAGTATTTTTTATACTTTTTATATATTATATTAATACTTTTATATAATAGATACCGAACGCGGACATCGGTGCCTCAAGTTTTTTTAAATTTAAATGTATTTTACATTTTGATAATATGTAAATATATATTCGTCCATAGAACTTACTTATTGGAGCACGCTTTTATTATAATGATGAGTAACCAAGAGAGGGGTTCTTCTGAATCTATAATATACCTTCTATATATATATATGACAAATGTCAGTTAAATTTATTCTTTTCTTTTTAGTTCACGTTTTGTTTTAAATAAAAGGTAAATTTAAAAAATTCTTTTTTTTACTTTATTTTTTTAAATATGATGCCAAAAGATAATTCCTCGACTCATAAAACCCTACTTTGTAAAATTTTAACGAAATCGATCGGTCGAAAGCGAAGTAGAGCACTGTGAATATTAACACTGGTACACTAGACAGTATTATAATCTACTATAAAATTTTAATATACAAACATTAGATCGTCAGAGTATTATTTACAAACTTTAATTTTATTGTAATTTATTGCATATTTTGGAAGTCTTTCAAATAATTATTTTTTTATGCTTTTATCCTTTTAAATAAAATAGTTTTAATAGTTTGATGGTTTTTCAATTCCCAGTTTAGTTCGATATGATTTATAAATTTTATTGTTTTCGAATATAGAATTATTGGAATTATGGACTATAGAGTATTATATTAAGTATCTAGAACGCTTTTGTTGTGCATCTATATTTAAAAAAAGTATAGATATATTTAAAAAGATTTATTATTTTTTTTTTAAATATTGTTTTCAGTTTTAACCATTATCTTCTAATGTTTTCCATTTCGACTATCTTTTCAGTGACCTCGACATAGAATGCTACCAAGTTTTCATACCTTAATGCGGTGCTCTTCGAGCGTACTGAAGTCAACTACAACAGCACTAACAACGTCGTCGTCCGATGACGTTGTTAGCATATCCAAAATATCCACATCGCCCTACGCCACAAGCAATGATGATGTGAATAGTGCAACATGTTCGGGGCGTGGCGACTGTCTCAATGGAACCTGCCTTTGCGAAATACGCTACAGCGGAGATGAGTGCAGCGGTTTTAATCTACCCTACCATGCAGGAATATCGGGTGTTTTTTACTTTGTGGCCCTGGTATCGATGATACAGCTGCTCATCTGCATTGTAGCAGAATATCAGCGGCTAAAACAACCCTCCGTGCTGCGAGCGTGTCGTCTAACAACGCAAAAGCTATTGTATTTTATGGTATTTATTGCAGCTTCCTTGCGTGGCGCTTACTTTACAACACCTGTAAGTTTTTGCTACCATTCATATATTCGAAAATATCGTTTTATAGTAATGCTGCTTTTTCGGTATTTAACAGGGTGATCTGCAGCCATCGTGGGCAGTTACTCTAATGTCAGCCTATTATCCATTGCTGATGACATGCTCATCGCTGGTCGTTTGCTTGTGGGCCGAGGTGAGTGCATTATTAATTTAATCATTTGAAATCAATAAGCCTTTCATTATTATTTCCTAAAAACATTGAGCCATATTTCAGTGCAGCTTTTCGGTTATTTATTGATAGCCATAAATTTCATCACTCAATAAAATGCACATAATTCTGTGGTCACAAGGAATAACGACTAAACTCAAAGTATTATAAAAAACGATATTTTTTCGTTCGAATCGCACTAAGACCCATTTTTTTGAAATATTTGAACCGTTAAAAAAAATGGATATCTGCATACTTCCAAAAATTGGCAATAAAATAAATTCCATATCGCTTTTTTACGATATTTTGAGTTTAGTCAGTATTCCTTGTGAACACAGAATTATGAACGCACTAGCACTAAAAACAGTAAAATATAACACATTGGTAACGATCTAGCTAGAGTTTTTTTCTTTCTCTGCTTGTTAAAATAAAGTGAACTATGGTGAAAGTATTTCACCACTCCTGCGACTCAAAAGATAACCTGGCTATCATTTCCCCATTCAACCTTTTTTTAGCTTCATGCGTAGTTGCTGTTATTAATAGCCATGCTCTTTATCTCCCGACATGAGTTGCAAATACAATACTTTTTGAGTACACCTGTACTCTAAGACACAAACATTTCAAACATTAACTCAAGAGATATCATTTCAATTCGTTTCGTTGATACAAAAGGATTTGTTAAAAAAGACATGAAATAATGTACAGAGAAGTGCTTTGAAAAAATAATTTGTAATTTCATAAAAAAGTTCTTAATCATATTCAGTGCCCAAAATATAATGCTGCTGGTGTGTTAACTTTGATTTGCTTACATTTTAAAAAAGTTTGCATATCGTTACGTTTGATTCTTTCATAAGCATTTTTAATAAAATGTAAATAGAAACTTATATTTTTATCTAGTTTAGTGACAGTATTATCTTTGATTAAATGATAACACAACAATTAATGTGCTATTTGATAATGATAATGATTTATTTTTTCACTCTTTTTAGATATTCCACCTGCGCGACATACGCTGGGAGAAATCACAGTTTCTTTCGAAAAGTTTCCTAGGCTTTGTGGCCTTCAATTTTTTTCTCTACAGTCTGTTTGGTGTTGAAGTGTTCTCCTCACTGATTACCTCCGATCGCCGTACATATGCCCACATTTTCAACGGCTGTTATGCTGCGCTCCTCCTCATTGTGGTCATATTCTTTCTTATTTATGGCGTAGAGGTGTTCTTCAAATTGCACGGTGGTTTTGTTTATGACCAAAGCGGTAAAATACTCGGTCCCAGCGAAGCTATTGTAAATGCATCTCAATTGCATCAGTCGCGATTTGGACTGCTCAGTCAGGCTGTAATGCTGATTGTGATTGTGGGATTTTTGACCTCGGAGACGCTAGGCGATTTCTGGAAGACAAAGTAATGTATTATTTTTCTAATACTTTGAAGGCAAAATGTGATAATTTTAACTGTTGCTGCTCAAGCCACGTAATTAATTACTCAAAGTCGTTTGGAATTAATTGAATTTTTTAATCTACGCCTTTTAGAAATATCCACATTAAAAATTCTAAATTTATACAAAAGTCAGTTTTAATTTAATTTAAAAAACGAAATATCCTCTTTAATTAAAAAACATTTCGGTTGTAGGAAAAAATATATAGGGCGTTCCACGTAAAAGAGGAAAATGAGCTTTAGCTCTAATTTGGTATAAAAAAAAAATTAAAATAAACTGGTCATTTCAGCCCTTGTAAGGACTTTGACCTAGCTTCTATTGATCAATTGTGTTGTGCGTGTTATTAAATGTTTGATCACAAATGACCGAGAACTGGACCTACGTGTTTAATGCCGAGTCCGAACGGCTTATGTTCTCAAGAAGCTTTACATGATAATTTTTACTCTCTGAGGTTTGCGACCGAACAGAAAAATTAATTCAATTGAAAAAACTTTCTGTCTGAGCTGGAATTGAACCCGGGCTGCCGCGGTTCTTTAGCTTAGGGGCCACGCACTCTAACCGCTAGGCTACGGCCGCTACAATTTTGTATAGTAGCTTTAATATATAGATTTATCTATAGCTAGTCTATAATTATTAATCTGTGAAAAAAGATTTGAAAAATTACCCAAAAAATCCTTTTTTATATATGCCAACTGTTGTTTCATACAGAGTTGCTAGGGATTTTGATTATTAGTTGATTATGTTTGCAAAACTGTTGTCGGGCATTGTGTCGGCTGAACACTGCCGCGTATCTTTTATAGAAAGCTTAAAAAACTAGTTTCTTATATAGAAATAGAGCGAAAAGGTATGCAAATCGCATGTCCCAGTAGTCACGCAAAAATATATAAAAGTTGTTTTCCTAACCTGAACCATAACTTTATAAATTCAATACTTGCTAGAAGTAATAATAAACATGTGGTGCACTAAAAGCCTTTTAATATATAAGGCGATCATATTATGCTTTCGAGACTATTTTAAAATGTGACTACTGGGAAGCATTCGGTGAAAAGCCTGATTTTATTTCTATGCCTTTGTTTATAGCTTAATTTATTTTTTGGCTCAAAATGAAATAGCTAAAGCTATTTTTTGTCTTTGTCCTTACACATTTATGAGGTGCGTTGGTTATCCTCTAAGCGTTGGTACAATGTAAAAAAAATATCGCAACATCTTATAAATTCGAAAATGTTTTATTGATACAAGAAGGAAAGTTAAACTACTCTGGTATGTACTCAGGAGACACTGAACAGGAATTGAATGTTAAACCTAAAGATATGGTTTTGCCAAGTATAAACTCAAAAGCCAATTCAGATACTGCAAGTTACTCTCAAGGCGTCTTATGCATAGCAGATCTCAAAATTAAAAAGAGGAAAACGTAGAAATAAATTGATTTTAAGATCGATTTCGGGCAATGAAGCAGAGTTTTTCGCCACATTCGAGACGAATCTGTCTTATGTCCTATTATAAAATTCTTGAGAGCTAAAATTTTACCGATTTGGAGAAAAAGTTCAACATTTTCGTTAAATAATAGAGTTAGAGGCAATACTTTTTGTAGTTTCTGATTTCTTTTTATGTTTTACAGAAAATATATATAAATAACTACATAATAAGGATTAAAAAAGTAATAAAACTGATTAAAATAATTAATTATTTACTCATATTTTTAATTGTCCCACAAGTCACAATGATGTGTCCCAGTACAGTCTTGCTCAGGCAGTCGCCGCGTAAGCTACGTTCTCTCTCACCGCGTGTTTCGGAATACAATTTCTTGTTTTTCTATTGTGATTTCCCGTTGCGTTTCCAAAGCAGTTATTAAAACTAGTTTCTGTTTTGGTAACAAAAATAAAAAAAAAAAAAAAAAAAAGATCAAACTTTAAATAGAGTATCTATTAGAAAAACACTCTTATACAAATCGGAGTTAAAAATACCCAAAATGAACGGGGTTGAGCCCCCCTTTTACAATAGGTTCAGTATTTTGGATCCTGATCCTTACCCAAATCCTACAACAACATAAAAAAAAGCGTATGCGATCCGAAGATTTCGTTCCACTTCCAGATGTTAGACAAAATGATGATCACATACCTCGTTACTTGGTAATATCTGCCATAGGAAAAACAAATGAAGAAAACGTCCGTCCTATAGCATCTTACAACGTTTTCCAAATTGAAAAGGGACTCAAGTTTATATCACGGGATTATAGCGAAGTAACTGAATTACGTTCGGGAGATTTGCTATTAAAAACCAAAGATTTGAAAGCTGCGCAAAAGTTTTTAAAGGCAAAACTAGTCGACTTGGTTCCTGTTAAAATTACAACCCATGCAAATCTTAACACAACTCAAGGCCGAATCTTTTCTAGGAAAATAATTGACATATCTGAAGAAGAACTGGTTGAAAGTTTGTCCGATCAAAAAGTCATAAGCGTTAAAAAAATTTTAAAAAAAGAAAAAGATGATCTAATCCCTACCGGTGCTGCTATCATTACTTGACCTGATTCGTCGCCCCGAGACTCTTAAATTGGGCTGGGAAATGGTTAAGGTTCAGGAACATATTTCGAATCCCATGCGGTGCGTAAATTGCCAAAAACTCGGACACACAAAAAAAAGGTGTCGCAATGTCGAACTCTGCAAAGAATGCGCTCTACAACCGCCACATGAGACTTGCATTAGAAAATACTGCGTTAACTGTAACAACGAAGATCATTCTTCCTATGAAGCATCATGCCCCACATTTTTAAAGCACAAAGCTGTAAATAAAGTTAAGACTGATCACAGATGTACGGTAAGAGAGGCATGGAGAATATTTAACAGTAACCCTACTGCTCATACGCTTCAACCTTTTAGAAAAATCGTATCAAAACCCACAATGGCAGAGGTCATCAAAGACGCCACTAAAACAGCAAATACACAACATATTCAACAGAAAATGTCTACTACACAAGCAAACATCCCCTCAACTGCATCATCAACACATATAACAAAAACACAAACTACTACAAAACAACAAAGTAATATAGAGGCTCCCAGTCACGAAGCCGCGAATTCAACCAGTTCTATAACAACAAACACATTACCCAAAAACACACAAAAAAATACACAAATCAAATCACCCACTACCAAAACAACTCAAATAAACAATTATACATACAAAAACGATACTCAGAGAAACATTCCAAAACATTCACCTAGTAGCAATAGCAAAAAACAAACGGTAACAAATCTACCATCGAATGACAAAACTATTGATAATGCAATGGACACATTTGAAAATGAGTCATCGCCAATACCGAGTCAAGAAATCAACAGCGATATCGAACTGACACCATGCTCACAATTATACCAAAAATTCCCAAATCTAAGCGTAATTATTACACCTAACAAACTCAAAAGTACAATGCCATCCCAACTTAACAACAAAAATTAAAGCTATCTACCAATTACTTATTCAATAAAGCTTTATTTCCTTTCTTTTTTATCATATTTAACTCTATATGGATTTTCGATTGGATATAAGAATACTTCAATGGAATATGCAGGGATATATTAACAATAAGTTTGCACTTGAAAATTTAGTTACTAAACATCGACCGGATATAATAGCGATTCAAGAAACACATATAATAGACAAAAATTTGCACTTGCTACATCTTCCCAGTTACAACATTTACAACCACAATAAAGACTTCTCGTACGCTAAATCTGGCGTAGCTATGCTCATTAAAAATAACATACGTGTATCTCAACATAGAGTATCGCAAGGAAATCTTCTTTTTCATACCATAACAATCAATGGTTGTTCTGATCTACACATAACAAATATCTACAAAGAATGTGATGTTTATTTAACACCTGAGCTGGTAAGTGACATACCTAAATTTAATTCTGGGCATCATCTTATAATTGGAGACTTAAATTCCCAAAACATCTTATGGGGATCTCAAAGAACATCTCCAAGTGGTGTGATTTGGGAAAAATTAGCCGATGATAGGAACTTAACAATTTTAAATGATGGTTCCCCTACTTTGTTTAGTACCAGAAATACTCTAACTGCAGTTGATGTTACAATGGCTTCTGTTGACTTAGCACCGACCCTCACTTGGTCTTGCCTTTCGCAACCCGAGGCGAGTGACCATTTCCCAATTTTAATATTTAATCGTGTTGCTAATAATGCAAAAAGGTATGTTTCTAGATTTCTAGATAAAAGCGCAGATTGGAACAAATTTTGCTCTAATTCCTATGTTTTCTGTGATGAATATGTCGAAACAAATAATATTAATAAAGAGGCAGCTCAAATAAAAAGAATTATAAGGAAATCAGCAAACGAATCTATGCCAGTTAGTTGTAAACCTCGAAATCGTAATAGCCCAGCATGGTTCAATTCAGATATAGCTAAACTAATTAACCAAAAAAACCAAGCATGGAAGAAATGTAAAACGGTTAGAAGTATTACGAACATTATAAATTATAGGAGGATAAGCGCAAAATTAAAATGGGAATGCAAAACAGCTAAACGATACACATGGCAACATTTTCTGAACTCGCTAAACCCGATGATGGATATACGGTTTCTTTGGAAGAAAGTAAACAACATTAGAACCACCAGAATTGAAAATTTCCCTTCTATTCTTGTCCAAGGCGTAGTTTTTTCTCATCCTATAGATATAGCTGATAAGTTTGCAAAATTCTGGTGCTCGATTGGGTCAAATAGTTCTTTTGACTCAAATATAATAAACAAAAAAATGTCACTAAATATTGATACTCTACCAGACGTCACACCATCTTTAATCACCACTGTTCAGGAAGTAACAATTTCGGAATTAGATTTGACACTTCAGACCACTAAAGGAACAAGTCCAGGTGCAGACAAAATAACATATTCCATGTTAAAAAATGCCTCCATTAAGCTTAAAGCGAGAATCTGCAAGCTATACAACAACATCTTGGTCTCCGGAATTTATCCCCATGATTGGAAACATAGTATTCTATCACCAATTCCAAAGCCAGGTAAAAATCCTAATCTCCTGGAAGGATACCGGCCTATATCGTTACTCCCTGTGCTATCGAAAACGTTTGAAAAAATTATTTCAAAACGACTTTTAGAATGCTCAGTAGACAAACTTCAAAAAGAACAGCATGCTTTTTTACCCAATCACGGTGTTCATACTCTATGTCATTCATTGGAAACAAAGCTTAAAGAAAATCTTAGAAATAAAAAGCATAGCATCGTTTTATCTGAAGATCTTGAGAAAGCTTTCGACCGAGTTGTATCATGTTTTGTCATAAACGAATTACATGAATGGGGAATCCCAAAATCAATGCTTAAAATTATACTGAATTTCTTAACTCACAGGCAAATAACAGTTAGGGTTGATGGTTATCTATCAAAAAGGTATGAGCTTGATAATGGTCTACCCCAAGGGTCACCATTGTCAGTTTTTTTGTACAATGCATATGCAAACTCTTTATTGAAATGTTTAAAGAATGTAGTAGGCATAGACTACATTGGAATATACGCAGATAATATTTTCGCGGTTGCCACGGGATCAATGGATACGGTTGCTCGTAACCTAAATGCTTTTGACGAGAAACTCAATCAGTGGGCTATTAAAAAAGGTGCTATTATACCCGCTAGCAAAGCGGAAATCCTTCATGTCTGCCGAAAACACAACTGCCGCTGTACGACACTAATATTACGGGAGGAGAGAATTCAAATCAAAACAAAAATGAGAATTCTAGGTTTGACCTTTACAAAAACATTATTATGGAATGAACAAACCAGCTTTTTAATCAGTAAATTAAGTAAAATAAACAATTTACTTAAAGTAATTTGCTCAAGGAAAAAAGGTCCCCACATTGATACTGCAATTGGAATATGCAGGTCTCTATCTGTTGGTGTTATTCAACACTGCATCACCATATACAGCTGGACCAGCAAAACAAATATAAGAAAAATAAATGCTGCGCTTAACAAGTGCTTTAGAACAGCTACTGGATTACTAACACCAACACCGTTAGATGCTTTAAGGATTGAAGCTCGTTACCAAAATTTTCAAACAATAAAAAACAATCGAAGCATAAAGCTGGCTTCAAAATCATTAACATCAACCATGGCAAGTCTACATCACCTCTTTTGGGAAAAGCTGGACGAATCATTGGACCAAGGTTTCAATGTTAGAGATTTGTGTGGAGTAAGAAATATTACAGATTTAATGCTTAAATATAATTTACCTATTCCAAAACAGCCAACTATAAGTTCAAATAACACATTTGAGCATAACATTTTTATTGATACTTCATTATGTAAATATTTCAAAAAACATACTAATCCATTGATTTTTAAACAAATTTTTTATGATACCTGTAATGTATTTCGGCCCGAAATGACACTTTATACGGACGGATCTTTCCAGAAAGGTGCAACCTCTTATGCAGTCTGCAGGCAAATTCCAAATAATTTTAACAAAATTCAACAATCTCTTTTGCCTATGTACTCAGCAAGCGCGTCGGAAGCGAATTTCATCCGGGGGGGCAGTACAAATGGGGGGGCAGTACAAATGGTGGTGAAAAAAAAGTTCACCAAAATTTCTTCACATGAAACATGAAGAAGAGAGAAAGAACAGGAAAATATATAATACAAAAATATTATCGTTGTAAAAAAAACTGATATTTTGAATAACTTTTCCTTTTAAATTGTTTATCTAGCTAAAAAAGTGCGGGGGCAACTGCCCCCCTTGCCCCCCCACTTCCGACGCCAATGGTACTCAGGTATATTTGCTGCTGAACTCACTGCAATACACTTCGCGGTCAAATATGCTGTACAATTGAAAAAAAAAACTTTGATATGCTCCGATAGCCTAAGTGTACTAAAAGCTCTTAATAACAGAAAAAGCAATGCATTTAAATTTATCTTTAACAACGTAAAGTGCTTATATCCCATCAAAATCATATGGATTCCCGGGCACATCGGAATTGTCGGAAACGAAGTAGCCGATGCTGCGGCGAAGGAAGCATTCTTGCTTCCTCTTATTTTCGAAGTTCCTTGCTTGGATTTAATTATTACGAACTATTTCAGTACAACTCAAAATCTTGAATCTCGCCTATTCTGGGAATCATCAAACTCATTTTTAAGAAGTCACAACAGTAAGCCATCAAGGCCTAATTACGACATCAACTTGACGCGTCAGGACTGTATCACACTGGCTAGAATAAGACTCGGCAAAACAATATTCAGCACCAAACATATATTCACAAAAACTGAGCCTATGCAATGTAATCTTTGCGTTTCAACTATGACTGTTTATCATATTTTGGTAGAATGCCCTTTATCTAAATGTAATCTACAATTGGAATTACTGTTGGACTGTAGTAGAAAAGAAGCTTTTGATTCTGTTAAAAGTGCGATAAGAAAACACAACCTGCTCTCCGAAGTATAGATTAAAATCGGTGCAACATGGCCCTAGCTGCCCTGCACCAACAAATATTTTATAAATTAATTTGTAAAGTATTTCACAATAAATAAATAAATAAAATAAATGTGTCCCAGTAGTCACAAGTTGTAATAATTTTTCTACAAATATAAGCAATTCTTTATTAAAATGGAAGCGTTTTGTATATCGAGAGCTTATATTCAGTATGACCTATCTACAAAAAAACTTGTTTCAGGAGAGCAAAAAAACCGTTTAAATCTTTCAGTGTACAAATATTCACCAGCTAAAGTACCAGAATATTGTATTAAAAGGATGACAAGCTTCTATAAACAAAAAAAAAATTGGTGTAATCTCATACTTTTCGTTTAAATGTATATAGGTTGTTTTGGATTTCAAATAATTTTTTCTTTAATGAAATCAGTAGATAGGTTTTATAATTCAATAGGAAAAGTAAGTTCTTCGTGAATTCATATACAACAT
This sequence comes from Dichetophora obliterata, assembly GCA_963920525.1. Lineage (NCBI taxonomy): Eukaryota > Metazoa > Arthropoda > Insecta > Diptera > Sciomyzidae > Dichetophora > Dichetophora obliterata. The sequence goes on along the minus strand of OY986436.1, from coordinate 7,078,045 downwards.
GTATTAAAATAGCAGTAAAGAATGATATTGGTCTATTAATTGAATCGCTTACATTTTTACAATATTATCATAAAAATATTGATATTCTGATAAAATTACTGACATAAATTCTTGCAAATAGTTCCACTTTTTTGCTTGATAGGCAGCGGAGCAATTTATCATATGCAAAGATTTCTCTCCTTATATTAGACTTACTTTGTAAAATGTAAAATGTACCTCACTTGAGTTTTTTTTTTGCCTGGCAATAAATTTCACAAGAAAATTTTCGTGAGAGAAAGAGAGACAAAAACCCCAAGTGAGGGGATTGCGTGCGTTTAACAAAATAAGGCAATTAGAGTCATGAGTTCTCTTCCTTCAGCGAATAAGACCCATTGCCGAGTTATCGTCCGAAGCTGCATTAAAATTTATTAATATTCTTAGAGAATTTTATTCGATTATAAAAGCACCTGTTATTTGTCCAATATCTTTTCCGCTGATGATGCATAATCTACTGATATGCTTTTCTATGCATTTTCCTCTCTATTTTGCCTTGCTATTGTAGTCTAACATAAATTTATTACAATTTTCTTGAATATTTCCGAAAAATTGTGTAAATGAGTCCTTTTGTATTCACAAAAAAAAAATGTGCACTGTCGATAAGTCAAACATTTAAGGGGGACAACTTTGCTAAACTCTCTTTTGTTTTGTATTAAAATAACTTTCATAGGTGGCAGATGAGTCAACGATTTCTTTGCCATAAAAAACTTCATTCGGGGAAAATGTAGATAGGTCATATAGAACGTAAGCTCTCGATATGTTGTACAACACAGAAGACACTGACTTGAATATTTACATAGTTTGGCTAAAATTCTTCTTTGAGTGTTCAAAGGCAGATAAGTGGGATTTTTCAGTGTCCCATTAGTCACATGCATTCAAATTATAGTATCACAAAACATAGAAACTGTTTGGCTTTTTTTAAAAAAGGAATATTACACAGTAAATATTTATCTCTGTTTTAAAATATATTTCACTGCTGTGCAAGTTATAATGACATCGTTATAACTCATAGTTGGCCAAATTCTGGAGTCAAATGTCCCAGTAGTCACAATGGCATGTCCCATATAGAAAGAAATTCAATTAATTCCATAGTTTGGCTCAAGCAAGCAACATAAAATTTCCTGCATTTTCAGTTTGTAATTTAAAGTTATTTTATTTTTTAAAATAATTTATAAATTTACGCTACACCTACAGAGTTCCCGTCTACTCGCGCAACTGGCATGACATTGTTTTTCGCATCGTTGAAATAGGCGTTGCTTTGTGGTTTCCCTGCTGCCTATGGAATTCCATGGCTCCCGAACAGTTATGGATTTTAAATCCACGCAAGCTGTTAAGCCGTCAAATTGATCCTTCAATACCTACCACCTCGGCCGAGACCAAAACTCTATCGCCCGAAGAAGGTCAGTCGTTTTTGACTAAAAAGGATTGCTGGATTTGCTATGACAGCGACAAGCCCGATCCGTTAATACAGCCCTGCAAGTGTACCGGCGATGTAAGCTCTGTGCATCACGAGTGCCTTAAACGTTGGCTAGTAGAGAGCTGCAGTACAACGGATGTGCCACTGTCGTGTAAAGTCTGCGGTTTCCCGTATGAAATAGAAAAATCAAGAAAGTAAGTGAAGAGTAGTTATTATTTAATCGGTTACAAACTGTAAAAATTTACTTATTTTGTTTTGTTTTCTATTTGCTACATCATAGACTTGAATGGGAGAAAGGCTTTACCATACAGCATTGGTCAAAAACAGTCATACTGATAACGCTTATGTGCATCGCTGGCGCTAGTGCATGGGTAGTCATACAGCTTTACGTTGATCCGCTAATACGTGTACTCACCGTCGGAATTGCGGTGCTCATTGGTTATATTTGCATCAAATGTCTGGGTGAAAATACTGTAGTCGCCTATCAACGTGCCAAAGTTAGCTCCATTAATATTGTTACCAGTTCGGAAATGGAAAAATTACATACAATTTGCGAAAATGTAGGCCAACAAGGCCAACGACAATGATGGTTAGATGCCACCACAAATCAAATGACGCCAATACGAAGAACATTATTTTAATAAAATCAACACCAACACCACCGAAGTTAACATAAAACAATTGACACACCCACATTTAATAAAATAAAGACCATCAAGCTTATAAAAAGAGTCACTTTAACCATCTTCCATAAAACACATCCACATCTTTGCACGTCATAATAAACCTGAGTGCCTGCATAGAAAAAAAAAAGAAAAGAATTTCTTCACACCCGTCTTCTTCCAGATATCCTTCTACCTAAACGCTATTTCGTTTCGGAACAGAACGAAATATAACTCTTTTAACCATACTGCAGTTTAAGCAAAAACGAACCCCAGCCAACTTACAATTTAAAGCGAAAAGCGTGAGATATTTTTCGGAAAAACGTATACTCTTAAATACGCTACATCAAATAAGTTGTCACATTCGTTTGCTTTATTATGAAAGAATTATTTCCCGTTGACTTTAGATATTTTCCAACAGCTGGACTGCTAAAATTTTCTAAAACAAAACAAGCAAAAATTTCAAACGCCCCTCAAAGAAGCCAAAAACGAATGAAAACTCAACTCAACTCAAATGAAATCAAGTCAAGTCAACTCGAGTGACTACAACAGTATCTAAAATACGCGAGATTATAAACATACACACATAAAATTGCTTTCAAAATGCATTGCATATAAATAACGAAGGAGCATTAGTTGTTGAAGCATCAGGTGCTAACACGTAAGCAGCTGCAGACAACAAAAAACCACACAGTAGAAGCTGCATAGTTTGTAGATTATTTCTTGTGTCTCTGCAAAATGCTTTGCTCAGCATTTTTTTACTTAAATTAATACATATTGTAGTTATACATGCATACATTTAAACATTAATTAGACACATAACATAGGAATAAGAATAGGGGCTTGTTCGTGATACTCAATACTGCAACACTGTTACTGCTTTTGTGATCGAACGCGAGACTTTCGTAATAACTTGTTTTTGTTATAAATTAAGCGATTGATAACTTGTAATTAACACATGGAAAATCAAGAAAACAAAGGTTTTTGCGGAAAATAAAGTTGGTTTCGACCAAAATTTCAAAGAAGAGAACAGTGACGAAAACTGCAAAGTCTTTTTAATTTTTCGCTAAAAAATTTTATAAATGGAATATAAATTAATATCTGTATTTGAATATGGTTAATAATTACCATTTAATATAAAATAGATTGCAATCAATACCAATTTGCTTAACTTTCTTTCTCGCCAAATGCCAAATTTCTACTCACTAGAACGTTTGACTTTTGTAATAGTTGCAAGATTTTTGTATCGAACGTGTGATACTTTGATATGTTGCGCAATATTGCTGCAGTTATTGAGACTCAAACAAGCCCCAGGCTTAAATTTTATAAAAAGCCAAAATATGATTGATCAGATTAAAAACCAAAATTTCTATGTTTAGCATTTAAGAGTAATTTAAAGAATGAAAGAAAGAAACAACAATTTGCAACAACTTTGTAATATCACGAATATTAAATTTATTATTTTATTGTGTTTATTCTAAAGACATTTACAACCAAGTCATGATGTTTTGTGGTCTTCATTTTTTTTTTTACAAATAGTATATAAAAAAATAAATTTATATGCGAATATTTATATTTATAACGAAATTATATACAAACATTTATAAATAAATTATTGTGATACGAAAATGTAAGAGTAATAAAAATCAATAAACTTGTACTAATACAGTAAATGCACTTTACAAGAACAACATTTTTAAAGAAAATAAAATAAATCGTTTAATAATTTATACATTTAATAATTATGATTACTGAAACACCACTAAACAAGGCACTTTTTAACAAGTTGTTTGTTTTAAAATAGCGCTTTTATTCAAGCGTTACATATTTTAAATAAATTTCACGACATCGATAATTGGTACTCGAATGGTAAAGCCAGCATTTATTCGTTCTCTTGTGTATCAAAAGCAAAACGTAAAACTGCAACGCATTACTTTTAATCAGAATTTTTACTCAAAGCAATTTGACAAGGTTGTTAATTTTTAACCAAAAATATATACATATATGTTAAAAGAAACCAAAACAGTTAATTCAGTGCAATTTTTATTAAAAAAAAAACCGGTAATAACTAATATGTTTAAAAAACAGATCCCAATGCTGTAATAAAATAATACCATTCAGTTTCTAAGCTAAAAGAAAAACACAATTTTTAAGAGCAATTTAAGCCTAAAATTTTTATTTATGCTTAAAATAGTTAACCCTAGTGCACTCCTTTTTTTAGTTTGTAACCAAGTGAATTTTGGTTTTTATCATTTTCAGGAAAATACTTAATTTTTTAAAATCCTTAATTCCATTAAAGAAAAACCCCTGAACAATAAAGCATCTATCTACAATTAATACAGAACTGCTCAATAAAAGCAAAATTGCTTCAAATTCTAAATAAGCTCATACTCAAAGTTCTCTCACTCATCACCTTAACAGATGTACATAGAAATATAGTAGTTTTTAACTATTTATCATAAATCAATTCATACAAAATTTATTTATATTCGATAGCTCTTTCGAAGTATCGAATTTCTTTTGCTATTAAGGAATGATTTTTATCTGTTTCGAAAAAAATGGAAAATATCTGTTCTCTCTTATTATAAACTCATAGTTTACTCAATAATATATTTATAATCTTAACAATAGGATTCATATTTATATACTTACATACGCATACTTAGTGTTTAATAACTAGTAATAAGCTATGTATCTATTTAAACTTTCATTCAATAAAAAGTTTTAAAAAAATTAAAGTACTAAAATTAAAGTTCAAAATAGTTGTTATTATTTTATATTTTGGTTTTTAATAACACAAGTCGAGAAAATTTAGACCAACCTTAGACACAGAATCGGAATTCATTTAAAATTCCGATATTAAAAGATGATCTAATAAATAAAGCATTTAATCAAGTATTTATTTTTATTAGGTATAAGGTTGGATGGCAAAAATCCTCCGCCTAACCCTCCTAGTAGATGCCGGTTGTCCTTTTTACGAGGAAAGGATTAAAAATTCTGCGCATAATTCCTCCGAGTCTTGATGGCACTCAGCTACACTTCATGGAAGAATAAAGCTATAGGTAAAACGTTAGGACTTACCACGAATATTGCAAGTTGGATTTGCACCAGAGATTGAAAATAGCGATTATTTTTGAAATTTTAGATCAAAAGATGGTGTATAAAAAGTTGTATAATTCAAGGTTGTATTATAATGTGACGCTAATGCCGTGGTTATGCTAGCCAAACATGATTGCCGAACATTTTTTGTTGTTATTGTTTCACGTATAAAATGAAGAAATGAACTTTTTCTCATATTCATTTTCTCGCTCTCGGACCGAACATTTTGATTGCTGATTGAAACGCCAAACATGCCGAACTTTCCAGTGTTGGCTGTAGTCATTCTGTATAATAGCATCAAAAAAGTAGGTAAAAGTATTAATAAGTGAAGTTGATTGTGTCTTCAAGTAACCCTTAGCATAAACAGCTAGCTAGCATGTCAGATATATGCAAACCATTTTGTTTAAGATATTATATTACAATTCAGAGTAAGTAATATCAGTTCGTATATTTTTATTCGTTAATTGTAAGTACAAAAATGCAAATTAGGGTTGTGCTTTTTTGTGTTTTGACATACTATTACATATAATGCAACTGTGCCACCAATCATAGCATAACCACCAAACAAACATTTCAGCGAAGAGAACAAATTAACAAAAATGAACACCGAACATGTTTGGCTAGCATAACCACGGCATAAGGAGCTAGAGATTCCATTTCTTATGCCGTGGTTATGCTAGCCAAACATGTTCGGTGTTCATTTTTGTTAATTTGTTCTCTTCGCTGAAATGTTTGTTTGGTGGTTATGCTATGATTGGTGGCACAGTTGCATTATATGTAATAGTATGTCAAAACACAAAAAAGCACAACCCTAATTTGCATTTTTGTACTTAAAATTAACGAATTAAAATATACGAACTGATATTACTTACTCTCAATTTTTATTATAATATCTTAAACAAAATGGTTTGCATATATCTGACATGCTAACTAGCTGTTTATGTTAAGGGTTTCTTGAAGACACAATCTACTTCACTTTTTAATACTTTTACCTACTTTTTTGATGCTATTATACAAAATGACTACAGCCAACACTGGAAAGTTAGGCATGTTTGCCGTTTCAATCAGCAATCAAAATGTTCGGTCCGAGAGCGAGAAAATGAATATGAGAAAAAGTTCATTTCTTCATTTTATACGTGAAACAATAACAACAAAAAATGTTCGGCAATCATGTTTGGCTAGCATAACCATGGCATTACAGAATTTTTTTTTGTTTTCAAAAATCACCTTAAACCAATTATTTTTTTATTGATATTTTTTCGATCATAAATAAAAGTTACTTTTTGACCGTTATTTTTTCGATTAGAATAAAAGTTATTGGTCGTTATTTTTTTCAATCGGAAATAAAAGTTATTTCTTGGTCGTTATTTTTTCGATCAGAATTAAAAGTTCTATTTTACGAATTGTATTATACAAGTATTTATTACTTACTTAGCTGGCGCTACAACCGTATGTCGGTCTTGGCCTCATCTAAGAATTTGCGCCAGCCATTTCTGTCTTTCGCTTGCTGGCGCCAGTTGGCAATTCCAAGCTTCGTCAGGTTGTCCTCTACTTGGCCTTTCCAACGAAGATGCGGTCGTTCTCTTCTGCGTTGACCGCCGCTGGGTACTCGAAAATTTTCTTCACTAGAGCATCGTCTTTCATGCGCTAAACATGGCCTAGCCAGCGAAGCCTCTCGATTTTAATGCGCTTGACTATGTCGGTGTCAGCGTACAGCTCATACAGTTCATTATTCCACCGTATTCGGTACTCGCCATTGACGCAGATTGGTCCGTAGATCTTACGAAGAATCTTTCTCTCGAATGCTCCTTTCATCTGAACTGCTCAGCGTTCAGGTTTATGATGCATAAAATAGGACGGGCATGATGAGCGATTTATAGAGCGTGATTTTCGTTTGTCGAGAGAGGGCCCTGCTTCTCAATTGCCTACTGAGCCCAAAGTAACACCTGTTGGCAAGAGTTATTCTTCGTTTGATCTCAATGCTGATGTCGTTGGTTGAGTTTACGCTGCATCCCAGATAAACGAAGTCCTTCACAACCTCGAAGGAGGTATAGTCAACTGTAACTTGGGTTCCAAGACGCTGGGACTGTTTGTTTGTTGACACCAAGTATTTCGTCTTATCTGCATTCACTGCGGGACCCATTCGACTTGACTCTCTTTCTAATCTGGAAAATTCTTCACTGACTTCCCGCATATTATGGCCAATGATATCGATGTCATCAGCATACGCAAGCAGCATAACACTCTTGTAGAATATTGTGCCACTACGTCTCAGATCAGCAGCTCGGATGATATTTTCCATCATTAGGTTGAAAAAGTCGCACGATAAGGAATCACCTTGTCTAAAACCGCGTTTGGTAACAAATGGTGGGGAGAGGTCCTTCCCGATTTTAGCTGCGCTGCTGGTGTTGCTCAGTGTCATCCTGCAAAGTCGTATTAATTTTGAAGGAATACCAAATTCAGACATGGTGGAGTACAGGTGCTTCCTTATTGGGCTGTTGAAGTCGGCTTTGTAGTTGACAAAAAGATGGTGGGTGTCGACTTGTTTTTCTTGAGTCTTCTTCAAGATTTGTCGCAGCGTAAAAATCTGGTCGGTAGTGGACTTTCCAGGTCTGAAGCCACACTGATAAGGACCAATCAGTTCTTTTACAATGGGCTTCAATCTTTCACATCAAATGCCTTATATGCTATATTAAAAAGGCTCATCCATCGGTAAGTGGCACAGATAGTAGGATCGCCTTTCTACGGGTATTTATTATACTTATAAAATTCAAACTTTCGCTCAAATTTTCCAACTTTTGTCACCATTTTCCAACTTTGAGTGCCATTCATAATTTTTGTTTACACTTTTTTAATATTCAAATTGAGATTAGCTCTCAGCACTCTCACAATATAAAATTTAAACATATTTTCTCTAATGGATATGTTAGATAGAAATAATTTCAGATAAAAAATAATTTTTTTCTTCTGTTCAAAAAAAAAAACGATAAAAAATAACTTTTATTTCTAATCGAAGAAATAACGACCAAGAAATATTTTTTATTTCTGATTGAAAAAATAACTTATTTCTGATCGAGAAAATAATGACCAAGAAATAACTTTTATTTCTGATTGAAAAAATAACGATCAAGAAATAACTTTTATTTCTGACAGAAAAAAATAACGCCCTGAAAATAACTTTTAGTTCTGATCGAAAAAATATCGATAAAAATTACTATTATTAAATGATTGTTTATTGGGTCGTTATTGGCGGTCCCTTATTTATACAGCTATACGGTGTACGTGTGTGGTGGACAGCACTAAAAAGACAGTCTAATTGCAAATTGTTATGGAAAGTAAAAAGAACTGGGGCCCTATCTATCAGCGGAGCGCTTAGGTACACTTCATCTGAAGCGCTTAATGCGGTTCTTTGCTTAATACCCCTCGATATTATGGGAAAAAAGATGGCACAGGAAACAGCAATCCGACTCAGAGCAACCTCGCATTGGGCTAACACTCGTACAGGTCACTCCTCTAATATAGATCTTACAGGAGCAGTTCCTAGCAAAATCAACTTTGCTCATTCGAGAATGGCTTCCAGTCAGTATTCCCTACCAGAGTAGAATGGGACGGGTTACTGCCGCTAAACCAAGTTGGCGTGCATATTTTTACTGACGGCTCAAAACTTGACGGCAAAGTTGGGGGAGGCGTCTTTTCTACAGATCTGGACATCAGAACCTCGTTAAGAGTGCCGGATAATTGCAGCGTTTTCCAGGCGGAAATAATGGCCCTTTATAGAGGTGCGGAATGGCTGAGGTTTGGTGAGATATCAACTAGAGATATCTTTATTTTTACGGGCTTTATATTTTTTTTATTTAATTGCTGAATGACTTTTTTATTTATTTCATGTTTTTAAAAGTCCATAATATTTATCAGCGAACGAATGTATTTTGACATTCAACATGAGATGGCTGATAAGTTCGACGTCTATCTGGTTCAGGTACCGGGGCATAGGGACATTCCTGAAAATTGTAGATCGGATTACCTCGCTAGAGAAGGTACAACGGTAACGTTGCTGCCTGACATGGAAACAGTAGACATGCCACTTGCGCCGTGCAAACTGGTTCTAAAGCAGTGGTTGAAAAATGAAGCTGTCAGTGGAAGTGAAACAAAACAATTACGTATCATCCGAAACAATGCTTAAACTGGTACTCCTGGTCTGTGGGGCCAGAACAAAAAAACAAAACAGTATATTTCTCAAATAGTTCAATTCAATTCGATTCAATTCAATTATTCAAAATAATTAAAAAAATTATTTCTTAATAGGAAGAAAAGACTTTATTTAAGACGTTCCTAAAAAAACAACATGAATTCGTAACTAAATTTTGTTGTTTTTTTAGCCTTTTAATTGGTGTGGTCCCTGGGACCACTTTTGTAGTTGGCAAGAGACTACGGCCCCACGTCCTGCGATTCACACCTGTGAACGAACGACTTGCCATAATCCGCATCAAGGTTAGATTTTTCAATATAAGCCTAATATGTGCGCACGCTCCGACAGAATACAAGGACGATGAGATCAAGGAAATTTTCTACGAGAACCTTGAAACTTCTTACGAGCGCTGCCCCCGTCACGACGTAAAAATCGTGCTTGGTGACTTCAACGCTAAGGTGGGCAAGGAAAATATTTTTGGTCCAACAGTCGGAAAGTTCAGCCTCCACGACAACACCTCCGATAACGGAATGAGGCTGATTGACTTCGCCGCAGCACGAAACATGGTCGTAAGTAGCACTAGATTCAAGCATCTCAATATTCATAAAGCCACCTGGATGTTCCCTGATCAAAAAACAAAAAATCAAATTGATCACGTTTTGATCGACGGAAGGCACTCTTCCAGTGTATTGGATGTACGCACGATCCGTGGTGCAAACATTGACTCGGATCACTATCTTGTTGCAGCCAAGATCCGTACACGTCTGTGCGGAGCTAAGAATACACGCAACCCTACACAGAGAAAGCTAGACGTCGACAAGCTGCAATCGAAACAGACAGCCGATGCTTTCGCCACTCGACTCTCACTCCTGCTTCAAAGCACTCCTCCAATCGATGATATATGCGCGCAGTGGGCACACATTTCCAACTCCATGCGTGCGGCTGCTGAAGAGGTGATTGGCTACCAACGCCCTCGCCGAAACCAGTGGTACGACCAGGAGTGTCGCGACACCACTGCAAAGAAAGACTCCGCCTACAAAGCCACCCTGCAGTCGGTTGCAACGCGCGCTGCTAAGGAGCGATACAAAGAAAAGAGGAGGGAAGAGAGACATATTTTCAGGCGGAAAAAAAGAGAGGCAGAAAAGCGCGAGCAAGAGAAGATTGAGATGTTTGGTGACAGGAATGAGGCCCGAAAATTTTTCGAGAAAATAAGACGCCTTGCCGATGGTTTTAAAACCGGGGCCTCTTCCTGCAAGGATGAAAACGGGAATCTAGTGACAGATGTCCAGAGTACACTGACGTTATGGAGGGAACACTTCTCTAAGCTTCTAAATGGCGACGCTCACAACAGTCCCGCTAATAGAGATAATATTCCGGAAACCCCAATTTTGGATGACAGCGTTGAGGTTCCGCTGCCCGACTATGATGAAATTCTGACAGCTATAGCTCGGCTTAAAAATAACAAAGCCGCGGGAGCTGATGGCTTACCTGCTGAGCTGTTTAAGAACGGAGGCGAAGCTCTACTTAAATGCATTCACGAGCTTCTATGCAGAATATGGTCGGAAGAATGCATTCCGAACGATTGGAATCTCAGTGTGCTCTGCCCAATCCACAAGAAAGGCGATCCCACTATCTGTGCCAATTACCGTGGGATAAGCCTTCTTAATATCGCATATAAGGTCCTGTCGAGCGTTTTATGTGAAAGATTGAAGCCCATTGTAAACGAACTGATCGGACCTTATCAGTGTGGCTTCAGACCTGGAAAGTCCACCACCGACCAGATTTTCACACTACGACAAATCTTGGAGAAGACTCAAGAAAAACAAGTCGACACCCACCATCTTTTTGTCGACTACAAAGCCGCATTCGACAGCCCAATAAGGAAGCACCTGTACTCCACCATGTCTGAATTTGGTATTCCTGCAAAACTAATACGACTCTGCAGGATGACACTGAGCAACACCAGCAGCGCAGTTAAAATCGGGAAGGACTTCTCCCCACCATGTATTACCAAACGAGGTTTCAGACAAGGTGATTCCTTATCCTGCGACTTTTTCAACCTAATGATGGAAAAGATCATCCGAGCTGCTGATCTGAGACGTAGTGGCACAATATTCTACAAGAGTGTTATTCTGCTTGCGTATGCTGATGACATAGATATCATTGGCCATAATACGCGCGAAGTCAGTGCAGCATTTTCCAGATTAGAAAGAGAGTCAAGTCGAATGGGTCTGGCAGTGAATGCAGATAAGACGAAATACTTGGTGTCAACAAACAAACAGTCCCAGCGTCTTGGAACCCAAGTTACAGTTGACTATACCTCCTTCGAGGTTGTGAAGGACTTCGTTTATCTGGGATGCATCGTAAACTCAACCAACGACATCAGCATTGAGATCAAACGAAAAATAACTCTTGCCAACAGGTGTTACTTTGGGCTCAGTAGGCAATTGAGAAGCAGAGCCCTCTCTCGACGAACGAAAATCACGCTCTATAAATCGCTCATCATGCCCGTCCTACTTTACGCATCACAAACCTGGACGCTGAGCAGTTTAGATGAAAAGACTTTAGGAGCATTCGAGAGAAAGATTCTTCGTAAGATCTACGGACCAATCTGCGTCAATTGCGAGTACTGAATACGGTGGAATAATGAACTGTATGAGCTGTACGCTGACATCGACATTGTCAAGCGCATTAAAATCGAGCGGCTTCGCTGGCTTGGTCATGTTCAGCGCATGAAAGACGATGCTCCAGTGAAGAAAACATTCGATTCGGTACCCAGCGGCGGTCAACGCAGAAGAGGACGACCGCATCTTCGTTGGAAAGACCAAGTAGAGGACAACCTGACGAAGCTTGGAATTTCCAACTGGCGCCAGCAAGCGAAAGACAGAAATGGCTGGCGCAAATTCTTAGATGAGGCCAAGACCGACATACGGTTGTAGCGCCAATTAAGAAGAACAAGAAGAAGGTCCCTGGGACCAGATGTACTGTTAGTGTAATTTTTTTAAGGTGTACCAGTTAAGGGTTAAAATTCTCATGGCTTGCACTCTTAACAATTCTGTGTGATATCATGACCCATGGTTGTAAAGGGTTTGTCATAAAATGGTTTTCAATTATCCTTGTGATTTGATGAACTGTACTTCGGACCATAGTCTTGCTGACAGGACACTCAAAGAAAGTTCCGGTGGCGTAAAAGTGCAACATTGCACAGAGCCGAAGTGGGTTTGGAATAAATAAGCTTCTCCGCCCCGTTTCTATATAAGGACGCATCCCACCTAGTAGTTTGATTGCTGCTTCTTTGGAGAACCAAAATAGTTTCATAAATCGCGCCTCAGGAATATTAAACGGATTCGAGGTGTCTCTCAAGATTCCTCAACATATTTCTGCGGTCATGCCTTATTGCATATCTACATTAAAAGAGAAATGTTACTCATTTTGTCTGAAACAATGATCCATTAAATAGTTTATTGCCTTAAACTTCTAACAATCACTTTTTATTAACTTTTTAATAAGCCCAATTCTGAATATATTTTCCCGGGCAATCGAAAATGGGAGTTTTAATTTTTAAAATAAAGTTTGAAACCATTTTGGAAATTTTTAATGCAAAAAATGCTCGAGTTATAGAAACGAGCTTCAGTTCTCGCGAAGTCGGTAACTACAGATCGATACAGCTTGACGTCACAGAATTCGCTAACGTGCCGATTTTTTTACAGGAACGAGCTACTGGTTTCTGTAACTGCGAGAGCGAACTCATGAAAGTAAAACGAATAGGCAATTAGTGTATAATAATACCTCTGCTACTTTTAGAATTTAATAACTAAAAACTCAGCAATAATACACTGTGCTTTATTTGTAATGCCGATATTTTAATTTGGCTTTAAAACCCTAGTTATCTACATAGTTCATCAAATATATTTTATTTTTCAAAATAATTTTATGGTGAAATATGTCTTTTACAAAAACGCGGTTCAGGACAAAATATTGTAAAGTGAAGATGCATTATTTTGAAAAACTTATATTTTTGGCTAGAGATTAAAACCGAATTCTATTTTTTGAGATTTTTTTCAGCTGCTAACTTGCCAGATGCTCCAGCAAAATAGCTAACAAGCAAATATTTTTCTCACCAAGTAAAAACATAGTGTTAACGTCACTCAACTCAAGTCGTATATTTTAGTTTACAGAAACACTTCGACTATCAAATTCCTTTGAAAGTAGAATTGAAACATTCGAATAAAAGTCACCGATTTATCTGAATTTATTACAGGAACGGTGCAATTGAGAATGACTTCAAACTGAGAAAATCTGTTGAGAGCTGAGGTAAGAAAAGTTACAGAACTGAGCTACAGAAGGTGCAAGATCTAGAGACAATGGTGACTGTGGCAGTGTATCCCATCCAAGCTGTAAAAGATTTTGGCGAGTTAACAAACCTGTATGGGGTTTCGTATTATCTTGGTGGAACATCATACCTTTTCTATTGATCAATTTTGACCCTTCCTGTTTAATTAAATCATTAAATTTGTTCAGCTGAACACAGTGCACTTCAATATTGATCGTTCCATTGTCCGGTGGAAGCTAAAAAACGGGATTCCTTTAAAATTCCACCAAACAGATAGCATCACCTTTTTTTATGAATATCCGCTTTCGAAGTGTTTTGAGCAGGTTCATGCTTTATTACATGATGTCTTGCGTTTAACATTATTGTAGACAACCCATTTCTCGTCTCCAGTGATAATGCTGGATCACAGACCTCAACATACAGCAAGTAAAGAGTCAAATCTGTCTTAAAATCAATATTTTTTATATAAGCATGATAGAACTTAACTTCCTTCGTTTGGAGTTACCTCGAAGTCAAACACTTCAACATCTTTGAAATATTTACATAAATATAGTTCATTGGATTTATTTTTCAATTTAAAATTGTTTTTTGTAATTATTCACAAAATTTTAAGTGACGATTAAATTATCGAAGTTCGAACCAAGATGATGCGAACAACTTATAATCTTGAGTTTCAACCACCAGCCGGACGTAGTGATGATAGCGATATATGCTATTTTCTTAAACGCAGGGGACGCAAACACTGCAAGGCGTTAAAAAAAGAACTTCCAGTTTTCAAGGATGTTGAAGAAGTGACTCAAGAGCAAACGCCACCAAAAGGCGATGCCGATGAGATAGACAAGACATCAGATGCCCAATTCAAACAATTATTGTTAAGATCTGAATGGACTGGTATCGCTCCTTTCGGGCGTTTTCTACAACCAAGGATGATACCATTAAATATGACAGCGACTGAAGAAGCAAGACTTTGGAAAATGTATGAAGAAACAACAATTTGCGGTACTTTTAAAGATGTAGAAAAAACTGAAGAAACAACAACTGAAGAAAAAACTGAAGATGAAATCACAGAGGAAATTGAGCAGAAGGAAAAGTATTCTATGACTGAGAAGGAACAAAAAGAATATGATGAGCAGGAATTGGCGCTCAAGCAGAATTATAGAAAATACGAAAAACCTAAATGTAGTGTTTTCTAATTTTCTAAAAAATAAAACTCGATGAGTTCCTAAATGCATTTATGCAATGCATCAGTGTGTTTTATAGTCAATTAGTGCTAAGTTTAATGGTTTTGTTAATAAGCTTTGGACTAACTTAAAATAAAACACTGATGCATTGCATAAATGCATTTAGGAACTGTTATTGTGAAACTTTGCTGTTAATGGATGGTTTCACGTTCAAGATTTAATAGAAATAAAACCAAGTTGATGTTTGTTTAGCCCGCTGTTTTGTTTTTATTTATTAAATACTAGTTTAAATTAAAATTAATATAGAATGTATATTACAACAACTAGAATTATTAATAAATATAACAGACTTTTTTATTTATTTATTTACTTTTTTTGGATTTTCATTGATGTTTTAATATTTTTTAATGATAAACATAGCGAAAATTGTTCGTATTAATAAACTTGATAAAGTTTCTAAGCTACTTCCCAAGTTCACACTTTAAATGCTTGCATATTCTAATAAATTGATGTCGTGGAACAGCAGCAGTTTTTTAATGGTTTTCAGTATAAACGAAGATCATCTTGAGTTATTGTTTGTTTAAATTTAAATAAATTTGTTATTACAATTTTTAACAAATGGAACTAAAAATGTAAATTCTATTAAAAGACGAATTAAAGTGTTAAAAATTATTTAATATTTGACATTATAATGAACTTACAGTAAGTTTTTAACTAACTGGCAGTCATTGAGATTTTCAGACTTGTCTTTAAAAATAAAAATCCAAAACTTATTAAATTTAAATCGACTATTTTAGTTTTTTGCTTTTGGAAGCTAAACGATAAAAATTTATATTTTAATTTTCAGCATCGAGACACTTGCGAAAGCAGAAAAAACTGTTGTCGTCTTAAAACTTATAAAGCGCAAAATGAGCTCCATTCTCAATAACAATCGAAATTGGATTTTTAACAGCGACAAAACTCAAGTGTTTAAAATTAAAATTTATTTGATTATTGTTATTGCAAAATGCAGCCAACAGCTGATTTCTTCAAATAAGAGCTGATCGTGCAATTAACTTAGTGTTCACTAAAATAAGTAATCTTGAAAGAGACACATTTTTAATGCTTAAAAGTTATTTTTTATACCTTTGTCATAAGTTGAATGGTTTTCCTTTCTTTGTTTTTTAAATTTATATACATATGCTTGGCATATATAAACTACTGTGTGACATCTGTACTTGCTAATATGTATATATTAATTAAACGTTTAGTTTGCTTTATATAATTATGTAGTTTTTATTATTACGATTATTTTATTGTATGCTTTGCGCAATTACTACACATATTAATAAAATTAACGAAAAAATAGTTGTCAACTCAGCAACAAACTAGATTTTAATAAAAATATAATTGTGTTTAAGATGCGCGCGAGGTCGTTTTCGCTGTCATATTGAAAAATAATATTGTTTTAACAATTTATACTAATGCATAAACTAAGTGTAACAAAAAATAAGAATTTCAACTAGAAAATTTGTCTGAACTCTTAATTTGCAATTCATTTAAAAAATCTACATATTTAAATAGAGCAGAAGAAATAACAGAAAAAGGAGCGCAACTGAAAAAAAAAATAAAATTATTTCATAAAGAAAAGTGATATGCAGTTGGAGTTTGTCCGGCTTTTCCGTTTGCAAAAATAAACTAGCTAAATCAATTTCCGTGAAGCCTACTTAGCCTAAGGTTTAGTTATGTTAAATTTGATAAGATATATGCGGTTCTATCTTCATATTGTTATGTAATAATATTAGGCAAAAACAGCCGAACGTTTGTCTCGATTTTTGCCGCGAGTTAGTGTGCGTTGCTTGAAGGCTGCTGCATTGAGTAGATGCTAAAAGAAATAGAAAGAAAATCTTGCTTGGTACATATGTATAAATAAAAAAGAATTAAATGTATAAAAACTTACGCGTTCCAGTTTCGATTGTTTGGTACCGTTGAATGCTGAGCCTAACACAACTTTTTCGCCCAATTGAAAAATTTCGCGTATGAATTCGTTTTCCTGCAGTTGTGAGGTCATGCCTGGACCCATCACCACGCACAGTGCCGAATATTGATGATGTATGGCCCACGAGTCTAGCATAAGACATTCAGTTCCAAAACGTATGTTAATTTCCGGCGAAATGTCCTCCTAAAATTGAAGTGAACATTTTTTTTACATTTAGTTCCTGGTTTGACGTTGAAAATCAATCGAATCAAGCGAATATTATTTTTTCCTATAATTTTTTTTTAATTTAAGTTTAAGAAGAGTTTAAGAATTTTAAGTTTAATTTAAGAAGAATCCTCAGTGGAGAGGAAATTATTTGGCCAAATCGTAAGATTTATAACGCCATCACAAATTACGAATCGTTTTGATTCTATTTAAAAACTGTACTTTCATTATGTTAGTCGCATCAGCGGATGGACCGACCACAAACACAATTACCGTTGGCTAGTCGCACTTCACGACCTCGGTGATGAACCGACTCGAGTGAATGTTCCTATAAATTTTTAATTTTTTTAACTTGTTTTCGAATTTCAACTAAAAAAAAAACTATGAAAAACGAAAAAAATTCTATAAACTTTTCCAAATCTTTCAATTATAGCACAAATTTCATTTGATACAAATCTTAAATTCTAAAACTTTTTCGGTTAAAATCTATTAAAATTACAAAAAAATTACAAAATTTTAAAAACCGCTAAAAAAATTAACCCACCAAATTTAACATGCTTGTATCAACTTATCAACATGATTACGTACCACCACATACAAAACGTTATGACTTTCTACAAAGTCATCTCGACAAAACTATTAAAAAAGAAGAAATCGAATGTCAATGCATCCAAGAGTCGCGCGTGGAGCCACCCAAGGCGGTGCGGGATGAATGCGCCAATGTTGAATGGACGGGCATTGCCCCAATGGGCCGGCTTGTGGAGCCACGCATTATACCCACAAAATTTTCACCCGAACAAGTTGCAAACATGGCCGGTGCAAATGAGAGCGACGATTGCTTGAAGCAGCAGCCAAATCGGTTTCTTAAAATTTTACGCACTGCCTATCCCGATCTGTATGAACGTCTCAAGCAATTGCCCAAGGATGAGCTTAACCGACGTTTGGATCGTCAACGTTTGTTTACAACATATCAAATTGACTTTTGCAATGTAAACGAATATCAGGAAGGCGTTTACGAAAGCCTCAAGCCAGAGGATGGCGCCACTAAAATGAACGCCAACAAATTGCTGCAGATACAGGGCCCTTGTTCAGAATTCCGCGCCAATGTTATGCAGGAGCTGGACAAGGAGAGAACTGAAGCATTCAACATTAGCACAGATCCCTGCGAAAAGGCCTACAAACCCTTTAAAATATCATTTGCCGATAGTACGCGCTTTATTGGTTCTGGCGGTTATTCACATTGGCGCGCTAATGTCTTCGCCAAGCGTGCCAACTTCAGCGAGTACATGGATACAATCAACAAAAACGGTTGTGTGATAATGCAAAATCGTATACATGATCACAGCAAATGTCGTAGTGGTTCTCATTGTCTACATAAGTTGGTACATGTTGATACATGCACCGATAAGTAAGTAGTCGGCTTTTTATTTCAGTGTACAGTGCGACGATATATTCTAAATTAAGTTTTTTATGTTTCCATTTAAGTAATTGTAAAGAAATTAAAAATAAATCCTAAATTAGTATGTGTTTAGAAAATTATAAGCATTATTGTAAAAATGTTAAAAATTTAAATTAGCAAATTAAACGATGGTGTAACTAAAGGTTGTGGTTTATTTATGGTTGAGTTGTTTGAGAGAATGAATTTATTTCAAAATGGTTAATTGAGATGGGCACGTAACAAAGCAATGAAGCTATATTAAGCTGGAAAGTAGTTAAACGATGTGATTGCGCACGTAAGATTGTGTGAACGATTTTGTTTTGTTTAATCGGAAAAGGCAGTTTTAATTTTTAAGAAATCAGATAAAGGCATCATATTTTTTACACTCATGAATATTGACGGTTGATGAACAAATCTGCATTAACAATTTTCAGAATGTTCTTGAACTTTGTCTAAAAAATTAAAAATCAGCAGACTGTTAGCAGCTGAGGTCATAAAAGCGATTCGCTGGGAAGATTCGCAAACGAATCGCCTAAAGGGTTCATAAGCGATTCGCTGGGTTGAGTCGCTAATGAATCGTCGAGGGGTCTTAAGCTATGCGCCGGGCATCACCAAGAGAAATCCTTTGCGATTCGCGGGAAGATTCGCACTCGAATCGTCAGAAGTGGTCTTAAGCGATTCGCCGACAAGAGTGGCAAACGAATCGCTTTAATGATTCCTTACTGATTTGTTGCGAAGCGTTTTTATTTATTTATTACGGTCTACAGATTATACAATCTTACAGGCAAATCTTACAAATTTTAACCTAATTGAATAATATGAATAATTTTAGACGTAATTCATTTAAACTTATATTAAAACTAGCTTAAACCCGGCGCGTTGCTGCCGCGGCCCCGTTGCCAAACGCGAATAAAATGTTATCAGTGAAACTGTATATGTAAATTGTGGTCGAATACTCAATTCCATGGCTGTGCGACCTATAACTCAAAAGCTGTAGAATTTCTCAAATTTTGGTTGCATGGGAGGTGACACGCCCCCTTGTCCAACGCCATACAAAGTTATCAGTAAAACTGCATGTGTAAATTGAGTTCGAATGCTGAATTCCGAGGCTTTGTTTGCTTTGTTTGATTGACTCAAAAGCTATTCGATATCGCAAATTTGGGTTGTATAAGAGGTGCCACGCCCCTTTGTCCAACTCCCATAAAATTTTATCAGTAAAACGCCACGTGTAAATTGTGGTCGAATTTCGAATTCCAAGGATGTGCGGCCTATAACTCCAAAGCTATTCGATATCGCAAATTTGGGTTGTATGGGAGGTGCCACGCCCCCTTGTCCAACTCTCACAAAATTTTATCTGCGAAGCGGCACGTGTAAATTGTCGAATACCGAATTCCGAGGCTAAGCGGCTTATAACTCCAAAGATATTCGATATCGCAAATTTGGGTTGTATGGGAGGTGCCACGCCCACTGTTAGTAGGAGGTTGAAATATACTTTACGACCTATTCTCATACCTACAAAATATACACACAAAATTTCATGAAAATCGGTCGAGCCGTTTCGGAGGAGTTCGATTACGCACCCCGTGACAGAAGAATTTTATATATTAGATTTAGAATATTTATTACATAAACGAATGCTTCTATCAATAGAATCATTTGAGGAATAATTAGTTTTATGAATTACATCATCAAACATACGATAGTTTCTCAAAGATATAATTGAAATATGTGATACGAATAGACTTCGGATGTTTTCACAAGTAACTTTACCAGATAAGACATTAAAAATAAATAACAAGGAAAAAAATTAACGTCTATCAGATAGTGACTGCAATCCAAGCAACTTGCGTCTAGCGACATAAGATGGAATGCCGTCATGCCAATTTATCTTTTGAAGCGCATATTTAGTAAAAAACTCTTGAATTTTTTCAATACGATTTGCATGCTCAGCGTAAAAGGGATCCTACACAATATAACAGTAATCTAGATTACTTCGAACTAAAGAAACATGGATAGCTTTAACAGTCAAAGGGTTCTTAGAACTTGGATAATTCCTTTTTATAAAACCCATCATGGCATATGATTTCGAAATTACATATTGATAGTGGCTTTTTGAGTCGAAGATTACACCTAAGTCCTTATTTTATGTTTACGGATTAGAGTATGATTATTAATTGAGTAGTTTAAGGCGATATGATTATTGCACTTAGTAAAAGTAACTACACAACATTTATTTGTGTTCAGATTTAAGTTATTCCACGAACACCAATTAACAAAAATATTTAAATCATTTTGTAACAATATACAATCGGAAGAAGCCAAGACTTTGAGAACAATTTTAACGTCATCGGCAAACAATACACACTTAGAGATTTAAAAAAAACTGGGCAAGTCATTTATGAAGACTAAAAATAATAAAGGTCCGCAATGTGTACCTTGAGGAATGCCGAAAGAGGCAATGATGACATCTGCTGAGACAGCTGAATCAATTTCACGATTTGATGATTTTTTTTTTTAAATTTTAGAAGTATATCTGAAAACCAGTATTTCTTTAATTTTAGCAATAATATGGAATGATCGACTTTATCGAAAGCCTTAGAAAAAACTGTATATATCACATCCAGTTGACAGCGATCTACCATGGCATCAACTATATTTTTAGATACCAGTATTAAGTTAGTGGAAGTGGATCTACCGGGTAAGAACCCGTGTTGAACATTGCAGACAGCCCCATTGATATGGTCAAATAGCTTAATTTTTATGATATGATCAACTTATGATCATTTAATAATAGCTCTGTAATTACACACGCGGCGATGTGTCGCCAGATTTAAATATGGGAATAATAAAGCAGGTTTTCCAGCAGTCGAAGAATTGACCTGAATTTTAGCTCAAATTTTAATGGGATATTATCCAACTCCGTGAATGACCCAGTTCAATTGTTTGCAAATTTTTTTAAATCAAATTTTGTCGAAAATCACTCTCCGGTTAACTCTTCTAATACTTTTACACCGAAACTAAAACACTTTTTATCGCTATTGTGTTTTATCTCAAAACACGACTGTTTACACCGCCTTTTTCATGTTTTAGTTTGACGTTTATGTTTTATTGCTGTTCCATTTGTGCTCATTTTATTTTGCTCATTTTCGTGAAAAAATGAAGCTTTGACACTTGACCTTTACAGTGTTTTAATGGTGTTTTATAATAAAACACTTAAAAAAAGTCGTGTTTTGGCACTTAAACACGATAAATGCTCAAAACACGTTTTGAGGGTTTGGTGTAAACGCACTATTATGTGATTGATAATGTTGACTCCTGCCTTAATTTTGGCAATTTGTCGGTTACGCTTCTCAACTCTCACTATCAAATATATTGCACGACGTTGAATTCGATCCAGAAGCTCCAAGTAAGATTTTGAAGCCCCTGCCCAAATGTGCGAATTATACTCCATTTTCGCTTGGGCTATCGAAAAGCGATACATCTTTCAATGTTCGCCAGAATGAGCGCAGGAAGAATTTTAAGTATTTTCTTGAATCGTGGCATTCATCGCTTGTGTGAACCATCTTCCAACGATCGCCGAAATATACGAAGAAAAATTTTTAAAATTTTTCTTGAAACGCGCATTCATCGCTTGGGCTATCGATCTTCCAACAATAGCAGGAATGAATGAAGATTTTGAAAATGTGTCTTGAATCGAGCAATCATCGCTTGGGCGATCTAAAAACGATATATCTTCCAAAGAACACTTGGGCGAATCGCAAGTGCTTTGCAAAATCAACTTCTCTTTCAATCGTCTTACATATGTTTGCAGGAAATGATCCGGATCCTAGCAGATATTCAACTAAACTAAAAGTTTTCAAATTGCGTTCATCCCGTTTTAGGCATAAGTTAAATTTTATTTCTTGGCTTGTTTCTGGTGGTGGTATTGAGAATTACAAAAGTATAATTTTTGAGTATTGGCTTTAAACATGGGACTCAATTCCCAAGGAAAAACTTTCTAAATCTAAAGCAATATAAGCTTACCTCTAAATATCTGAGTACATCGCGGAAGGTAGCTCTCTGTGCTTTACGATCACGTTTGGCGCGATATTTGTGTGAATCTGTGGCCAATTGCTTAACGGCATCAATCAAATCATCCAAATATTCAGTCAGGAAATCATCATCATGATTTCGCCCACATTCCAATATTAAAGCCAGTGTCTCACCAGCAGCTATACGCACCTCGAGATGAGGCGACTGCAAGAGACCCATCAATTTCTTGATTGATCTATTATTAAGGATGAAAAGAAAAGCCCCATAAAAAGCAATTATTTTTGTACTAAAAACATTTAAAACACAACTTACGGCATCATCGATTGTCCGCCAGTCATCCAAGAAACAAAATCACCAGATGGTATTAAAGTCAGCAGCAGTCCCCAAGCGGAAAGCGCTTCCGCATGCAAAGTGCCAGCCTCTGCATTCACTGAAACTGGCGATTTGTCATCTCCACGCAAGTAGCTCGCACTGAAAATGCTCTCAAAGAATTGCATCAGTGTCAAAAGGTCGCCAATGTCCTCGCTTCCAAGGAAATTCAACAGTCCCAGGGCTGTGCAGCACTTGGCACGTGCATCAAATGAAATGGATTTGTCCTGCACCGTGGTGAGCAAAAATTGATTAAGTGCCTTCGATATGGCTTCATTGCCACCCAATTGTAGAACCAGCAAAGGCGCTAATTTGGCACCCCACACTTGTTCGGCACCCTTGCCGCGACGTATCGACTTTTCGATACAATCGATGAGTGTCACTTTGCGATCTTCTACAAAATCAGGCATATAGCGATGCATGAGAATTTCGCAAATAGCTTGCAAGGCCTGAGCGCGTGTTTGTGCCGACTTCTCGGTGGCATTTTCCAAGGCCTGCACGAATTTCTCCTCAAAGCGTTCGTTTGCAGAAACCTCGTCCGAGTCATTGACCGATGATGGCTCATTTTCGGAGAGAAACGAGTAAACGCTTGCGTTGTCATTACAAGACTCATCTTCAGAATTGGAATCGCCTGCGCGACCTGTAATAATAAAATAAAATAAGGTTGTAATTTTGTAAATAAGCCTTTAATAGAGTGTACACAATATGATTTCTTTGGAGAAAATGACTGAAATAAGTTAAAGTGGAGTCATTTTATTTACGTCAGTTGTGTTAAATTATTTTTAATGGCGGATGCAGCATCATAGCAGCCCACACATCAAAGGTATAAAAGCTATAAAAAATATTACTCATCTATTCAGTCAGTCATTCATTGAATCGTTGTGAAAACATGTGACAAGAGTGCGCAATTCATCGTGCACCTCTTCTTGCTTCAATCACCTCTCGGAAGGTTATCACACCAGACGCTTTACAGCTGTGCACGCCTTTTTTAACAAAGAAATATGAAACAACATTTGCCAAGTTGGTGGGAGTATCATCGTAATGGCAAGGGAGCGGAGTTAAGAGTAGGTTTTAGTAAAAAATTGAGTGGGCATACAAAATAAGAATATCCAAAGTAAAGTTAGCGTAGCACAGCGTGAACAAACTTTACACAATTGTATGAAAGTTCTCAATGAATCATATGATAGTCAGCTGAAAGAAATAGCTGTAAAGCGCAATGGAAGCGGAAAGTAGACTTGATGTCGTCATGTAACGAGTACGTCGTACGCGTCACACACAATTGCAATTAGGTAAATTAAGTTTTCAGCCAATGCTAGCCAGCTAAAGACGTCAATTTATAAATAAAGTGTTTACATCAACATGCTGCATGAATCAGCGTGTGAGAATTTAGCACAAGTGGATGTCAGAGCCAGTTGTGAGAAATACTTGAGAAGTTTTTTTAAAAAGTAAAAGAAATAAGATCACTTATCTTTATTAAATTCATTATGAAGTTACTGGTTTTAAGTTCGCCGAAATGATTTGTGTACGTAATTTTATTTTCCTTTTATGTTAATTAAAAATAATGTTGAACTGCGATTGGGACAAAGTGCGACTTTTAAATTTTAGGAGGATAAAACTGATGCAAAATGTATATATTGCATTTAGAAACATGAAATTTTCACAAACATTTTGAAGATAGTTTAAAAATGGGACTGATGCGTCAAGTGACACTCTTACTGAAGGAACTATAACAGCATAAGATTGATTTTATGCATGCTTTTGTGATCAAAGTCGGTTTGTTAACTTGTGTCTTAAAATGATCTCGTTTGGTCAACTATCATTCCTACATCCATTTTATTTTACAATATCAAGTTTACATTATGTAATTAAAAAAAAAATATCCATGAATATTAGCTAGACATCTTATTCAAAGAGACTTTTAGTGACTTTTTCCAGTAAACATTTTCATATTAGAATATTTTTTAAGCCTCAACGACTACTTTCAATGGTATTTTTACACCTTTTACACATTATCACAGGATTAAAAAGACCCATTTAAAGGCGTTAGGGGGTTAAAATATAAAAAAATGTTTACTAAGATTTGCTATAGATGTATCAACAAACAACTGTGTCAATGGAATATATTAAGAAGTTTTCTTACTCTTAGTTCAAGTGACTAAATTTAGAGAAACTTAAAACCAATTTTAAATATTACTTTTTATACGCTGGTACACGTTTTTGGCACTTGTAAAGGGTGTTTTTTATAGAGTGATACAACTTTGAGTTGGCATCACTGCTTTATTTGACCACCCATTTAACAGCTGATAGTTGCTTTTTGTTTAGTTTGCTTTGACATTTCATTATGAATCAACATACACCAGAGCAACGCGTGCAAATTGTGGAAATTTTTAATCAAAATTTCGTTCTCAGCAACTGGGGTTGTGTCCTTCCACTTTATGGAAGATTTTACGAAAATATCTTGGCTTAAAACCTTTCAAGATTCAACTTGTGCAGGAATAAAAGCCAAAAGATCATCGTATGCGCCGCCAATTCGGCGAATGGGTTGAAGCACAAATTGATACTGATTTTGAATTTCCATGGAAAATGTTATTTTCCGATGAAGCCCATTTTTGGTTGAATGGGTACGTAAATAATTGTCGTATTTGGAGTGAGGAGAATCTACAAGCTTTTGTCGAAACACCATTACATCCACAGAAAATTACTGTTTGGTGCACTTTATGGGCTGGCGGAGTCATTGGCCCATATGTCTTCAAAAACGATGATGGTCAGAATGTTACTGTCAATGGTGAAAGGTATAGGAACATGATTCGAAGTTTTTTCGTACCTCAATTAGCTGGCATTAATCTTGCTGATATGTGGTTCCAACAGGACGGAGCCACATGCCACACAGCGGGCGCTGCAATTGATTTACTCAAGGAAACTTTTGACGAAAAATAATTTCACGAAATGGCCCAATAATTGGCCCCCAAGATCGTTGGATTATTTTCTTTGGGGTTATGTAAAATCACTTGTCTACGTTGATAAACCACAAACAATTGAACACCTGGAAATCAACATTCGAAGAGTTATCGGCAAAATACGGCCGCAAATGCTGTGAAAAGTTTGTGAAAGTTGGTGTTCTAGATTGCGCCATGTACGCGCCAGCTGTGGCGGCCACATGCCCGATATCATATTTAAACATTAATGCCATAAAATTTTCTATCCAATAAAGCCCGTTTCATTGATATTAAAAATATATTACTATGTTTTATTATTATTTAAACTTGTGTTACTCTATATAAAACCACCCTTTAGTAACAGGTCATTAAAAAATTGATTTTGCAAGAGAAAGTGCCCAAAATAGATCTTAAATGTCATTCCTGTAACATCTGTCCACGATCAAAACTATAACAATTCAAGGAGTGTAGCTTCTGCAATTTTTATTTCTACATGTTTAAGATGACAAGGTTAAAATATACCGTGTGCATTTTCTGGCGTTCTTAGTCATTACAAAAAATTTTTTAACATGTTTATTAGACTGGGTCGATTTGTATGAAGGTAAAAAAATTTATGTTGCCTGGGCGATTTTCGGATCGGGCATGAAAAGTTAGAAAGCGATAGGGGTGCACTTTACCCTATCACATCTTCAATTTTTTTAATTTTTTCTTAAGGAATTTTTTTAAAAAATTTTTTGTATATAAACGTGCACAGTTAGAACAAAACTGATGCCAAAAATTAAATTTTCGTAACCGACTTAACCTAAAACCGATCTCACATTTATACGTTTTTAAACAAAAAATTTTCGTAAAAAATTCACTAAATTCTAGGTATAATCCTAACGTTGGTGCGTATTTTTGACCATCACTGCTGAACCTCTGAAGCTATCTTATCACTGGTTAATTTTTAAAAAAAAAAATACCCTTATAAACCAATAAAAATCGACCACACGAACACATATTGTGATTATAAGGTGGATAGCTTCAGTGGTTCAGCCGTGATGGTCAAAAATACATACGCACCAACGTTAAGACTATACCTTGAATTTTGTGAATTTTTTTTTATGAATTTTTTACGATAAATTT
The DNA here is from genome assembly GCA_963920525.1 of Dichetophora obliterata. NCBI lineage: Eukaryota > Metazoa > Arthropoda > Insecta > Diptera > Sciomyzidae > Dichetophora > Dichetophora obliterata. The sequence continues at coordinate 7,051,046 of OY986436.1, read as the reverse complement.
TTGTATAAAACCTATAAATGTGAGACCGGTTTTAGGTTGAACCGGGTACGAGGATTTCATTTTTGGCATCAATTTTGTTCTAGCTGTGTATGTTTATATACAAAAAATTTCTTTTAAAAATTCCTAAAGAAAAAATGCACTAAATTGAAAAGTGTAAAAGGGTAAAGTGCACCCCTATCGCCCCTTTTTTTTAATAACTTTTGATGCCCGATCCGAAAATCGCCCAGCCAACATAGATTTGCAAATCGACCCAGCCTAATGTTTATTCTACAAACTTTTTCTCCTTCGATTTTACCACTTTTTGAATTTCGCGACTTTTAGTAAGCAAAACTACGAGATAAGTCTCGTTTAAGCCCTCTCTCAGTGTTGCTTTTTACATTATTTATATTCCAATTTCAGAAATGCAGCAGTGGTTTTGAGTGTGAAGCTCAAGTACAAAATTAAACTTATTTTTTATATTAAACCAAAAAGTTATCATATCTGTAATTCAGTTAGTGACAGACTGAAAAGCAATTGAGTATAACATATTAAAGTAGTTAGCAAATAAATTATAAAAACGTGTGGATATGTGGTCTCTTTTTTTCTCTGATGCCTGCGATCTCCAAATAAAGACGATTTTGCCAACCCTTGCATTTTGTGTCATTCCTGTAACCACTCAAAAACACACAAAATGGATACAAATCGCTTTCAGGACGTTATACAGTCTGGGTTTTAAGCGATTCTAGCTTACTTTGAGGCCAAATAGTATAAAGAAACCACAAATCTAGCTTCAAAGTCTTATTTTCCATTTTTCAATTGAAAAAGGGCACTTTTGGCGGAACTGCTCATAAATAGATATATGAAGTTTTCTTTAATTCAATAAACTTTCCGCAATGTTTTTTTTTTTAAATTAAAAGTAGAAATACTAAGAAAAGTATTTATGTATAAATACCAAAAACAGTCGAGTGACAATTTTTTAAAGTGCTACTTAAAATTATCTTCTAGACAACTTAATAAAATTTAAATAAAAATAAAAAAATCTCATCTCAATCATCTATATCTGCCAATTAAGTTATAAAATCAGGCTAGTCCATGCTTCGCTAATGTCTATCTTGACATACTGTAATTAAGGTATTTTCAGGTACTCTTTCCCACAATTTAAAGAAGATACAACTATTATTTAATAGAATTATGAGATTTAACTTTAATGTAAAAGTTCGAAATCATATCGTCGTTACAAAAGTGATCTTGCGAATCTGAAGAATTTCATTTTTAATTTTCCATAGAAATGAAAAATTTAATTTTTCAGATTCACAAGTTCACTTTTGTAACGACGATATGTCCGCATATGTTTTTCAGTTTCTTAATTGTAATTTTTAAAATTTTATTAAAATAAGGTTGCTCTCGCATATTTTAAAACGATAAAAAATCAATTGCCGGTATACTTAGTAAATTGTTTTATTTTTCTCGTTGTTCAAGAAATGTCCAAATTATATATCCCTCTATTTCTTGTTCTCTTTTTGAAAGATCTTTTCATATTAGAGTGGCTCGTTGTTGGAACGATCTGTCCATTGCATTAAAATCGTTTGCTTCTATGTTTTAAACGCACGCTCTTAGATGATTATGGTGCTGGGACATAGCACCAAATGGCATAATCCCAAATTTCAAATTTCTATAATTTTAAGATATACAAAAATATTAGTTTGACTTTCAGAATAAAATCTCATTTTGCTGAATTTCAATAAAAAAATTTGTGGGACTTTTGTATTTCTAAAATTGAATTAAACGTAGTAATTTTAAATTCTTATTTAGTAATTTAAAACTTGTAATTAAGAGTCGAGCAATATGAAAATTTTTAAGAATCATTACTGTATAAGACTTTTAAAGGTTAAAACATTAAGGAACTAATTTAAAAAATTGTTTGCTTTATTTTATTTAGTTCTTTAAGTTGCACTGTGTGTAGAAAAACGATATGCATTAGATGTCCTAAATTCGAGATTTTAGCCAAATGAATTATATTGAAAAAGCGGTTTTTTGCTTTCCTGAAAAGTTGTTAAAACACACAACTACATATGTTTCAGGCACAGCGACTATATGTTATACACTAGTAATCTCAAATGTTAATGAAAATATTTGTTGGCTCATTTTCGCTAAGCTTATGAAACTGTTTGTTGGGTATTGTATATAGTTGTTTATATTTATTTTCATATTATATCTTTAAAGATGTGTTTGTGACATGTGCAATGATCTGTTGGCCTTCAAAATACATTTCAAGCAAAAATTAACAAATTATATTGTATTAATTATATACAGATAGAGAGAGAGAGATAAGAGAGGGGCGAGAGAGAAAGAGAAAAACGAACGACTAAATTTATTATTACCTGAAAAACGAGATATACGAGAGTTGAATAAAATGTTTAATTTAAGAACAGCTAAGTCAAAAATTTAGTTTGACAAAAATAAAGAAAACATAACTAAAGAAATGATCAATAATAATGAAATTTAAAAGCACTGCAGAAGAAACAAAATAAAAATAACAAGAGTACATGCTTTCTTTTGCAGTCAAGAAAATCACAAACTTACATACCAATTGCTTAGTAGACAGACAGACAGATAGACAATCAAGTTTTGCTGTTGGATTGCACAGTATTTGGGACAAGGTGATTTCCGTTTCAGCGTGCCACATGCAACTAAGGCAAAGCAGCGCAGCAGGGAATTCGAGGGAGCGACACGAGGGGCAAAAACCGTGCAAAAAGTTGTTAAAACCAGTTGTATTATAAAAAAGAAATAAAAGCTATTTCGCCTTTCACAATTGCTTAGCGTGGCTGAGTCTTTGGCTGTTAAAACAGCTGGTTTTTCTTTGGTTTGATTATGAGGTCTATCTAAAGTCTGATAAAATGAGTTGCATTTAGCTTAGTTGGCAGCTTGGTATTTGGAATGTGGTAAGTGGTAAAGGCCGTTGGCATAATTTATCATGTGAATACAGAGTGCTACTAGCACTACAGCACAGCACAGCACAGATACAAAGAGAGAGGGAAAGTAAAATTTAATCTTTAGTCTACAGTTATCAATAAATACAAAAAGTATCAAGTTTTGAGTGCATAGCAGGCGTCAATTTTCCTTCGTTTTTTTCCAGTGTTTAAATTATGTAACACAAAATGAAATGAGGAAAAGTTTTTCTTTAAGTAGACCACACAATATTCCAACACCAAAGGGCGTGAGAGGATTTTATTATTGAATTAAATTTTTTCACTTTAAAATTTGAAGTATTTATTACTTTTGATTTTTTGATTACGATAATTGTGGAAAATATGTTTCAACAATTTTGCTAAAAAAGTACTAGAAATGGAATGCACGAACGTTTTGAGTTGAAAATTTTGGCACACGATCAGTTAAAAATGTTTCAAAATAACAGCGTGACCTTTTTTGACTTAAATGAAAAAAGATAAAACTATGATGGTCATGCATGAATTTAGAAGAACACAAAAGTTGTTGTATAATAAACAATTCGTTAATTTTATGGCAAGCTTAAATAATTAAGATTTAAATATGTATGCGGGTCATTCTTTTACAAACCGAACACCATTCTGACCGCCACATTTTTGATTTGCATGCAATTTTTTTCGAGTTCGAGTATTTTTTTTTTTTTTTTTTAAATAGAGGGCGTTAAAAGTTTGAGATTTTCGTGATTTTTGCCTTGGAGACTAATTTTCAAAAATTCATAACTTTGGTACTGTTTAAGTTAGAGGCAACTTTTTGTTTAATTTTGAGGATAAAAAAAAAATTAAAAAAATAGTTTAAAAATTTATGAAACATTTCATATTGTTATACGCAATTTAAATTTTTAAATAAATGTTAACCAATCTTGCCCACCACTTAGCTTGTTTTAAACATAACCATCGTATTCTACGTCAAATTTTACATAAAAAACGATTTTTTTATCTATTTTTAGATTTTACTATTGCAAAAAAATTAAATAAACTCGCGCGGTACCTGACGTCGGCGTGCCAGTTGCAAGTCACCTCAAATTCTCGTCAAACTAAAATTCACTTATTCATTTTCAAAATGAAACAAAAAAGTTGTCTCTTGCTTAAACAGTACCGAGTTATGAAATTTTGAAAATTAGTCTCCAAGGCAAAAATCACGAAAATCTCGAACTTTTAACGCCCTCTATTTTCAAAAAAAAAAAAATCCTCGAACACGTCTCTTTTTTTCAATATAGAACCCGTAAAAAAATTTCATGCAAATCAAAAATGGGTCGGTCAGTTTTTGTTTGTACGGTTTGTAAAAGAATGGCCAATATACGATAATTTTCTCTAATTCAATCATCGCTTTCATATGAAATATCGTCACCTGCATGCCAAAACCATGACTGTGCTTTTTTATAGTTTTTGGGAAGCTAGTTTTAAGGTTTGAATGCTTCTGAAAATTAGGGATGTAAAATTTTTTTAAATTTTCATTTACCGAATGGTAAGTATCTAGTGACTTAACAATAGTTTAAAATTTTGCTGGCCTACCTCTCTGCAAAGGGATGTTAAGACACATTCATTGTTTTGGCATGCAGAAAAATTCAAATTTTTACAACTTTCATGCTTACAAAGAATCGAGTAAACTATACACTGAAAAAAAACATACTTTAAAATTAAAGAAAAAATTTTTAAATAGAAATTTAACTTATTTGCGTTTCTGCAAAACAAATTTTAAAACAAGCGTGTTTCATTTTCAACTATAAGCTCATTTCTGTTTTTTGTATAATTTTTTCTTATTATTTCCTTACAATAACAAATAAATAATACGTCGCTATCAGAGATTGAATTAAAAAATTATGTACAGTAGAATCCATGGCATAATAACCAGGTAGATGCAATTCGGAGAGCAAAAAACGAGAGAGCAAAACATTGGCATAGCTATAATGTCACTACTGACAATTTATTTTTATTCGTTCAGTCATAGGGATGTATAATTTACTTGTACCCGTATAAATCAATTGAGTACCCAGATTTTATGTATAAACATGTAAAAAAACTAAACAAAAATATTAAAAATTTAATAACATGAGCCGTGTAATAATATAATACAGAATTAATTGTAGTTTGACCTTAAATGAAGCAAATGAAAGGTTACTTTTAATATAATTGTCATTCGACTACTTACTTCGATTGTTTAGTAACCAATTTATTTGTGTAGCTATGTACGGCTGCTTTAAACTGTCATAATATATTTTGACATGTGAAATTGCTGTTGAAAAACATGAAATTTATTTAATGAAATCGACGATTGTTTGCTAATTTTATCGTGGTGGAGCGGAGGCTAACAATTGGATTGTTTTTGAATTATCGCGACTGGAAGAAGTTATAAGCTGTCCAGAAAAGCCATTGTCAAACCTCAATTCTCGATAAACATTTGCAGTTACCGCAATTTAAACACTCAAGCTGAACTTCTTGGACATTGAAGTCCACCGAAATGAAACCGGATGTGCTAAATTCAAGAAACAATCTTAAAACAATTATGTGTACTGTGTTGCAAGTAACTGTGCTCTGTGTAATTTTCAAATTCTAATGTTGAAAATGTAATTAATAATTTGCTGGGACTTTGAAAAAATAAATGAAATTAATTGTCCTTAAGATTTCAGCTTCGTTTTTAATTCGATCCGATCGGCAATAAGGAACATGCAAAATTACTGCATTAAAAACAACAAACCTTTGCATTGATTTTACATAAAATTTTATCCAATAGAAAGTCAAAATTGATGACATTTTCAAAACAGCTCATTTTGACATTATAACTACGCCTTTGTTATTGTTTTTTGTCGGAGAGAGCGTATTTTTAGTGCATCTACCTGGTTATTCTGCAATGAGTAGAATCATTGAAAATCATTGCCAGACAACTGAGACCCCGATTTAACATTTGAATGTTTGAAAATATTTTTGAATTAGTCTTACATATATTAAACATAAGATGAGATACTAACTAATTAATTATTTTGATATTGCAAATACTTCACTTCAAGCCGCAATGAAACGCAAACTTTATCAAATGAAGTCAAAAAATTTCTTATTCGTAGGGTCCCAGTGGTCGCTGATAACGAATCTGACTTCGAAAACTCGAAAAAGTTAAAAAAATGGCATCGAAAAAATGGCGGTTTCAAACATTTCTTTTAAATATTAAAGTTTTTGCATTAAATTTTTCCTTTAAATAAATGTGTTTAAATTTAATATTTTTGCAATGAAAGTATATATAAAAACATTGTTTTGAAAACAAAAACTTTCGTTTTAAATTAAACTTTAAAAACATTTGTGTTTAACTTAAATGAAATTGTTTCAAGCCCTATTTCAAAAACAAATTCGTTTAATATAAACACAAATTCATTTAATTTTAACACATATTTCCCTCAGTATAGTAATAACACTCATTTTCTGTTTGTTTGTTTGTTTGTTTGTTTGTTTGTTTGGCCTTTATACAAATCTAAACGGCTCAACGGATTTCGCTCAAACTAGGTATACATATTAAGTGCATCCCAACTTAAAATGTTACGTACTTTTGCCACGACCCCTCCGAAATTTTTTAACTAACGGTAATTTTGCTATTATAACACTTTTTAGTATCGGAGTTTTTTGTGTATTTAATTTTAAAAAATTTCTGTTATTTTGACATCAAAAATACTCACATATATTAAAAATTGTAGAAATTTTCAGTACAACGACTTTTTCATAAAACATCGTTACCTAAGAATGAGAAAAAAACGACATGAAAATCAAAGTTTTTTCTTTCGATGCAAATATCTCCGCTGTCCATTAATATGTTTTATTAAAAATTTTTTTGTTCAAAAGTTCAATAAAATCACTTCACAAAAATAGGTTGAACTGTACCGTTAAGTCAGTGTAACTATGTTTTATAATTATGTCAAAAAAGGTCCAAAATATTGACTTTTTACTCAAAAAATGACTTAAAAATTGTTTTTGTTGTAAAAATTAAATCCATTAAAAATTGCACATCTTTCTACCTTTCATATGGCATAGCATTTATTTGCAAAAATTCTTCCAGCTAAGCGCAAAAATTATTTTACTGTTTTTGTCATCAAAACAAAAAACTTCTTTGATTTTTTTCGCGAAATTTATTTTTTCCAAAATGTTGATTTTATACTTTTTACAAAAAATTCAAGTCTCAAAAATAATTTATGTGAAAATATCTCTTATTACCCCAATATCTCTTTTCAATCAAAAGTGATGGCTAAAAATCTATTCTTTCGTACCAGACTATTAATAAAACTGAGTTTTGTTTTAAAATTCTCTATATAAATTTGAACGTCCCCATTTATCTCTAAGATTGCAGTTGTGAGTCTAGAGTACTTACGAACATTTTGGTTTATATAAAATCTTCCTTATAGTAATCTACTTAGAAAAAATAACGCAGCTAATATAAATTTTAGTACAATCATTTTTAGTACAACGAATTTTTCATAAAACATTGATAGCTAATAATGAGAAAAAAATTATATGAAAATCAAAGTTTTTACTTTTAATGCCAATATCTCCGCTGCTTTTAATATGCACATTTCATTAAATTTTTTTTTGTTAAAAAGTTCAATATATTTTTTATAAATATTTGTTTAGATGATAAAATGTCCATATCTCAAGGACGCATTGAGTCCCACCATAATTTTTATATTGTTGAAAAGGTAATTTTGCTAGCTTTGAGATTAAGTATATATAAAAAATTTTTTAATTTTTAAAATATGTTTTTAGTGCCCCTTCTTTGAATTCAATTAGCTCACCGCAAGAGATGGAACCACCAATAACAAAAATTTTCCAAAATATAGATTTTTGGATTCAAGTTCTTTTAATTACCTTTCTAACGGTAGCTTAAAAATAAAATGTAACATGTTTTTCATTATTCTAGAATTTAAAAAACATTTAATCGGGAAGTGTATATTAAAATGTTTATATAAATGACTCTCGAGTAACACCGGGTATATCAAATTGTGTAGTATAAATGTTGAAGATCTGCTATTTATTGATACTTTGGTTTGCAGATATGTGGGCATTAGAACCTTCGACTTATGATTAAAATTTGGTTGGCCTACCTCACTCCTAAAGGATTTTAGAACACATTTATTGTTTTGGCATGCAGAAAAATTCCAATTTTGTTTAAATGTATGTGCCAGAACCAGTGAATGTGACACATTAATTTTTTGGCATGATAAAAAAAATAAGAAAACACATTCATTTATTTAGAACTGTAGTATTGTGGCAGAACTGATCCACATTCCTTTCCTATTCCATATGTTGATACAATGTTCCTTATATAAAATTGCATCAGAAACAGCAATAAACCCAAAATCTAATTTTTTTACATTCATGGTTCTGGCATGCAGGGGACGATATGATATATCAGTGGTCACAAGGAATAACGACTAAACTCAAAGTATCGTAAAAAACGACATTGTAATTGCACGAACTACGACCCAGTTTTTTGAAATATATGAATCGTTGTAATCAAACTATGTGCAGACATAAGTGATCATCAATTCTGGGCAAAAAATGGATATCTGAATACTTCCAAAAATTGGCAATAAAGTAAATTGCATATCGCTTTTTTACGATATTTTGAGTTTAGTCATTATTCCTTGTGACCACAGATATATGGCTTGTACATATATTTTCTATTCCACTTTCTTGTATATAAAAGGTATTCAAATGGTGTATAAGAAACAGCGGAAATGCTTTGTAATAAGCTATGGTTTCATGACAATAGCGATTAAATAATATTTAAATAGATAATTTAGAAAATATTTACATTCAAGAGCCACCCAGCAACAACACAACAAATTCATCAATTATCATTCAATATGAACAACATTTCTTATCAGTTTATGTCACCAACAGAAACTCTCATTAAATTGACGTACTGTATAATCTCGATAATTCGAACAATTGGAAACCAGACAGTTTCCTCCGATTTACTGAATATTCGGTATAAAATCAAAGCTTATTAAATTGGATCCCAATTGATTATACTTATACTTTGACAATGTATTTTAAAATTTTAACGTAATGTAAAAATAGTATTAGTGAGTTAAAGGAAATTTTTAATTATCATTTGACAACATTTTGCTTAGTTTTTATTTTTGTATGCAACATCTTTGTCTTACAATTTCAAAAATTAATATTACAGAGCTTGGAACTAGCAAAAGTTCTTCCCACACCTTATCAATAATTTAAGTATCTTATAAACACCAATAACTGCTCGTGAAATCTAAACAAAACGAACGAGCTTCAAAATGTACAAAAGTAAAAATGTTATAATGTTATTCGAATTGTATGATTATCAGTATAGTCTGTACCTTTTCCGCAAATGTGGCAAACTGTTAATGTATAAAGCACAAACAAACATATTAAGATTAGATAGATTTAATATAAAGTTGGCACGAGTACAAGAGTACGTACATAAGAATATGTGTGTCGTGTCAGAACAGTCATCAAAGATACGGCTGACATAACTTAATACATGTTTGTTAAACATTTATTTGTTAAAGTATTGGTTACGTGTTCCTTTTTACTTTTTGTTGTTTTTTCGTTTTGGTTTTTTTTAATTTGTTATTTTAGTTGTTGCTGTTTCTTTTCTCATTTTTGTTGCTATTTTAACATTAGTTTTATTTTTTACTATTTTATATTGTCATAAATGGCAAACATAAACATAGATAGTTTTTGAAGAAAAAAATTAACAACTGGTTGTATAATATAATCATTTCGTTAATCTGACTGCATATTAATAAAAGTAAAGCAATTACAAATAAAAACAAGGTAGTATAAATATATATTCAGTTGTCCCTGTAATAAAGCTACTCTAACAGCCCTATTCTGGCAAATTAACAAATTGTTAACCAGTATTTTGAATATTTCTATATGTTTGTCGTTTTTAAAACAAAATTTGAAGCTCAAAAAACAAAACTTTTCAATGAAATTGTCAATAACAGAAAAGCAGTTGACAATTTTTATCAAAATTTATTAATTTGAGCTTAAAATTTTGTTTTGAAATCAAAAAATTACAACAAACATATTGAAATATTCAAAATACTGGTTAACAACTTGTTAATTTGCCAGAATAGGGCTGTAAAAGTTACTTTATTTATTTATTTATCCATTTAGTCAAAGAATAATTAATTACATATTGACAATCGCTATATAACATAAAATAATACTAAAACTAAAAGTAAATATTGTTAAGAAAATTTTTAATATTAAATTAAATTAATAATAAATTTAATATTAAAGATATTGCAAAATTTCATGTCGAACAGATCGGAAGGATGATGAATAAAACACTTCGAGTCCTATTCAACAAACACGCAACAATATCAACAAGAGACCTAAACAAAGAGACTAAACAGATGGACATAAACCAACTAATATATGCAGAACAATGTAAATACATTTAGAAAATCAAGAATAACCTTATGAGAACAAATACGGTCCTTACTACAAGAAACACAACAGACAGAAGCACAACTTTGACGTTCCGAGTTCCCAGAACAGAACAACAACAAAAAAACTACATAGTCTAAAACACAGCGCAATAAGACAGTACAATAACTAACCGGAAGAAATAAAAAATGCCAGAAATATAAATTTTTTAAACAAAAACTAAATACATATATTAACAATTTAAGATAAGTTCATACTATATTTGCTCTCATTAATGTGATAATTTAAGAAATATGTGTATATAAAGTCAATTATTTATTTATTAGATTTAAGATTAATTTTACAATCCTCTTTACACACGGTTAGTCCGTCTAAGAATTTCATTAGCAAAATAAGAAATAAATAAAAAAAAATAAAAAATAAATAAAAAATATAATTATAAAAATACATTTTTTATTTTATTTTTTATACTTTTAAAAAACTCTTTTTAACGTAGAGAATTTGATAACATAATTTTTCAACCAACAATCTTATTACTGTTTATTTCTATATTTTATCATTTTCAATGGAGTTTAAATTTTTAATGCTTGTGCTATTGAATAGTTATTAAATACTCTAGGAAAATAAGACGAAAAAGAGCCTTTGTGCATATGAGAACGAATAGAAGACTAGAACGAAGAAGACCAAGAGCAAGAATGAATACTGGATTTAGGCCTAGGACCGTGACAACGTTTTAGGGTGGCAACATTTTAGTGGCGGTAACATTTTAGGGGCGGCAAAACTATTGAGAAAAACAAACAAATTCAGATGACATTGAGAAAAGCATCTATTCAAAATTTGGTGTCGATTTAACATTTTCCTATTCCAAAATGTCCTTTATGGTATTCACGGTGTTCAAGAAGATTTTATTATTTCAAGTCGAGTTCAGTAGATTTATGATTCCGGATACTAATAACAAATTTGTTATATTTTTATTAGATATCGAGATATATGTATAATATTGGATGAAAAAAGACGAGTCTTAAGGCACATTTGAATGAATGTTTAAAAATATTGAACAGATAGCGCTGAGTTTAAAATCAAAATTCTGCGGCCTTTGTAGTCTAGTGAAGAGTGTGCTAGACTATCAACTCAGAAGTCCCCGGTTCGAATCCGTGTTCGGGCATAGTTCTTTTCGCTTTCTTTGTTCTTTACCATATTGAAGAATTATTAAAACAACAAATCCGCAAATAAATTGTAGAAGCGCAGGAACAACTGGGGCTGAAAATGATTGCCGAGGTAAAGGGAGTTAAACGCTCCCACTTATACCGAACCGAGCCGAGCTAAAGTCAAAAATGCATTGGGGCAAAAGAGATGCATGACTTGCGTTCTCTATCGCTCCCATGCGTTTTTGAGTTTCATATCGGCTCGGAAAAGCGACAAGTCGTTTCTATAAACGCGCCCTAAGGTTCCGGACGGAGTGAACTCCGATTCAGACAGGCAAGCAGATAGGCGCAGGTAAGCTGTGTGAACAAGCGAGGTTAAAGTCAGCTTGGCTTTAGTTCTATCTCGTTTCTTCGTAGGTTACTACCTAGCTGCGTCTGTCTGCCTGCCTGTCTGAATCGGCGTTAACTCTGTTTGCATCCTGTAGGAATAACACTAGCCTCGGTTATAAGCAATTTAAATTGTCTTTCACGTTTGTTCCGCCTAATCGATAATTCACGAATGGTTCCAATCAATTCTTCCTATAATAACCTACCCTTTCCTTTCAGGTTAAAGACCAAAAGTTTATTTGTTTATTTCAATCTGCTGGGCTATTACCCTTACAGATTATATTACTTAATACTAAAACAAAAAGGGGAGGTAACAATGGTAAATATTTTACTTAGAAGGAGTAATTTTAAATTTTTAAAATTAATTGATAGATTTCATAATTAGAATATCCTCCGGCTGTTTTTTGAATACATTTATCTGTCTACAGAAAAATCAACCTGATTAGCGATTGAGTTGCTTTGTGATAGACACCTAGTAATCGGTTCATTAAGACCGTAGTTTGTCCTGTGGTGGTCAATGTGGAATAATTGATTTCCTCTGAGAGAACGAGCTGGAATGTGAAAGGGAATAAGGGCAAACAGTTCTGGAGTGTTAATTATGCCATCAATGATGTCTTTTATGAACAGAATATTGGCCATTACTCGCCTTTGGGCCAGACTTTGCATGCCAAGTAATCGACAGCGTACCGCGTAACTGGGCATATCTTCCCATGAGTAAGTTCGCCTTAAAGCGAACCTTGTAAAGCGTTTTTGAATGTTTTCGATTCTGTTTATTGAGCTTTTGTAAAATGGATCCCAAATTGTACCACCGAATTCTAAAAGAGAACTGACTAAACTCAAAAATATTGTTTTACACGTAAATGGATCCGAAAATTCCATACAGTTTCGTTTTAAAAAACCGAATTGATAGTTTGCTTTTGATGTGACGTACTCTAGCTGTGTTTCAAAACTAAACTTAGAGTCAAAGTATACTCCAAGATCTTGAAATTGGTTTCCTCTTAAAAAAGTTCTACTGCTATCATAACTATAATCGTATTTGATTGGGAAATATTTACGGGAGATCGTTAGAGTAATACATTTGGAAAAATTCAGTTCTAATCTGTTTAATTTGCACCAATTTAAAAGTTTATTTATATCCTCTTGCAAATGGAGACAGTCACCAAAAGTATTTATGCTGTGAAAAATTTTTAAATCATCTGCGTACTCTTGCAATACTGGAAAATTTGCGGCAAATCATTTATGAATAAAATGAATAGAAGAGGACCCAGATGACTCCCCTGGGCTACTCCAGATTTAGCACATATAGGTTTCGAGTAACTATCGTTGACCTTTACGAAAAGTACTCTGTCTACTAAATAAGATCCGATCCACTTCAATAATTGCGAATGGACCCCCAATTTTTGGAGCTTTGTTAGCAAAATATCATGCTGAATACTGTCAAAGGCTTTAGAAAGGTCGGTATACAAAAAGTCAACTTGTTTACCAGATTCAATAGTGTTAACACTAAAATTTTAAAATACTGCTAGGTTAGTATTTATTGAACGCCCCCACAAAAAACCCATGTTGATGAATTGAAATACTGTTTCGTGCTAAAGTAAATAACCTTTTATTCACGATTTTATCAAAGAGCTTAGGTATAACTGTCAGTTTAATTATGGGTCTGTAATTATTGATTAGATGTCTTTGCCCAGATTTGAAAATCGGTGAAATGTAAGCAGTTTTCCATTTCTGGAGAAAATTGCCACCCAAAAGCGATTTATTGAAAATCTTGCTCAAAGCAGTATGCAAAGGGAGAGCACACTTTTTAAAAAATATTGGTGGAAGCAAAACATAGCCAGCGCCTTTATTGCAATCTAGAGCAATGAGAGATTCGTATACCTCTTCATCAGATATTCTAAAGACGCCGATATTAAGCAACTGGCTTATATTAGAAAAATCGTCTGGACATGACTGTGAATTTTTATATGTGAAAACTGACCCGAAAAAGTCGGCAAACAATTCGCTTATTTCAAGCGAATTATTGGCGACGACCCCCTTTAACTCCAAAGATTTAGGTAAGCCATTTGTCTTTCTTTTAGAATCAAAAAGCAGCCAAAATGATTTTGGGTTGGATTTAATATCACTTTCAATAGAAGAGATGTATTTTTTATATAAAAAGGTGGAAAGAAATTCGAACTCGCGCTATCCACTCGAAATTTTCTTGTATGACGTCATATTTTTCACCATCCCCCCACCCCTGAGCCAATTCGATACAAAAGTATTTTTTTAAATAAAATCATATAATGTACGTATATACTGTGATGTGCGATGAAATACGCAGAACGTGAGTAAGTGTTCTCAGTGTTATGGGAAGAAGCCAAGCACTGCAATCCTGAAAACCAAAAAATTATTAAAAATTTGCGTAAAGAAGTTAAAAGCCAAAAGGAAATAGCCACTATAGTTGGCTGCTGAAAGAAAATGGTTGAGAACGCATTAAAGTTTACACAAAAAACCGAGAGCAAAGGGAAATAACCCAAAATAAGTACCAGTTTGCAAAGACGAATACTATGTTACGTAAAAAAAAGATCCGTTTGTGACCTCTTCCGCTCTCAAAAAACAATATTCCTTAGACATGGTCACGGCAACGATTCGACAACATTTAATTAAAAACGGATTGAAGGCTAAAGCTGCTCGGAAGGTATCATTTCTGACCAAAGTTAATGTCCGCAAGCGATTACAATTCGCAAAGGAAGAATGATGCTGATTGGCCAATGAGCAAATGGCGAAACATTCGGTCAGATGAAACCAAAGTTAATTTATTTGACTCAGACCGAGGCAGCCTTTCTGTGAGAAGACCCCCAATACCGAATCCTTCAGAATTCTTGCCAAAAACTAGTGGATTCGATGACTAGGTGTTGCTCAGCAGTTATAAAAAATAATTATATAGAGGTAAATAATTATATTTCAATCATTTCTATTGATTTTATCATGAAATTTAATATTTTATAATCACAGGTCATGGCTAAAATTAAGTAACTACTTCTGGCTCTATTTCAAGTCACAGCCGAATGAGGACATATCATTGCATTTTGAATGTTTTCCTTTATGTTTCACACTTATGTTAATTGGTTAATTTACTAATATGAATTAAATAAATTATTGTTTTTTTACCTACTAAAAGAAAAAATTAAATATGCAAAGTTTCGTAAGATTTTTCGATTTAAATAATTTTTAATTTACGAAGTCTAATGCTTACTATACCATGTCATTTATGTAAGACAAAAAAACATAATCTTTAAACCTTAAACTAATGTCGTTCTAGTGGCATAAGTTCATTTCAACATAGCTTTAGTATACAAATAAGTTTTGTTGATATACGAAATAACTGTTAAATTTTCTTTCAAAAAAGAACCCATAGCCTTACAGTTAACTATTTATATTTTGCATATTATAACAAGCCCGTCATAAGCAATTATTATTTCAGCTTTATTTAACTTTCAAACACTATTGTAATTGTGAAATGTATTTTTGTTGTTAAAAGTTAAGAAAAATTAACGAACATACATTACAGCTCATGGTGAAATAAACGTCAACAACTCGATGAGCTAAGCTGTTATCATGTTTTTGTGAAATAACAGGTAGTTAAAAAAACCCCCATCTAGCAGCTGCACTCTTAACTTTTTTTTTCATAAACAGCAATGTGTGAAAACAACGCTTGTAGTGCAGAAAACGTGTAAATTACGCCCACGTGGCAGAGCTGTAATGAAGGACAAATGAGGTTCGCAGATTGAAGTTTCCTGATTTGCATGTTAATATGAATTTTCAAGTGAAACCAGTTAAGGTTATAATTTCAGACATCTTGAATTATTTATGAGATTTTCGACACTTCCAACGGCAGTTTATTGCATAATCTCCTATTCTATTTTACATAAACATCTTTTTGCAAAATCACTGAGCCAGCAAATATAAAATAGGTACATAATTTTATTAATTTTGGCAGCAGAATAAGTTTATTGAATAGCAAATTAAAATCATTTTGGGAGTTATAGTTACAATAACGACTATCATGATTAAAATTCTATAAAAAAACTATTCGAATAAACTCTACTGAATTACTGCTGCTTATTCCATTCAATATTCCGGCCTCGCAAGCTTAGGGATTCAAAGATTTTCTATACTAAATATCATAGAACAAATTATGGCCTTAACGAATTTATATCTAGGTACCTTTCCAATTGTAATTTGGTAGCGAACCATTAGTATTTTAGCACCGATCATGATTTTTTAAGAAACTATTTTTAGAAATTCTTCAATTTTTTCAAATATTTTTTTTTTTTTTTTATTTAGAAAACGTAGTCTGTATTCACCAGTTCAGAATTTAACATTTTTTATAAAAGGGTTATATAACTAAATTAAGTTCATGGATTATAATAGTTTTTTTTAAGATTACGTTATAACCTCAGACGGATTTAATTCCATGTATAAGAGGTGTGAAATTAACAAATAAATTAATCAACACTAAGCTATTAGTTTCATTTAACATTTTGTACTAAAAAGTGGAAGCTAAGGCACACTATTATCACAAGTATATGAGATCAAAAATGTATATATATGAATTAAGAATATAATTATCTAAGGTTTTGTACATAAAATTTCAATTTGTTACAAAATATGTGTATATTTTGTGACTTCTTTATGTTTCTTGAATGTATAAATTCCATAGTTTAGTTATAAGTTTGTATATAGTAAATAAATCATTTTAATGATGAAGTTTTTACTTAGTTTAAAATAAATATGTAATCTGTTAGAGTAATAGCCCTGTAGATGGTAAATAAATAAATAACTAAATAAATAACTAAATAAATAACTAAATAAATAAATAAATAACTCTTGTGACTATCAAATCATTTACTACGATTTCTGAAGACATAAGAATCTGGCAGCACACCACCTCATATAAATGCAACACTGCAATTTGCAGCAAAATTGGAACACAAAAACAATTGAACGACATTGAAATGAATGAATGAATGACTGAATGAATGAATAAGTGATAAGATAACCAACGAGCGAGCTAGCAAATGAAAATAGAAATAAAATCGGTTTACATTGCAATGCTTACCCTTGCCTGCTCCTCCCTTCTTATTTCGGCGTGGCATTTTGCTGTTCTTCAGAAAACTGCCCGCTGCAGCGCCCTTGCGACTAATTTTTACGAATTTGTTAAGAAAATCTGACGAAAAGGTTTTCAGCGTTGTCCGCTGATCCGGTTTTATTTCCTTCTCTTCTCTTTTGATATTCGCGCGCGCGCTGATCTTTGCACTTGCGGACAAGGACGTCGTTAAAATGAAAGGAAGAATAACTTTTGACAGTTGCACGCGTTTAGCAGCCACGCGGTGCAAATAAGACTTCCAATTTTTAGTTATTGCAAATTTTGCGAATTTTGGGGTATTAAAATAAATCTATGTAATTCAATTAACTGATGCACAAAAAATTTTCAAAAGTTTAGTAATTTTATATCGGTTTCTATTCACTTACGCTCACTTTTTTGTTATTTTTTCACTTTTATTGATTTTTCTAGAATTTTTGAAGTTGTCGAATCTATTTTTTTGGATTTTTTTTTAATTTGGCGAATTTAACTAAAGTTTGCTTTTAATCAAGACGCAGCTATACGAAAGTTTTGATTTTTCCAATTTTTATAAATTTTATTCACTGGCGCCACCGATTTCTGTTTTTGATTCTTCCTCACTTTCAGCAAAATGGTAAAATTTTTATTAAAAATTGTCGAAATGTTGTTGCTGTTACACGAGTTTTTGTTGAATGCGGACAACTTGACGCTGGCTATATTATTTATGCGTTCCTCGGACTCTTCAATTAAATGGTTTGTTGTTGATGTTGTTGTTGGTGCAACAAATTTCATGTTTAATCGCAAAATAATTAGTTCCCAATCGATGCTCCTCCAATTCTTTTAATTGCACATTCGCACAATTCTACAATTTAACGAAATAAAGACTTGCAAGTTATCGTTTTGTAACTTTTTTTCGCAGACTGTCTCTGCCGAGCTTATCAATCAATTCGTCGTCTGATTTGTTGAAAACGGCAGATAGTAGTCTGCGTTAGGTGGTGAAATTAAAAACTTAAATAAATTCCTTTGATTTTATTCTGTTTTCTGAATTTTTCACTGTCTGGCGAAATAGAAATTGCAAAAACTCAAACGAGTAGACACGATGTGGTTTAACGCACGAGTTTTTCTCGAATGACGAAGCGTTGCAGTGGTCGATAACAAAAATGTCGTCTTCAGCACGATTGCGCTGTTCAGTACAAGATTGCAGTCGTTCAGACGATAGGGCATGCTTGACAACACGGCTGGATAAAAACTCATGCCTAAACGCTTGACCAATACTGCACATCATACAGCGGCACGATCACGATTTCCGTAGCGTCAAGATATGAAAATGTAGTTTTGTAGTACTCATTGGCCGCATTCCAGCCGAAAAAGTGCTCAGGTAGTGAAGTAGCATAAAGTGATACTCTCTGCTGAATGGGTTTTTTTTGCGAAACGTCAAACTGCAAACAGCTGTTCGCAATTCGTTGTTCTTTTTCAACATCTAAAATTTGTTTGTACTATTGTGCATTCGTTTCACACAAGAAATCATTAATTATCAGCTTTATTGTAGAATAATCTAATAATTAATAATTATCTATTTTCACTTCACAGCACAACTTCAGCAACAATTAACAATTTGCAGCCATGTTTTTTTAGCTGTCAAAATAAAAAGAGCATAAGCAGCTCAACCAAAGTAGCATAAAATTTTTTCGATACCTAAGATGGCGACCGATCGGGGAACATGTTGTTTGAGCACATTATGATACATACCATTCAGCCCGAAATTTGTGGAGTAGCTACGTAACAAATTTTCCGCTGAATAGGGCCATTGAGGAAATAAGATTCAATGACGGAATTATCAATATATCTATTAGTTATAAAGTTATCGATTTTTAAAAAATATTTAGCTTTACGAAATCTATATAAATATTCGGCTAGTTTTTTGCTTATGTCAACCGATCTAATTTATTCAGGCACCATTCGATAGAAAATTTATTTATCTTTAAAATAAAAGATAAAACGAATCATTTATTTCCAACCCGGTAACGCTACAGACTCTCTTTCTAAACCGTTATTTCCTCTAAAAATTCCATTTTATAGGGTAATTAAAAACATCATATATTAAGACCATAAAAAATTACTCGTTAAACTTTTTTCTCCATTGTATATGGTATTCACTACATTTGTTAAGCCCTGCTAACTTGCTAAACTTAACAAATTTGCTATCAAAAAATAGTCCTATCAAAATGTTGTATGGGAAAATACTTAGCAGCTTGTTAGCAAGTTAACAAGCTCATCACCGTGTTTTTATTTAGCAGATACTATTTGTTAAGTCGAAAACGTCAAATTTATTGGCCCGTTGTCATAGTCAAAATAAAGTCGACTTTAAATTTAGTGCAAGCTTTTTGACAACATATTATATTAAAAAACTGTCAAAAATGCTTAGTCTAAATTTTAGAGTCTACTTTTATTTTGACTATGATAATGGGCCATTGACTGTAGTGATGAAACGTTTTGGGAATGAGTTGTAACAACTACCAAATTATTTTTGATATGCAGCTTGAAAGTATAAAAACTGCCCTTTATGAATAAAATAATAAAAATTTTGTAATTGGTTGGTGGAGATTTAAAACATTTCAAAGTTTCTGAGTAGCAAATGTATCAAAACTCTTAACGCGCTGCAATATAAATCATTAAAACATAAAGTTTTTAGCTGTATAATGGCCAGTTTTTCAGTAGGAGTTTAAACTTAAGTCAAATTAAACCTAGCTTAACTCATCCAAATTTGACGTTTTAAATTGGTTTTACTATATACCTTATCATTCAAGATATCTTAGCATGAAGTTAAATTGACTTTAATTATAATACATTGTGTTTATTTTTGCCTAAACCGAGCTTAAACGTCTAATTTTGGTGACTTAAGCTAGGTTTAATTTGACTAGACTTTAAACTCGTACTGAAAAACTGGCCTTAAGTCTGTCAGCTGATTTTAACTATCAGTTTAGCACTTTATTGTTAAATATCTAATGCTATGTTTACACTGAGAGCTTAATTCGCATTTGGAGCATTTACTATATATATGTTTCCCTGTTACTCCTACAATGAGTAAAGACAGTTCGTAAATGTGAATTTCGTTAATGCGCATTTGCTCTCATTGTAAACCATAGCATTAGCAGATGCGTTCACATCAACAAATTATCAGGACTTAACAAATTTTACTGAATACCATTAATATGGTTTCTTATTTTTAAATAATCGTTCATTTTGAGAATGCAGTTTTGATATATTTATGGTCAAAAAAGATTCACAGAAGGATATATCGATATATCGATTAACTATCGATGTTTTTCTTGCTAAAAGTTTTGTTTAATGCCGACCTTATACAGTGAATCATTTCACATCAAGCAAGTTAAGCGGACGATTGTATCGGGAATATTGCATTATTTGCTAATCAAGTAATTGTTATCTGCGCATTAAAAAGCGTAAAAATAAAAAGAAAAGAGTCAATAAACTCTGCCAAAAAATGTTTATCCTCTTATATGCTTTGCTTACAGCTTATTTTTGGTATAATTCAAGAATAGTGACAACACTGTTTTTTAATATTTTTTTTTATTATACAGATTTTAACCTCCTTAATCCAAATCCGGAAAAGCTTCAGGCCACTCGCAATTGGTTTAGAAGTTATAGGCCTCCAAAGTCGCAAAAATTGCCTTCTAATCTTGATGTTTTTTGTGGTTTCGCATTTTTTGTTCCGTATCTGAGGTATAAATCATGAAAATCCATTCATAACTTTTTAAGATATACCTATTCTTTTATTTACAATTTGTCTGAAAAACTAGTGGTTTCCCTTTTACGAAAGTACTAACCTAAATATGTTTATATCTTTAAAAGTTATGCATGGATTTTCATGTTTGATACCTTGTTGAATAGGTATCCCTTATACCTCTCTTATAATACCCATAAAGTTAAGTTTTGTTGAAAAATTTAAAATCATAGCAAGGTTTTTTAGGTCATTTTTTCCAACTTTGGAGGCCTATAACTTCTAAACCAACTGCGAGCGGCCTGCAGTTTTTTCAGATTTGGAGTTAGGAGGCCATAATCCATTTAATCTGCAAAAAAATTAGCGTTGTCGCTATTCTTGAAATGTTTTTTTTTGCAGACATGTTTATTCCACGATCAAAACAAACGAACTGACGAAAGATTGATCAATCAAGTCCTTACATACATCAACTGCTTGGCCAGGTTTGCAAAATATCTAAAGATTTAGATTTTGGTCAATCAAGCCATCAACGAGTCTGTGTAACGCATACAAATAAATATATACTAACACATATAAATGATTGACCGTGTAAGGTTCACATAAGTAAACATTTATATTTTTGTCATAAGCCAATCGAGTCAAAAGACTGATGTGTTGTTTAAAAGGTAATTTAACTACTTTCAACGATATATGATAAAAATCTTTTGCTAGAATGATTTGATTTCTATTAAAATTGGATTTGAGATTATGGCCAGTTTGAAAAAGGTCATGAGCAAAAAAGTATAACATAATCTCACAATAAATTTGGTTATAACAACATTCCGTACAAGAGCAAAGAAAATAATATTTTTTTCAAACACAAATTTTCTATTACTGACATTTTATTTTTTGGTAGTTTAAACTGGCTAACAACAACTACCTTTTTCGAGGATTTGCTCGAAGCAAAAGTTTTATATTTATAAATTCAACATTGAAAAATTTAGTATAGTAGCTCTATATATTTAAGAGATCTATATTAAAGCAAACTGTGATACAAGTTGATTTAATTAGGTTTTTCAAATTTTAAAAAGTGTTTTACAAATTCGACGAGAATCCAAGCACGAGTGGCAACACTGCTCGTGTAGACGTAAAGTGGGGTACACATTAGCGATCATGAGTGACACTAAAAAATTCATAATTTTTTAATGATTGCTCGTAGTTACGAAATTTGAGCAATAAACATGGGAAAACAAGAATAATTGCTCTATCTGAAAAACACAAACAAACACAAAAAACGCTTCACCCTTTTACAAAATAACAGAAACTTAAGTATAAAGATAGAATTAAAATTTTATTAAAGGGTGATTTTTTGCTATTTTTTCAGTGTACATTTTTTTAAAACTCACGCGTGATTCGTAAGATGTGGAAAAACCAAAAATGCTTAGTTAAGGTTTGCGATTTCACCACGAATAGACTAACAAACGAACAGCGCTTGGAAATCATAGAATTTTTTTATCAAAATTCGTGCTCTATCGAAAAATTAAAATCCACTTTTTCATTTAAAAATTTTCTTCTACGACAACAAACAGAATTGCGGAATTTGGTCAGAAGAGCAGCCAGAGGCAGGTCAGGATTTGGCTGACATGTGGTTTCAACAAGATGGTGCCATATACCACACTGCACGCGCTTCATGGACCTATTGAGAGGCGGTTTTGGTGAGCGATTAATCTCACGTTTTAGAGCAGTCCATTTGATTTAACCACACTAGACTATTTTTTGTGGAGCTACGTGAAGTATCTCGTGTACAGGGACAATCCAGCCACAATTACAGCCCTGAAAGATAACAGGGCTGCCTGTAAAAGACAGCTGCCACTGGTGAGATGCTGGAAAGCATACCATAATTAGAATTTACGGATGGATCACCTCAGGTGTAGCCGTGGTCAACATTTACATGAAATAATCTTTAAAAAATAAATGGCAGGCATTGATCACTCCAAATAAACATTTCATTCACTATTGCAATTCTGTTTTTTATTTTCAAAAACCGATCGCTTAAAAAATCACCCTTAATAAAAATCAAATTTAAAAAAATTAATATAAGCAAAATGCGAACAAGTAGACAATGCAGGAATTCAAATGGTAACTGTATATAAAGCTACAGAAGCAATTAGGAAAATATTTCTTTAATTTCTTTAGGTTTTTTCATCACAAAAGTACTTCATAATTTTAGATAAAAATCACAGAAATCAACAACACTTGTTTCGCACGAAAATCTTTAAAGAACGTCTTGCATGAGCAATGCTATTTTGAACATTTGAAGCCAAGAATTATCCTTCGAATTTCTTAAGCACTCAAAAGATTTTATTTTTTGATATCTCATACGTCAATTTCTTAATAAGTTAACATTTTTGTTAGAACTTCTTTCACATAAAATAATTGGGCCATTCTCATATACTTGAAATGGTAATTTTTTTGATATGATCAGTTACAGAATTGGAAGATCTTAATACATATTATTAAAAAATTTGTAAAATCAAGTTTCCGTTCATCTTCAATTGTTTCAGAAAAAGAATACAAGAGACCATAAACCATAATAATACAGCCTAACCAAAAAACATTTTAATGTCGACTCTAAATTTAGTGTGCGCTTTTCTGACATTATTTCTATAGAATTTGTTGTCAAAAAGCTTATACTAAATTTAGAGTCGACATTAAAATGTTTTTTGGTTAGGCTTATAGAATTGTTCAAAATTGCTCCACTCCATCGTATATGTTTTTATTATTTTTAAAAAGTAGTTTTTTAAAGTTTCGTTCATGCATCACTAAGCCGCGTTTCCATGTGATCTTTCAGTATCTTATTTTATCTTATTTTTAGTTAGAAATAAAGAGCATGCGAATCCTATCTTACGGTATTGACTAAAGTGAGGATGAAACAGGCATAAGATTTCTATTTTTATAGAAAGAAGATTGAGATTCTAGAAGATTGAAAAAGTTCATTTTTCTTAACTTTTCCTATAAAAGTGTATCACTTGCTATAAATTTTACAACAATTTTTATAGTGGTATGTTTTATATGCCAAATTTTGACTGTTCGTGAAATAGCATACAGACAACAATTAATTTTAATACGCTTATTTAAAGATGTATATTTTAATTTTGATATTAAGCAGTTGCATAGCATACATATATGCACATTATGGATATAAATAAGCCAAAACAACAATGTACGACAGTCATGTATCTAACAACAAAAAAAGGTCATCGAATCAAATTGCAGTTGGATCTTTGGCCAAACGATTTACATAAAATTGGTTGGGGTGATGCCACTGAACATGATTTGAGCATTGATACCATGCAGCACTACTGGCTGTCGTGGCATTGGCAATGCGAATCAAAGCAATTTCATTACGCATTCTACACGTGACTGCTGTTCATATTCACTAGAAGATAGGATCGTTCCAAAGCGGCGGCTGCCGATATGAAAAGGCGTCACAAACTGGAGCAACACAAGATGCAAATGCTAAAGAACCTTAATTGGTGTGTAAGACGAAATATTGACATATTCTTTAATTAATTAAAAATTTGTATTTTTATGTTCGTCTCGTGCAATGAGAAAATGCTACAAATAATCATCTCATATACCGGCTTTCGACCACACTATGTCATGAAATGCCCGAGAATAGAATAATGCCTGATCATCCAAATGGAAATTCCAAAAGCTTTGGTTTTATCCAAAAGCTTTAGCACTACGCAAGCTGCAACTGAATTAAAACAGCATATAAAGAAACTTGAGGAAACACACGCGGCAACAAAGGCTAATGCAGACAAACCTGTGGCC
This sequence comes from Dichetophora obliterata, assembly GCA_963920525.1. Taxonomy (NCBI): domain Eukaryota; kingdom Metazoa; phylum Arthropoda; class Insecta; order Diptera; family Sciomyzidae; genus Dichetophora; species Dichetophora obliterata. Next base: position 7,026,452 of record OY986436.1, on the reverse strand, counting down.
AAAGATGAAGTTGAACAGTATGTGGGCATGACTACCAAACCAGGCACCAGTATACGCATGTGTTCCAACAAGAAGTTCAAGGAAAAATCGCAGGAGCTCATGAAGCTCGTCAAGGCCGAAAAACGCTGGTCAATAAATACAAGCGCATTATTGACAACAGCAATGCGAGAAGTATAACGAGCGCTGCAAAAAACCTAAACACACCAAATGATTTTCATTTTTTTAACCTTAATTTTAAAGGATGATTTTTATAGCATAAGAAAAAATTCAATAAACAAGTACTTTTTAATTAATTAATTAAACAAGGTAATTGAGTGTAGTTTTCGTGGCTCTCTGTTATTCTATGGGCACACTTTTAATCTACCAAAATTTTTATACAAATTCAAGCTAATGATAAATATTATTTGTTAAATTTTATCTGCTTATTCCAACCAATGAAAATGCAAGCCATACTTTGGGATTAACAGCCTTCTTAGGTTTAGCCTTCTTGGGTGGAGCTGTACGCTAGCAAAACCAGAGTTCCTAGAATTAAAATATACAAGAGTGTAGAGTGACACCAAACCAGTGTCTCTAGCGATATCAGCATCAATTTCATTGTTTATTCGACTACTATTTAAATATAATAGCACTTATATTTGACACAGCAGTTGCTGGCGCCATGCAGTTGCCATGCGGATAGCGTTTTTGAAACTGTGTTATCAGCTTTGGATCAACGAGGCCATTTCGGGTTGATTTCCCAAAGTTATCCAGTTGGGTTGCACATTGTGGGGACGGCCGAAAAGTTCAATTTTTCTATTGCCTTGACTGAGGTCATCTACACAAAAAAATATTAAAATTTATTAAAAACAATAAAAAAATCAAATCTGAAAATCCAAACTTTTCACATGTGTCAAACTTGCTATAAACTAAACCACATATATGCATCTCGCTTTTATAGCAAAAAAATTTGTGATATGGGATACTAGAAGATAATAGAAGATCACATGGAAACGCGGCTTTAGTATATCACGCTATTAGTACTGGATGATTAACAAAAACGGTTAAAAACAACCATAATAAATAACTAATATGTAGCAATTTTTGTTACATTTTGTTTAACCTACTACTACTACTGGGTAATTTTAGATCCCTAAGCCAAAGTCAAAATGTGTCTTGAAGTCTCAAAGCAGTACTAATGGGTTATGGACCATTCCCAAAATTTTTAGTTCAGTTTAGGATTATTTCAGTGGTACTTTTTTATTTTCACACCAACCCTGTTGTCTATGCAACCCTGGCAAGTATTCATGAAAATAGTCAACACTGATTTTTACAATAAAAATTGGGAAAGCATATATTTATCATTTTCAATAGTGTATCAAAACGAAAGTAATTTTAAAGGTATAGGGACAAGTGAAGGTGATAAAGTTATCAGCAGCAACAGGCAAGATCACATAAATACTAAGTGAACAAATTTATGATAGCAGCAATGCGCAGTGGAGTAAAATACACCAAAGCAACTTCGACAACAAATTAAGTGCAGATAACACAAGAATCGAAAACGACGACGGTGACGTAGACAGCGATATTAGTTGATTTGGTGGAAGAGCACAAATAGTTTCCGAACGAAGTTCCGTACCACCCAACGAACAACGATAATACAGAGGCACCAACACAAAGCACCTTAGGGCTGCTGAATACTGAAGCAACAGCAGTGAAGCTCAAAGTACAAACACAGTAATAAAAGCAGCAAGAACAACAACAACACAAGATAAAGAAAGTACTCGTAATTCATCAGCAGTTAAAGACGACAATCAACGGATCACCAGTGTAACTATTACCACAGTAAATGCTACAAACCACCAAGAAGTATTTCACCTGCTCCCCTTAATTGGCTGGATACATTGATTAGGTGAGTGCCAGTTGCTTAAATAAAAAAAAGAGGTAGTTTGGTCACCTCCATTTTGGAGCAAATGACGTTTAAGTAGTTGAGGTTTTTTGGTTTGTGTGCTTAATTTTTATTTTAAATGATTGCATTATAAGTCGCACAAAAGCTGGGCTCACTTGCTTGCTTTTTGCTATATACTTGTTTCTTCTAATTGCTATCTAATTTTAGTTACTTGAAACTAAAAAGCGCAGTAATGCATTAAAGCATGCTAATAATAATATGATATATTAAATGAGACTCATTAATTTGGGTTTGTTTTCTTAAAGCTTGACTTTTGGGTCTATATTTAAATAATTGCATTTGTTTTTTTGAAGCAGAAATAAATTTTTAAAAACCATCTACACAATAGTTAATCAGCAGCATAAGTTAATTGTGATTCTCATCTACTTCAATAGCAAGTGAACCTTAGCCCCCGGTAATATAACTTAAATAAGTATTGCTTGAAGTTTATCGCTAAATTGTGTTTTTTTTTACACTTGATTTGCAAGTTAAACGATTTTTGCATGTTTTAATAGAGTAAATAAAGATCAAAGTCATGCACACAACAAAAACTCCGTTAATTTTTTCGCATATTTATTTATTACTTCTTCCTGCTACAGGCTTGTGTTCAAATGATGAAACTTTTAAGAAGCATTCGTTTTTATTTCGTTCTAGTTGTAATCCCGGGTCTATATTTCAATTATGGCTTTAGTGGAAGACCGCTTTAAGGCTGCCGTTAATGTTATCAAGGGTCTGCCGAAAAATGGCCCTTACCAGCCCAGTACTTCAATGATGCTGCAATTTTATGGTTACTACAAACAAGCCACAGAAGGTCCGTGCACACAAAAGAAGCCTGCCTTCTGGGATGTTGTGGGCAAGGCCAAGTGGGATGCCTGGAATTCAAATCGTCATCTTACAAAGCAGCAGGCAATGACCAAGTATGTCGAGAATTTGCGTGAAATCATCGAAACAATGTCGTTCACAGACAATGTTGCCAATTTTGTTGGCAGCATCAGCGGTCTGGATAATATTAATTTGGATGAGTTGGATATGATAGCGCCTGGTATGCGTGAAATAGCCGAATCTCATCCTGATTCACCGTTCAATTCACGCACAAACAGTCCGCAACATGGTTCCAGCTCAAATATTGCTGTAGTGCCAGACGATGAGGTATGGAAAGTTGTTTTACTCAACATGCACTTGTTAAATCTATGAAATTTTTTCAGAGTCCATCTACCTCGTCCGCTGCTAATGCCGTCGCTGCCAAGTTTGATTCACATAATGGTCATTACATTAATGATGTAAGCTCAGGTTTGGACGATGCCGCGCTTCGCACCTGCTTGGAAACAACACAAAAAACAAAATATGCCATTAGTAATGGTACCGTTGATCAGTCCGACGATGAATACGCCGATCCAGTTGATATGCATCACGACCTCTCCGAAGGCATAATACAAAACTCTGAGTTGCTGAAGCAGATACAGGCTACCGTGTTGCGCATGAACGCCGATTTGGTAATGGTGAAACAGCGCATGACTGTGCTGGAGCGCGGTGTGCAGGATGTGCGTTTATTATCGCAAAAAGCTTTGAAGACCAGCAATAGAGGTCAGCATTGGCCTAAATGGTGGCCATTCAATGATATTTCACCAACTTGGTTTGCACTGCTTATTGTATGGCCTTTTGTTGTCAATCGCTTGTCGCGAATGCTGCTGACACAGCGAAGAAAGTGAGCAAATCTGAATAAAGTAAGGTGGCGGCCGGAATTTGTGATTTATATTTTATTTGCAATGTGCGTACAATGAGCTTGTTTTATTAAAAAAGTTGGACAATTCTAAAAATTTTCTCTCTTTGCAGTAAATTCTGAAGTTTATTCAGCAATATAAAATTGATGAACGAGCGCAAAATAGCTTTATCTCTGCTTTGGGTGCGGTACAGCTACATTTTTTTGCTCAAAGCTTCAGCTACGCTTTTATTTAGTTCTAAGCAATTTTTTGTGTTATGAATATTTGGCCTAATCTTTTATATGAAAGTTATACAAATACAACAAATTTTGGTTTTCTATGTATCTATATGTTTTATCATTTTAAATTTTATCATAAAGCTGTATAAAAGTATTAATTAATTTTCAATATAATGTAAAAAAACATTAACGTGAATATTGTTTATAAGAAAACAGTAAATGTATGTAATGTATTTTTTTTAATGCAAATGAGCTCTAAATTTCCTTTGTTGTAAAAAATGCCTTGAAAAATGTGTCAAAGCACGTGAAACTTGTAAAGCAGAAAAAACAAAAATAAGCAACGTAAAATGGGTTTTAGTTTAAGGTGAAAAAAAATTTATGAAATCTTATTTGTAAGCCAATATTTTTGTGGTATATTTTGTTGTGAAATAATAAAATTTAATACAACTTTAATCATATCGATTTATAAAAACAAACTTTTGCACCTTGATTGACCAAAAATAATATATAACATATTCCGCCATGCGCATGCCCGCCACCTTTGTGAGCACGCGAATGTGACGTCAGTTGTGATGAGGAAATGAGTGTCAAACTGACTGAAAAACGTAGTAAAAAATTTTTATAGGAGCATTAGATTTTAAAATCGCCTTATTTTCTTGTACAATCTTAGTTAAATACAAATATTTTTTCTTACTATTTTAACAAAAATTGCATATCTTATTGGGGTGTCAACTTCCGTGTTGACCCCTTCACAAGAAAGCAGCTATGTTGCTCGATTTATTTTGAGAGCAGGGGCGGAATTACATCATCCGTGATCGAGCAAAATTGTTCAAGATTGATAGGCACTTGTCTCATCGTGACCTTCGTAATTTTGCTTGATCACGGATGCTGTAATTCGGCCCCATTTTGTATTTAGTTTGTTTGCCAATCAGGGGCCGAATTACAGCATTCGTGATCGAGCAAAATTACGAACGGCACGACGAGACAAGTGTCGCTAAATTTTGACGATTTTGCTCGATCACGGATGCTGTAATTTGGCCCCATAGTTTCGTTTGTTGTTTGTGTTGTTTTTGTGTGGATGCATTTTTACATGTGGCGTAGGCTGCGCAATAGATTTCCATTTCTTCGTACTTATGGCGGGATCTTATGTATATTGGTTTTGTTGATTGATCATGAAAGAAAAAAATTCATTTCAGACGTGAATGACTCTTGATGTTTCGTTTTTTATTCCATTAATTTTATTGCTTTATTCTTCTAGAATATTCCGATATTTAATGGAATTAAAAAAAGTATTTTGGGTTCGTTTGTATTATCGAGGTTATAATCGGTTATAAAACGATTTTCTGTTAAAAATGTTTTGTTGTTTATACATTCTTTTCTGGCCCAAATCTATGCGATCCACACTTTATTCGAAATTGAAAAAGAAATATGCTCAAAGTGTAAAATAATGTACAAACTCATACAGGTGGCAGCGTCAAGCACTCAGATGTTGCAGTGGTTTCTAAAGTGTGTAAATTGAAGCCGGTTGGTTCATTGTGCAAGGCTCTAAATTGAACTTTCTCACGGAGGAATAAAATCATTTTATTATCTGATAATTTGACTTTAGAGTGTAACATAATATCTAAAAAATGAGGTGAGTACAAATGCTACAAATTATATGTTAAACATTATTTTTATATAGAAAATAAACTTTTTGTCAACTAAATGACTGAAATTTTTTTTAGATGTTTTTAAACTGTTTCTTGCGAACAAAATAGGGTAAATGCACCGCATGCGAACATTAGTTGAAGTTTGTATTAAGAGGTCTTAAAAAGGGTCAAAAGGCTTTATGCTGCTTTTTCTGTCAGTACATCAAAATAGTTTTTGTTTATTTATTCTCGAAGTTTGTCGTCTGTATCATGGTAGAATAACCAGGTAGATGCACTAGAAATACGGTCTCTCCGACAACAAAACAATAACAAAGGCGTAATTATAATGTCAAAATGAGCTGTTTTGAAATTGATTTCAATTTTGACTTTTTTATTAGATGATTATCAATTATAATCAATTCTTAATTATAAAATATATAATTATTTTTTGCACTACACAGCTGTTCTTCCGATTAGCAACTAACCGGAACCTCAACTTGCCATTAACTTAACCGGTACCTAAGACCTAACCGAACATTGAGAAAATGCTTTCTTGCTAACAGCCGGTCAAAGTTCCGATTAGTGCTTAACCGGACATTGAGAAAACGACCTTTAATGTAGTAATTTCGCATGTTCCTTATTGCCGATCGGATCGAATTAAAAACGTAGCTGCAATCTTAAGGACAATAAATTTAATTTATTTTTTCAAAGTCCCAGCAAGTTATTAATGACATTTTAAACATCACAATTTGAAAATTACACAGAGCACAATTACTTGCAACACAATACACATAATTATTTTAAGATTGTTTCTTGAATTTAGCACATACGTTTCCATTCCGGTGGACTTAAACGTAAATAGCATGTACACCCAAGCAGTTTATCTTGAGTACTTCAATTGCGGTAACTGCAAATGTTTAACGACAACTCATAACTTCCTCCCGTCGCGATAATTCCAAAACAATTAATCAATTGTTGGCAAATAAACAAACAATCGACGATTTCATTAAATAAATTTAATTTTTTCAAACAGCAATTTCACTTGTCAAAATATATTTTGACAGTTTAAAGAAGCCGTACATAGCTTTACAAATAAATTGGTTACTGAACAATCGAAATAAGTAGTCGAATGAAAATTATATTAAAAGTAAACTTTCACTTGCATCATTTAAGGCAAAACTACAATTAGTTATACATATATTATATCTTAAAACACGGCTCATTTTATAAAATTTTTAAGATTTTTGTTTACTTTTTTTACATGTCCATACATAAAATCTGGGTACTCAATTGATTTATACGGTTATAAGTAAATTAAACATCCCTATGGCTGAACGAATAAACATAAATTGTCAATAGTGACATTATAGTTAAGCCAATGTTTTGCTCTCTCGTTTTTTGTTCTCCGAATTGCATCTACCTGGTTATTCTGCCATGGTCTGTATAAACAGAGTTTGCTGCAAACTGGCTTATGAACTTGACTCATTTCAAAAAACATTACGAAATTGTGTTCTATTGGAAAATTATTCGATATATTTCTGTTAAATCAAATTGTACATTGTAAGAATTAATATATATAATATGTCTAAAAGAAATTTATAAATTTTAAACATTCCAGATAATTTGGTTTTTTTAATAGTATTACGAATTAAAATGTTAGAAAGTAGTTTGAAGTCAACATTTTCATTTCATAGTAAAATTAAAAACTCAGGTATGAATTTTTATAGGGCAAATCACAATCTTAAGCAAATAGTCTTGCATCATAGCATTTGCGAAATGGTATAGTATATTGAGTATATCAGAGTATCAGAAAAATCATGTAACTTTTTGTAGCTTTTTAGTCACAAACTCTCAAATCATCTGGCAGATCTTAGCATTTTCTGATAATTATGTTTGCACTATCAGACTTTCTATATGACTTTCTATCAAAAAACTGCCACACAGAACTTAAAATGGATGATGGTAAAAGCAAATTACTTATTTTAAAACGAATGTAGGTGAACAATTATGGTTAAGCGTTTGAAAAAAAAACAAACAAAACAAAACAAAACAAAAGTTCTTTGAGAAGCAGGAAATGGCTACTCAAAATAAATTCAAGTAGAGATCATGAACATCTCGCAATCAATGAGTTTTAGTGGGAAGCTGCAAATTCCTTTCAAAATTTCACGAGCATGAAAAAAGTACTTTTCAAAACTTAAAGTACCCAGAACTATTGAGTTTGAATTTCACGTCGTCTTGGTTGATCGTGCTTATGAAAGGCTTTAATCCATTTGAAATTTTTGTTAAGTTATCATAATGTGTATGGTTTTTTGTGCTACAAATTATTCTTCGTATTCTACAGTCATGGATGCTGCTCCCTTAAGTCAAGGGAATGTATAATTTTTGTTCCTATTCATAGGCTGCCTAATTTATATTTCATTATGCATGAAAATAGTAAATGTACCTATTTTCTTACCTTTTTCTTGTTAGTTTGCGTGTATGCTAAGTCTTCGAAATTATTAAACAAGGTCTGTTCGCGTAGTCGAATGCAAACGAAATATTTAAAAAATTTTTCTACAAAGTGTCTGAAAAGCGTTCGTTTACTGAGAGAATTGTGTAATAGAGAGGAAAATACATTTTCTCTTCGCTCAAGTTTTTAAAAGTCAAAGCTTATTTTTTTAGATTTTCTTATATATGATATTTTTCACTATTTTACCAGAAAAGCGTTCGTTTATTTTTTTAAAGTGCAAGTTAATTCTCTCTCAATTTAATTACTTTGGACGTTTTTCATTTTTTTACCAGAAAATAACGCGAACAGACCTTTAATTTTAATATAACTTCTCTGATGAAAATAGCAATTCTTATGCTAAAAAAATCGTAAGCTTTGTTGTTGTTGATGTTTCATATTACAAATAAAATTGTGTTCACACTATCAAACTTTTATTATTTGCCAGTTCTTAGGAGAAGTTGTATGCTTTATCAGGTAGTCTAAAGAAGCTTTTATAATTCTACACTAATAAAATATACAGAGATGCAGTTACTACGCTTTTGCAAATATGCAACAATAAACAAAAAGTTTTGCAAAGTAATCCAAAAAAGACTGTACGCAATTGATAACAAATTTTTACAAAAATTTACAAGATTGTGAATTGCTGTTATATGATGTATTTATAAAAAATATTTTTAGTTTTTGGTGATATCTTTCTAACAAATGGCTGCCGAAAAAAAGTATTTTTTGCTTGCGTTGGCAGAAACTCCACAAAAACTTATTTTAAATTTAAATTGATTTTAATAATGTTGAATTCAAGATAGAAGCAATCGTTTTGTTTTAAAACAGTTCATGGTCTTTAAAACAAATTATTTAAAAATATATCGAGACATTCCTGATAAATACGATAGATAAATTGTAGCTTTGGCTATCGCCGGAATTAAAACCAATTTTGTTTTTTAAAAATATCAAAATGGAGGATTTTTTAATTTTCTTACCCGCTTTCTTCATCATAAATTGTTTATACCTTTGTTTATTTCGGTTAAGACATAGCTTCACTTGTGAGGAAAAAGCGCTTAAACTTTTAAAGCAATTGGGCCAGTAGTGTGGAAAAACTCGTCAACGCAAGGCATAAATTATGTTTTGAGAAAAACTGCCTTTGCTTTTCGCTATTTTTTCCAAACTATATTTACTGCATTCTAATAATTTTTAAAATATTTTTTCACCTTTAAATTATTTTTTATTTATTTTAGTATGGAGTTAAGTGTAGTTTATAGTAATTTGGAGTTATTTCGCCATCACACTAGTTTTGAGGACATTTTTGACCCCTTTACAGTTGTGTTTAGTGCAATTTTTTGTTTGTTTGAAACATCCCGCTTTTACTCAAATACGAGTTAAATCAAGCAACGCTTCAGAGCTACATTTGTAGTATGAAATAAGGATTTTTCAACTTTAAAGATTGAAATTAAAGCAAAATGCATTACACAAATGGGTCTTGAGAAAGAAAGTATCGGTTTTCTGATAATAAAATCCCGAAAAAGTAGCTTGTGTTTTTGATTTGAGATATCTTACTTAATTTAAAATTACTGCTAAAATTACTGCTAAAAGTGCCTCTACACTATATGTTTCATACATATGACATGTCGAAAATTACAAATGGACTTTAGCTACAGATAGAGTGGGACATATGAAACTGTGGTTTTGAAATGTCGTTTGTATTTGCGTCTCTAAATTTTTGAATTAGAACCGACTCTAATTTCGTATGTTTTTTTCATCTATACAAAATGTCAGTTACTACAAAGTAGTAGAAAAACATTGCTTTGAAAGGCGACCTACAGCACATAATTCTGTTTTAATTAAACAGAAGGTGTTAGTATAAGCTTATCAAAGTGGATGGTACTGCAGAAGCCACAGAAGACTACTGATGAGTTGATGTAGCTATCAACGAAACAACTGTCTAGTCTGCTTGGTGGTTTGTTCTGCAAAGAACTTATTGTTGTTGCAACCTGTTGCTTCATGAACTTAATTGGCATTAAGCTTATACATAATTCTAAAAAATATTATTTTGTTTTTAGAATTATTAAAAACAATATTGTAATTAAAATATGCCATCATTAACTTTTCATGTCAGTTTGATAATTTTTTTTTTGTGAAAATGGAAGAAAAGGTAAATTTTAAGATATTTATTCAGTAAATTGATTTATAATAAATTTATTCTTAGTTTGAATGGCCAAAGGAGGACACTTTAGAGCTTTAAGGTTTACAAAAATTTCAAAAGCTGTTTTTTATTTTCAAATGACGTGCCAGTTAGTGTGGAGACAAAAAAAAACTGTCTGACAAAAATTTAATTTTGACTCAGATTAAATTCGGTATGTAATTTTTTTGACATGCCATCTATATGAAACACATAGTCTGAAATTTTAAAAAACTATATTTTTTTTTATTCAACACATGATTTTAATTTTTTATAGTGTATGAGTGTATATTTTGTTGCAGATAGTCTATATGTATTGTATATACTTAATGTTTATCATATGTTTGTGTTGTTAAATGCCTTTTAATCATTGTTCATTTTCTATTTAACTATTCAAGTTGTAGTAACTTATTTGCCATTTTGCGATTCATTTGTACGTTTATCTTATGAACAAGAAATTAATTTAATTATTTTGCTTATAGTGCTGAAATGCCATCTAATAACAAATCTTTAAACATTGGGGATCAATTCCCAAATATTCAAGCCGAAACAAATTTGGGAAAAATTGACTTATACGAATGGATGGAAAATTCGTAAGTACTTTTATGTGGACTAAAAATTATTCTGAGAATGGCAACGATATTGTATACATCTGATTTAGTTGGGCCATTCTATTTTCTCATCCGGCTGATTATACTCCAGTTTGTACCACGGAATTATCACGTGTGGCTACACTTTTGCCGGAATTTACCAAACGCAATATTAAACCAATTGCTCTTTCCTGTGACAGTGTTGAATCACACAATGGCTGGATTGAGGATATCAAAAGCTATGGCGGTGGGTTGAGTACTCTGACATGTATTCGTTCAAAAATATATGGTTGAAATACTTTTACAGAGCTAAAATCTTTTGATTATCCAATTATTGCTGATAAAAATCGGGAGTTGGCTGTTATGCTGAATATGTTGGATAAAGACGAGATTAATAAAGAGGGCTTACCTTTGACATGTCGTGCTGTATTTATTATTGACGAAAACAAAAAGTTGCGTTTGTCGATTTTATATCCAGCTACTACCGGTCGAAACTTTGAGTAATTTTCCCCAAAGCTATTTATTTCCATATACTTTATTCCAAAATTATATTTCTAGTGAAATCTTGCGTGTTATTGACTCCTTGCAATTAACACAGAGTAAGTTTGTCGCTACACCAGCAGATTGGAAGGTATGGTTTTATTGATTTAAATTTAATAAACAACCGTATAATGATAGTAAATTTTTTTTAGAATGGTCAAGATTGTATGGTCCTGCCTACTGTGAAGGATGATGATATCCCTAACCTTTTTCCATCTGGTGTTGAAACTGTTGCTGTACCATCCGGAAAGTGCTATTTACGCAAAACTCCTCAACCTTAGATATAACCATTTGACATTTATTTATGCTTTTTAACTCACATTTTAATTATTTTTTTCTGTTTTTCTGCTAATTTGAAAAACATTTACTACCACTAATAAATTGAACAATACCATAATAACCAAAATTAAAATTTGATTTTTTATTAAGTATGGCAAAAACCTACAAAAATTCAAATAAAATACATAAAGACTGATAACTGCAATAATTCATTTACTATGTAGATAAGTGGGGCTTGTTAAAAATGTCATGCAATTTCGTTCTACTATTTTTATAAAACAATTTCAAAAACCTATTGAATTTAAAATATAAGGAAGGATACTTGCATGCAAGGTATATTCAACCGTAGTTTTCACAGAGAGGTGGTTACCGTAGCTGTCAAACATAAGAGCGTAAACGGCAATAAATAAAATCTGATAGAAAACTTCTAAAATTTATATAAAAACTATTCACAGTTTAAATACGCTGATCTGCTGTTTGTACGATTTGCTATTTGTACGCCAATTTACGAAAGCGTATTTTGCTTTGTTGTTGCTTTGCATACAAATGCAAATACGCTGACACGCGTAAATAAAAGTAACCCTTGGACGTATTTTTTGAACCTCGTATTTTTGTGCTCTGTCTACAGCCGAAAATGTCTACATCACAGGGTTGCATAATTATTGAAACGTCAGTCACATAGTGGAGTGCTCACAGTTTCAACAATAACAAATGCTATAAATACGATTTGTAGAATGTACGCTTAAACTGTGAATAGCCTTATAGTTTTCATTTTTGTATGTGTTGAATGTTTTTTTAGTATTTTTCGTGGAAGTATCATTAAATAACTATTGCGAAATATTTTTAACTGTTCGCAAGTGTTTTAATGGCTTTTATTTTCGACTCCATTGCCGAGTGTCATCAAGTTCGTAAATTTCTACAAAAAATCTATAAACATGGAAAATGACGCCAGAGGGTATGTTGATTTGTACTGCCCCAGAAAGTGCTCTGCATCCAACAGAATCATCCATGCCAAGGACCACGCCTATTTACAATTGAGAAACTACCTTGTCTAGTTTTACCATGTTATAACGAATCACTTGACACTATAAATAACCTCGTTCTTTTTGATACAGTTTTTTGACAACTATTGCAAAATTTACGGTGTGGTGATAAAACTGCTTCCACCTGGATAATTACATCATGCCCCAGCCAACAAAGTTTGCTACAAGGTGGCAATGCAAGGAATAAAGAAAATGTAAATTCAGCTGAATATCTTTAACTTTGTATAGAGTACAGTATAAATAAATATACTGTTACTGTGTATAAATAAATATACTGTTTTATGTATTTAACTAATTTTTTATAGTTGTAAGTTTATCAGAAGAATGCTTTTTTGCTTAATAAACAGTAATTCTCTTTAAAATCACTGAAATATTAGAATCACTGAAACTCTGGCAGCACTGTTTTTCAGTGATTCCACAACTGTATTTTTGAACAGCTGTTTTTATGTTGAATTTCTGGTTTTTAATAGTGTAATATTTTAATTGATCCCTATTTGTTAATTTGTTAAAACTTATAACATATTTATGAAAAAACAATAAAAGCCTCTTAAATATAAAATTACATTCTTTGAATTTGAGTTTAGTTTATTTTTCTTTTAAATGCAAACGTATGAGAAGTGGGAAAAATTTCGGACTTTGACCCAATCGGGCTGGGAACAATAAATAGTGGCAAGTGTAATCAAATTTATATATTAAAAATTATTCAATATTTTAGACAACAAATTGTAGTCTTGCAGCGATTTTATATCAATGTTAAATTTTTGCCATAAAATAAGGCCAATTTTTAGTTGTCAGCGCCAGCTTTTTAAACCTTAGTTTTGCAGTTTGAGGCAGAGGCGAAGGTTTGACAAAAACTCGTTTGTTGTCAACGACGGCGATACGATTTATAGGCCAACTTTGACCACTGACCAGCCGCTAAACAGGTTCAACACACTCAACACGTCAACACGGCACACACCATTTGCGGATTTACGGTTTTTTAACTTTTTGGAACCTTTTGTTGTTGTCTTTTAAATAGTGAACCCTATATAAGTACCAAAGCAAGGTAAAAGTCTTATATTACTTATAAATACTGTGTTAATAATTTTATAAATTTCAAGATGTCTGACGCTACTGTTCAAGAACGCAAGGTCAATCCCTTTAAGTCTTTTCTGACTGGTGGCTTTGGTGGAATTTGCAATGTCCTTGTTGGGCATCCTCTGGACACTATTAAGGTATTTCTATGCGATGGAAAAGTGCTTGAACTGTTGTAAACTTGATCTTAAATGGTTTAATTAATTTGTTAGGTGCGCCTGCAAACTATGCCAAGGCCAGCAGCAGGTGAGTCGCCCATGTATCGCGGCGCCCTTGATTGTGCACAAAAAACTATCAGAAACGAGGGCTTTCGTGGGCTCTACAAAGGCATGTCGGCTCCATTGACTGGCGTTGCGCCAATCTTTGCTGTTTGTTTCGCTGGTTTTGCGCTTGGAAAGCGTGTTCAACAGACTGATACCAGTTCAAAGTTGACATATTCGCAAATTTTTATTGCTGGCTCTTTTTCGGGTCTTTTCTCGACGTTTATTATGGCGCCCGGGGAGCGCATCAAATGCTTATTACAAATACAGCAGGCGTCTGGTGGTGAGCGAAAATACCACGGCTTAGTCGACACCGGTGTGAAATTGTACAAGGAGGGAGGTTTACGCAGTGTTTTCCGTGGTGGATGTGCGACGGCATTGAGAGGTAAGTTAAGATACACATTTAAATCTACAAAACTAAATTTAAGGGGATAAAGATGGGAAACCTCGAAGAGTAAAAACTATCATGCAAATCTTCTTCAGAACATGAGCTGTTCGGAGTCGGCATAAAACTTTTAGTTCTTGTTCACCATTTTTGTACAAACATTTAATAAATATTATTAGAAGAATGGGGTTAAGCAGAAAAACTATTTGCCATAAAATTTTTATTTCATTAATCTACAAAGAATGTAACTTTCAGAGGATTAATGCAAATGCAAAATCTAGCGCGAAAAATTTTACTCGCATGTATTTTAATTTGTTATAACTAGACTGCGGATTTTTATGCAATTGCATATATATTGCATATTCTGCATAATGCATACATTCTGCATATGGTATATATCTTGAAAACGCTGCATATATCTTGCATATGGTATATATCGGGAAAACGCAGCATATATCTTACTTACGTTGCATATATCTTGCATTCGTTGCATACAACTTGCATACGCTGCATGCAACTTGCATACAATTTGCATACAACTAGCATACAATTTGCATACAACTTGCATACTATTGCATACAACTTATATACAATTTGTATACAACTTGCACACCATTTGCATACAACTTGCATATGTCGCATACATCGTGTCGATAAGCAATAATCGCTTAAATTAAATGAATTAAATTGTGAGCTCTAGATCAAGTAAGTTTTTAAAGAAGGCAACAACAACAACAACAACAACTCTGTATAGAGTCAATCACTGAGCTGACTAGACAGTCTGTTTCGGAAATCGCTACATTTTCCTCTTTAGTAGTCTTTGAGTGATTAAGCTGTGGTCAACTCACTATTTAAACTAATATATGAGTGCGCAGATTTTGGAATTCATTCTTTTGAATTGTATGGCTGCTAATCATATGACATTTCAAAGCAGTAGGCTATTTATGGATTAAAATGGATTAAAATATCAAAAAAATTTATAATATACAACATAATTTTTTTATTTTTGTCACCGAAAGATCAGCCACTGATTAATATCACAATTTAATAAAGGACCTTTTTTAAATAATATCTGTTATTGTTTTTGCTCTCATTTGTTAATGTGTATAACTGTTTAAAATCATTCACTCTCTTGTTGTTTATCTGTGGCCTGCTGGTTCAGTTTATATTTCTAAAAAAGTTAATTGAAATTATTACACACACCCTTTAAAACCACACAAATAAAGGAAAAAATAATGGAACTGTTGTTAAATATTAAAAAAATATTTTAAAATTGTTTTGATTACAATACAAACTGAAATTTTAGACTTTTTTAAGTTGAAGGTTTTTTTGCATATACTTTGCATATTACTTGCATATTACTTGCATATAATTTGCATATATTTTCACATAAAAAACTTAAGTAAACTCTATACCATATAGGAATATATAGGTAAGAACCGTTAAGACACTTATTTTGAGAAAAAACAATTTCTGCATAAAAATCCGCAGTCTAGTTATAACCAGGGAAGACAATTATATGCAAATGCATATAATATATGATTTTGCATATTTGGACGTTTTGTTAATAATTTTGCATATTTAAAACGATTGTGCTTATTTGTGCATATTTTTACATATTTTTAACTTTTCGAACAGATTTTAGCTTGTAATCGGGCAAATTTTGATACTTCCTTCACATCTGGCAACATTGTAATTTCTTTGATATTATATATATTTATAAAGAGATATTATATTATATATGTATAAAAAATATTTTGTTTAAAAACTCACAGACAATGGATCCATACGCCGAAAGTCTCCTTCCGACAAAGTCCCTTATTTTAAATGGTGCCCAACTACATCCTGCGATGTCGAGCGGTCTTTCTCACAATACAAAACATTGTTGGCTGAAAATCGTAGAAAATTTCTTTTTGATAATATAAAAATGCATTTAATTGTTCAGTGTAATCGCTGAATGCAATACACTGTTTTTGCTATAAGCACCATATAAAATAATGGACTTCGTCCGGAAGGAGACTTTTGGCATTGGCTTCGAGCTACCAAACAAAATATTCATTAAATGATTAAACTGTTCTTCTGTCCCTTGATTTGTCTAAGGCGTTTGATTTAATAAACCACAGAAAGCTCATTTTAATATTAGAAAGTGAGTTTCAATTTTCTAAAACTGCCTGCAAACTACTGTACGCATATTTGCGCGAACGTAAACAGTTTATTAGTTATAATAACTGTTCATCGGGTATACTTGATGTCACCAGTGGAGTTCCACAGGGTTCGGTTCTTGGCCCAATTCTATTTATGCTCTACATAAATAGCCTGATAAAGACTATAGATGTAAATATCTGCACGCCTTTTATTTTTGCTGATGATATTCAGCTACTATTTTCTGGGGAATACCAATTTTTAGACGTTTTTGAGTCCGTTATAAATTATAACACATTCAATATATCCTCTTGGGTGGCTGCTCACGACCTTAAAATTAACGCCTCAAAAACTAAAGGAATGTTCTTTAGTAAAAACAGTTATTTAAATGTTGATCTCTCTATCAATATTAATAACACAAATATCAATTTTGTTGATGAATTAAAATGCCTTGGTGTAATCATTGACAGAAAACTTACGTTTGAATCGCATATTAAGAGCTTAAGTTCAAAAATAAATTTCACCTTACGTAGGCTTTATAGCATGCATCTTTATCTGCCAATAAAGATAAAAAGCAGGCTTGTCCATGCTTTGCTAATGTCTACCTTGACATACGGTATTGAAGTATTTTCAGGTACTATTTCCCACAATTTAAAGAAAATACAACTATTATTTAATAGAATTATGAGATTTACCTTTAATGTAAGAGTTCGAGATCATATCACCTCATATGTTTTTCAATTTCTTAATTGCAGTTTTTTAAATTTTATTAAAATAAGGTTACTCACGCATTTCTTTAAAACGATAAAAAATCAATTGCCGGTACTTGGTTAATTGTTTTGTTTTTTCTCGTTCTTCAAGAAATGTTCAAATTATTTATCCCTCTATCTCTTGTTCGCTTTTTGAAAGATCTTTTCATATTAGAGTGGCTCGTTGTTGGAATGATCTGCCCACTGCACTAAAATCATTTGCTTCTTTAAAGGTTTTTAAACGTATGCACCTAGATTATTACGGTAATATGAATTTGTAATGTGAGTGGATTTTTGCCTTGTTTTAATTTTGATTTTTGGTCGCTGTGGACCACTTGTATGATTTAATTTTTTTTATATATAAAATAAATAGTTTTCCAAGGGTAGCCTTATTATGTTTTTGGGACTAGTCTTTAAGTAAGATAATAATATTATATTTTAAGTTTTGAAATTTTATTCATTTAGCACATAAATTTAATACAACCATAATTTTGTAATTGGCCTGAGAGGCTTTTGAAATTATATTAATTGAACAAATAAAAAAAAATAAATAAAAAAAATAAAATAGAATTAAATTTTTACTTTATAATTAAAATTATAATTTATTTAAACTGAAATATTTACTTTTACGCCTTGAAAGGGCTATTGTTTTTTTTTTTTTTTATGAACTATTGAATAAAATTTTGAATAATAAAACTCCGACTTCGACATTTTTCGTGCTTATTTGATGGCATATTTTGCCATTTTTTAGAGCATATTAGCATACTTATTTTAGATTTTTTCGTGCATATTTCTGTCTTCCCTGGTTATAACATATCAAAAATTCAAAAACTTGAAAGCGTAAAAAATCATCTGTTGTCTCAAGTTCCATTTTTTTAAACCCAAAAAATAACAGTAAGTTTTCTTGTTTTTCTATTAAAAAACGAGAAAATTTAATTCCGACAAAGATTGTTTGTTTATTTTATGTGCTTAAAGAGTATATTTGGTACTTAAAAAAATGTTGTAAAAATTTATCTAAAAAGTGTGAAAAATACTCAAAAAAGATGACATTTTATACACAAAAGCGAGTGTAAGCGATAAGCAAAAACGGTGTGTATTAATTTTTCTATTATTTATAAAAAGCAACTCAGAATTTGTGTAAAAAATAGTAAATTGCAAGGCCAAAACGCAATGGGTGACGCAAAGTTTACCGTGACGTATGGGTGCCATGATATTTAAGGAATTTGATTCGAAAACAAATTCTTTATACTTTGCTAATTTTGATTTGATTTTATATGTAAATGCTATAGAGAAAAGTGCCATTAAATGTTAATCAACATTCCTTAAATAGCTCACTAAGTCATAGCGAATTTTTAAATTTCTATAAACCATATCCATATGCTCCCGACCATGCTTTTTTCTTAGAACTTATCGTAGAATTAAAAACATCTATGATTCCAGGAAGAAAAACAATAATTCAATTCGACCTTTTTCGACGTACTTGGTGTCAACGTACTCGAATTTAAATGCATTTGAAAATAAGATAGGTATATAGGCTAATTCAATAAATAAACTAAAAAATTTGATTTATTTCTTATTTTTATCATATCAAAAGTCACTTAAACTCAGTCTAACTTATATACCACAACGAAAACTTAACTAGTAATAATTATTGATATCGATAACTTCATAGTATAACAACGTCACTAATATATGGTGACGAGACACTTTTAAAAAAGGCAGTTTTAGAAAAATAAAGCCTTGATTGCGTTGCTTTAACCAGCAAGATATCGATGCACTTTATATAAATATACATATAGAAATTTTCTTGCAAATACTCTTAAATTTCATTTGAAATCTCATTAAATTCATCATCATTGTTTCGAGCAGCAGCTGCTGTGACTGCGTGCTCTTTAGATGTGTGATGCTCCTCTCTAAGCTTTTTCTGCTGCTTCTGCTGTTGTAACAGCACATGCTCAAGGCTATTTTCACGCGCTAAAGTGCGTCTTATTTTCTCTTCTCTTTTTATTTGCCACGTAAAACGTTGGTTTCCCAACATTACATCGCGACTTGGCACATGGGCTCTGGACAAATTGGCCAATTCACTATCGTATAGATTTTGCTTTTGCTCTAATTTTTCTGCATAGCTCTCACGTCGCTCCTGCAACTTACGCAGTTTGTGCATGCGTTGTCCCTGCTGCGTTGTCTTGGCTCTATGATTGCTACTGCTGAGGTTGTTAACAACTCTACCCTGTCCACATTGCAGATTCTTGCGTATAACATAAAAGACACTGCGTCCATTGAAATTTTCACAACGTGGTGCAAAGCGATGGTCAAACTGATAGTTGTCTACCTTGTGACAGGAAAGTCGTTTACCTGTATGATATTCGGTAATGCAGCGTTCAATACGTGCGCCACTACGTACTTGATTGGTCAGTTTTGCACGCCAGTTGTACATGTCACAGCTGCACTTCCACGGATTATCGGTGAGACGCACTAGCCTTAGTTTCGGCTGATAAAAGAAATTGGTGGGTAGTGTGCTTAAATTGTTGCCTTCTAAATAGATTTCCTCCAAACTTTTCTGATCGTCAAATAAATCGGGTGGTATGTAGGAGAGATTGTTGCGTGCTAGATTAATCACTTCCAATTTCTTGCAACCCATAAATGTATCCATGGAAATTTGTTGTATGCCGCAATCACTAAGATCAATATCACGCAGCTGTGTTTGATCGGCAAAGGCGTCGAAATCGAGGCTGCGTATTGAACCTTTTATTTTGAGAACTTCTAATGAAGTGAGTCCCTGTGAATAGTAATTTAAAAATTTTTTAAAATATAAGAAAAAGAATATGTAAGATGTGCACACAGTTAGTTACGCAATATTTTTGAATATACAGAATCTGGGTTGATTGTTGTAAACTACACTCAGGTAAAAAAAAGCCGACTAAATAAATTAATAACAAATATTCTTTTTCATGAATTAAAACACAGTGTGCCGAAATCGACAAAAAAAGAAATCACAACCAAACTTCATTAAAATTATTAAAGAGGGATATGTTTTGAGTTCATCGCACCTAATTTTACTTCCTAATGTCGCCATACTTTTTTTTAATTTATTTTTAAAGGTGAAGTGTTCGAATTTTGTTGTGCCGACATTCGTCGAATTTTAACAGCCATTTGCCCTGTTGAAAATTAATAACAAATCCTTTTCTTTTGGGTAGCATTTTCAAGGAAATAAGACTTTATAAAAGATTTGACGAAATGGGTGCGTTTTGTATGGTAGCAAACATATACTTACATAGAAATCAGTTTTTGACGAAAAAAAAATTACGTTAAAATTAATGCCATTTAGCGAATTCTTAACCGATTTCGATGTTCTTAAATTCAATAGAAAGGTATTTCTACGTGCAATTAATTTTTGTGAAAAAACAAAAATCATTAATAAAAGATTATTTAGAAATATTATTTAGAAAGTAAAAAAAGTACAAGAATTTGCTGCGCTACACGCTAAATT
Source organism: Dichetophora obliterata (assembly GCA_963920525.1). Taxonomy (NCBI): domain Eukaryota; kingdom Metazoa; phylum Arthropoda; class Insecta; order Diptera; family Sciomyzidae; genus Dichetophora; species Dichetophora obliterata. The sequence continues at coordinate 7,005,748 of OY986436.1, read as the reverse complement.
TTTTTATTTTATAGGATTTCTTTTTACATATCCTTATTTTACGCAAAATTCTACGGAAAAGAAATGGAATTATTTTTCATTTCCAACGAGGCAAACGACTATAAAAAATTCAATGAATGTCGGGCACAACAAAAGTCGAACACATCAACTTTAAAAATAAATGAAAAAAAATTATGACGGCATTGAGAGGTCAAATTAGGTGCGATAGACTCTACATATATTCCTCTTTAAGAATTTCTATAAAGTTTGGTTGTTTTTTTTCACACTGTGTTATAATTCAAGAAAAGGAATATAGGTTATTAAATTATTAAGTGGACTTCTTTTTTACCGTGAATGTATATTAATTTACCTTAAAAATGTTATGCTCCAAATTGCCGATGGACACATTTCCCAAGCTCAACTCTTGCAATTTGTCCAGCCACTGAAAAGGTTCATTGTTCCACAGCTCCAAAGCCACTTCGCACGATCCAAGCAACATCGATCGAGTGTTATTCATAACGCCAAAGGTAGCTGGAAATATGTACCTTATCGGATTATTACGAAAATCAACGCGATCCAATTTCGGAAACGGCGGAAAGCTCATTTCACTAAGTTTCGTCAACTTGTTATCGCTTAAATCCAGCAGCTCCAACTGCAGCAAGCCACCCAAAGCGCGATAGTGTAAATCTTGTATGGCATTGTGTGCCAGCGATAGCGTACGTATATTGTTTGCGCCGAACAGCGCCAACGCTGTCACCACTTCGATTGCATTTCGCTCCAGCGATAAATGCTGTAATGCATTCAGACCGTCAAACATTTCCCAGTGCAACTCTTGCAGCTGACATGAATGTATGCGCAGCACTTCCAAATGTTGCCAGCCATAGAATGTGGGCATGCGTGCCTTCTTTACCTCCTGCAAGTAGACATCGTAGGGCAGAATCTCTAATTCATCTTCTAGGCTGATCAAACTTAATTTATTGGTTTCGTCGCCAACTGACTCCGTTTCCGCTGAGTCTTCTGTTTCCGTAGCATAATAATCTAGCTCAATCTTGGGTTTATAGTCGAAACTATCGCGTGGATGTGTTGCTGTTTTAGGACGCTTAAACGTATCACTGCCGAGTAGCGTTATCGAGTCGAAATTGGCGTGTAGCAAAAAACTCAAAGGTTCATCAAACACCAGTTTAAAGGAACGATCTTGAGGACCGCGTATTTCTAGAACAGTCAGCTGATTGAGCGGCTTAAGCACGCTGGTTGTAACTGTAAAGGAAATATGTTTTCATGTTATTAACGCTGTTTGGGTGTACAGTTGGAGAGAGCAAAAAAAAATGTTAGTGTCGTAAAAAGCGAGTGCTTACTTTGTAGTTCTGTTTCTAAATGTAAATGAAGTCATTATTGCCCTTTTTAGTTTATTTTCAAAAACATATAGGTGCTGCAATGTGCCCGATGAGCTCCATTGCCAAAACTTTTTTTATTTAGTTGCATAATTTTTTTTTCTTTATATTGAGCACACCAAAGTTGATATTTTTTTTAATAATTAATCAAAAATGGCGGAGCTAAATTCTTGTAGCATATTTCTTTTGACATTTTTATAAAAACCAATAAAACATGTGCTTTGCTCTTACTCACCCGTCTTGTTTCTGCCGATGCCAGTGTAGAGTAAAATTAACGCTTGCAAGTCATGTGGCAGACTCTGTACCAGCTCTTCGACGAGGTTATCCTCCTGCAATATGCATGTAGCTTGCTTTATAAAGGGATTTTCCACAAAACTCTCATCGCCCTCGAAAGCTGTTTCATTGTCATTGATGAGCTCTTCGGCGGTGTCCTCTTGGTCGCCAGTCTTTCTAGTTCGACGCGTTTGCAAGTGGTTGATCCAACGCGATATGGGCAGATCCATAAAGTGCGCATATTGGCATACACAACCAGCCGGACATTGCAGTGTGTCGACCTCCAGCTCAATTAGGTGTGGTTGTGGCGCATTGAGTTCCCGCTGTTTGTGTTGATATTCGCGATGCTTGCGATTTGTCGCTATGTCATGGGATTTATATTTCCTGTTTTGAGCTTGTGTATGGCGCGTGGTAATAGTTTGCTAATTTGCAAGAATTTATTGAGATTATTTAAGATTTTATATAAAGATAATGTACTAGGCAAAATTATTTCAAATTCAAATTAGCCAAATTAGAAAATCAACATTTTCCAAAAATAGGTTCAAACAAAACAAAAAAACTCAAAACCTAGTATCAAAAGACACTTTTAAAAATTCATTCAGTTCAAAATCAAGCCAATTTAGTCAATATTTTTACAGTTTAAAGTCCCTTTTATCCATTGTATAAAATCATATCATTGACCTATAATTAGCTTGATAACGATTAATATTTGCTTAATTTTCGCTTAAATCCACTTAATTTACTCACAATTAACAAAAATAAAAACATTAACAAAAACAGCATGTCCTTCATTTTGAACCTTTATTGCTTTGCTCCTGTTCAGGCTCTTTTTATCTTTGTACTATGTTTTAGTTTTTGTATTTTTATTTAGTTTTTCTTTTTCCTTTCTCTTAGATTCTTATATCTTTAGTTATATTTTTTTTTTAAATTTTCTTCAATAATCCAACAAATCCATGATTTGCTCGAGTCTTTTTGAATGCCGCACCACAACTGTTTATCGTAGTCAGTTTTAAATATGCTGGCAGTATTTTTATAACAAACGAATTCTTACAACTTCCCTCGTTTTCAATGAGATTAAAAACAATACTTTGCATGTACGGTGTTGGAGCGAGCAACCAGCTCGAGAAGGAAGTGACGACGTAAAGGATGTTGCTTATCTCTTAAATGGTTGCCGTTTAAATGTTGTTGTTTTGAGTTGACTTTTGAGCTATATTTTTAAGAACGAGGGTGTTTTGAGAAGTTTGGGACAAATTTGAATTATTTTGGCGCCGTTTGGCTTTGTATAGTATTTGTTCGTCAAAAGAAGTTTCTGTTTCTCAATTGGCTATAGAGTCTCCAGAGTCGATTTCGATGCTGTAATCGCTGGAGAAGTCTCTTGCTAGATTTCCGATAGATAAAGTATCTAAAAAAAATTGAAGGAAATCACAATCACTCAATAGCATGATCTTTTTAAATTACATCCCGTCCAAATTGGCCATCAAAACTTTTAACCCAATAAGTACTAAACCTCTGCCACAACAATGTACATTTAGTGTCGAGTTCAGTAGTTTACATAGAGCCTTTTTTTATTAGGCAATAATTGCCTTCGCCGCAAGTAGTTTGTCAATTATTTTCAAGCGTGAGGGGGTTGACGAAAGACTCCTTTCAACCCGAAAATTTTAGGGTATAAGAGCTGGAGTTTTCTAGTAGATCAAGAGGAAATTAAGTGTTAAGAGGTGTTGTGCCATATTGGCAACTGTGTACTAGTAAGTGACGGTTTCTATGATCCAAGATTTGCTGCTTCATAAGGTTCTCGACCACTTTAGAAAGGACAGGAAGGATGGAAATTGGTCGCAGATTTAAATGCAGCTCGAATTAAATTTCTTTTTGATCGGGGTCACACGTGCAATTTTCCATGCAGCAGGGAAATTGGATGTCATAAAAATACAATTAATGTACAATACAATTAAGTAGATTTGAATATGGGAATATTTTTTTAAAAATTTTATTGGGTTGTTGTCATGGCCCACTGCATTAGATTTAATCTTATTGAAAGCTAGAAAGAGCTTGTCAAGGCTTACACCTCTAAAGGAGAAACTGTCGCTGTCAGATAGGTCAAGATCAAGGCAAACACTATTAATAGAGGGAACAGATTGATAAGAAGTAAAACTATGATTTAAGGCATTGATATCAGTTACTTCGATCGGAGAATCAGTTGTATTGGCTCCATTCTTGCGGAGAATGTTCCACATTTGGTACTAATGCCATCAAAAAGACGAGAATGGGCCAGTTTTTTGGCGTTTCTGATATTAGATTTAGCGTGATTTTTGTGCTTGCCAAAATACGCCAATTCTCATTGCTGCTATTCTGAATATAAGCTTTATAGGTTTAATCACGTAAAGATTTAGCAAGAGTAATCTCCCTCGAATTCAACCAGTCTTCCTGTCTATAATAGAATTTCCTTTCGACCAAGGGAACAAGTTCAAGCTTCCTACATACATTAGAGTTGATGATATGGAGCTGGTGATCCAGGCCTGTAGCCAGACCAAGAAGACAGAGGGGGCAGGCATGAATCTTGGGGAGGGGGGAATTTTTGTTTTTTCATTTAAATAAAAAAAAAAACAAATTTTTTAACGTGTGAAATGAATACATTACACATATTTGTTAAAAAACAGTTAATTTTATAATATTTACATGGATATGTAGATCTTTTTATACATGAGATTAATACATGAAAAATAATATAAAAATTAATTCAGCACTTTGTAATCAAATGAAGGTAAAAATACAAGATTTATTTAAGGTGGCTAGAAATATAAAAAAGAGCAACGAAATGGGCTAACATATGTATAAGAAATTTTTAAGTAAAACAAATAAAAAATTGAACTAACCCGCATCCGTCGTTTGCATCAAATTGGTGGTTTAAAGAACAAACATGCATGTTTTGATTTAAATCTTTTGCTTCTTTAAATTTTTGCTAGAATTAAGATTTGCAGTTTTTTCTTATTTGCATTAAATTGGTGCACAATGTGCTTTTCATTTCTTTAAATAAAAAAATTATTAAAATTCAAATCTTATTTTTTGGTAGCAAAACTGGGCGACCCAGTAGAAATTTGAAAAATTGTAACGATTTTTCTGAAATGTTTTGTTAAACAAATTTCATATACATATTCAAGTCATGAATAAGGTGAATGTGTATATTTTTTGTTATTTTAAACTAAACTAATTTTAAAGCAATAAACAAATTTATCAACAAAATGCATATTAATTATTAATTTAAAGTTTTTCATTGTCTGATTTGGCCAGGGGGAAAACGGTTGTAGTAGAGGGGGCATTGCCCACTTTTCCCCCTGGCTACAGGCCTGTGGTGATCAGTATTATTTGTTGCGAATATGCTACCAAGATCACAATTATCTAAAGCAGAGAGTCATAGTTTATTTTCGAATAATTGCAAAATTCGATGACTCGTTCGTTTTTAATGAAGAGTACGTATAAAGATAAGAAAATAAACTCATGATGTGATATACCTGCACAAAGCATTTGGTTAGAAAAACCTGACAAACTAGAGTAGCTTAAGAGAAAGTAGTCAATTAAGGAAGTCGTGTTAGTGCTTACATCATAATGAGTTGGTAGCGACTTATGTATGCAGCTAATATTCTGTCGATAACAAAAATCTTGAACTTTCATAGATTTATTGAGGTTAAAAAGGTTCATATTGAAATCCCCCATTATTACAGAGTTCAATTATGCAGAGTCATTCATTTGTTATTCATTATTAATTTCTTATTCATTGCTCATTATTTATTCATCACTCATTTGGTATTCATTATTAATTTTTTATTCATTGTTCATTATTTATTCATCATTCATTTGATATTCATTATTAATTTCTTTTTTATTGTTCATTATTTATTCATCATTCATTTGGTATTCATTATTAATTTTATATTCATTATTCATCCGAATCCTAAACCATCAATAAAAATGAATAATGAATGAGTTTAAAAGAATTAACTGCTCTCGTTTATTTGAAGGCCTTAATAGCAAGCAAATGTGGAAAAAACTCCGAAATAATGATGAGCGTAGGCTCATCTTCAATAAGAGATGATAATGATGCAAATATCGTAAATCAAATTAGCCATGCAAGTGGATAAAATTATAGAAGCATTTATAACTACAACATTTTTGTTTGTAACTGAAATTTCTCAAAAATCAGTGCCAAATCCAACAGGAATTGGACGCATTGGAATCACTTTCCAGATCAAATCGTCGTAAAGATACACCTTCTACTTCAAGAATACGCTCAAAGTCTAGAGGAAACTGCAAGAACTCAGGTTTGTGTTGGTATAGTTGGCGTTTTGCAGAAAAAGTTTCAAAATGCATCTCACCATGCAATTTTATCAAATCAAAAAACTAGAATAACCATCAACTATTGTAGCGGCCGCTAGTTCCGATGAAGTATACGGAAATTCTAAATTGCTGTTTTAGATAGACACTGGGCAGAAGTTTACGTATTTCCATGTCACAAACAAAATTCTCCAAAGAAATTTTCACTTTTCGCCATTAATGGAACAGAAATGATGACACATGGTAACCAGCTATTAACGATTGATCTTGACCTACGAAGATGTTTTCAGTGAAAGTTTATTCTTGCTGATGTTTCTCGGCCCATAATCGGTGCGGATTTTTTTAAGATATAACCATTTGCTACCAGACTTTAAACATCAAAAACTAATTGATGGTAAAACTAATTTGAAAACCTCAGAATCAATACTTCAAGAAAATTATTTGAGTATCAAGATTATCTCAGGCCAATCAAAATATCATCAATTACTTAAAAAATTTCCAGAGATTTTTATGCGAAATAAATATAGTTTTTCATCCAATAATAACGTTTTCCACCACATTGTAACAAATGGATCTTCAATTTCTGCAAAAGCAAAAATAATGGATCGAACGAAATTAAAAGATGCTAAAATTGAATTTCAATACATGCTAGATAATGGAATAATTCGTCCTTTAAAAAGTAATTGGGCGAATCCATTATACATGATACCCAAGCCTAAAGGTGAGTGGAGGCCCTGCGGCGACTACCACGCTCTCAACAGTATCACTATTGCTGACAAGTACCCAGTTCCATATCTAACAGATTTTAAAATGAATTTACATGGATACAAGACTTTTTCAATACTAGATTTATTGAAAGTGTTCTATCCAGGGACCGTAATCATTATGAGCAATATGAAAAAACTTATGAATTAATTATTATTTTATGATTTTTATTTTTTGCTCAGAAATAAAAATCTGTTTTTGATTTATATTATTTACTGACAAATAGTAATCGTTTTTTAATTTATATTATTTTCCTCAAAAAAACAAATCCTTTTTTGAATTTTTTTGTTTTGCTCAGAAATAATAATCGTTTTGTGATGCATATTATTTTCCTTAAAAATTAAAATCGTTTTTTGATTTGTATTGTGTTACTCAGAGGAAAAAATCGTTTTTGAGTATTGTTTTTTTGCTCAGAAATAAAAATCGTTTTTTAACTTTTATGTTTTTTCTCAGAAATATAAATAATTTGTTGATTTTTATTGCATAGCTCAGTAATTGAAATCAGTTTTTGAGATTCAGGCATGTAAATCGTTTTACGATTTTAATTATTTTGCTCAGTAGTGGAATTCTGTAACATATTTCGGCCGATATTCGGTGTTGCAAAGTTCTGTTTGCGTTAATTTTCGGAAAGTGGTATTCAGTAAATACTTTTTTCCGATTTTGTCGGTGAAGTTATCGGAAGTTTGTCGCAAACGAATCGCACAACTTGCGACGAATATTTTGTTGACGAAAAGTGAACCGAAAGATTTTTGAAATTAAAATTATTTTAATTAAACTGAATCTAACAAATTTTAATCTCTATTTTTTTTGTTTGTTAGCTCTAAATGGCTTTTAGTTATTTGGAAATGGTTGCTACGCTCCAAGCGACTGAAGCTCATGTTCATTAAAAAAAATTGGAACGAGCATATCTTCGATTAATTGATTCTTCTTTGCCATGATGCGAGACATGATTTGTTTATTTGTTGATCTTCTGTTATTCGCAATGTAATTAAACGGTCATTTGAAAATGGGGATCATCGAACTTTAGTAATAGGTTTGAACTATAAAATTAAGTTTTGTGTAACGATATACCTTATTCTAAATTTCCAGGGAATTCTGGTTACCCTCTAGAACCATGGCTTATGGCTCATCTCCCGAACCAGCCTAAAGATTCGCCAAAGTTTTGAAAGGCTTTTTGGCGAAAGGGTGCGTATGTACGAATCTGGTTTTGCAGGGAGGATTGTAAATGCATGCACTGCTCTGCACAACATACTCTTAAGTACAGTTATATTAGAGGAACCAGAAAACTCATTTCAATCAAATACTAACAGTGCCTTGCAGATTAAACAATTACAAGAAATCGGAGAAAACCTTCAGCTTTAGCAATACGCATTCTAAAACGCATTATTTCAGCATCGTTCACTTAAAAAACTTTTATGAACAAATGTTGAATATCAAAGTAATATTAAATTAATATTACTCATACCACACATAATCTTGTTGATCAATTTGTTTATTTCTTCAAAAAATTTGTACTAAATTTATTTATTCACACAAGTGACGTATAATAAATAATAACACTGACCGGCATGAAAATGTGTTTATGATAATTTTAAAGTTTTACGCTTAATTTTGTTATGAGGAAATCTCGTGGTGACATTAGTTTTGCCACTTTACCGAATACTGTAGAGCAAATTTTTTTTAGAGATTTATAGCTCAGAATAAAAAATTGCTTAAGATATACACTCATTTTCATATTGATAACTCTTGAACCATTATGATTTTCCTTTTGGCTTCTTTAACAAATTTTTTCTATCATTCAAGCCAACAATGTCGCTGAGCAAACAAATTTGAAAAAAATCGATTTCTTTTATTTGTTACAAAAATTTGCATAGGTTAGGTTAGGTTGAGGCGGCAGCCGCTGTACGTGCTTAAAAACCAAAACGCACGTACCACAGCTCACTTAGACCAGTGAGGTCCGTTGTGATACCGCTGCACACTTGGCCTTCAGTCCGAGTGGAACCACATTGAGCTCTTAATAAAGCTTGTTAGACGTTTGACGCTTGTCTCCGACAGGTCGTCAAGCTCCGAAAAGAAGAATGACCCCAAATGTTTATGCCTTCTTCTCGCAAGCGCGGGACAGGAACATAGAAGGTGGGAGATAGTTTCCTCCTCCTCCTCGTCCCTGCAGCTTCTGCAGAAGTCATTAGTGATGACTCCCAATCTGGAGGCATGTCTGCCTATTAGGCAGTGCCCTGTGGTAACAGCCACTAACGTAGCCACCTCTGATCTTCCCAACGAGAGAAGGACTCTCGATCGCTTTGGGTTTAGAGTCGGCCAGATAAGCCTTGTTGTTCTGCATGTTGAGAGTTCAGCCCATCTTGAGTTGGCTTTAGATGTGGTGTACTCATTAAGTAGCATTTTGACAGTTGCCATCGGGATGCTCGGCGAGTTTCGACCCATTAGAGTCACCGATGTACCTTTCCTAGCAAGCTCGTCTGCTTTTTCATTTCCACGTATGCCCTTATGCCCAGGTACCCAGATTAAGCTGATGTCAAAGAACTTTGACATTTCGCCTAATGCAGCACGGCATTCTCTGGCTACTTTAGAGTTGATGGATACCTGCTCAATCGATTTGATCGCTGCTTGGCTGTCCGAGAAAATATGTATTTCTCGTTTAGAGATGACGTTCTCTGAGAGCCAGGTTGCAACTTCTTTAATCGCCATCATTTCGGCTTGGTAAACACTACAGTGATCCGGCAGCCTACGAACTAAGGATACCCCTAATTCTTTTGAGTAGACCCCGTACCCGACCTTGCCATTTAATTTTGACCCATCTGTATAGAAATAAAGACACCCCGGTTTCCACGGCGCACCTTTATTCCAGTATGTTCTAGGCGGAATAAGCGTACCGTAGTTTCCATCAAAGGAAAGCAGTGGTTTACAATAATCAGTCCTTGGTGGAATGAAGTTGAATTTGTAGAGTATAGATGCGTGTCCTGAACCCAGGCTTTTCCATACTCCAGTTTCCCTAAGTCTGACCGCCGAACAAGCTGCCTGTTGCCTAGCAACCAAGTCAAGCGGTAGAAGGTGTAATAAGGTCTCTAAAGCCGCAGTCGGTGTTGTTCTCAGAGCACCACTGATGCAAATAGATGCCATTCTTTGGACTTTTTGGAGCTGGTTTAAATATGTGACCTTGTCCAAAGCAGGCCACCATATCGATGCTCCATATAGAAGTATAGGTCTAATGACCCCTTTATACAGCCAGTGAACGATATTTGGGGAAAACCCCCATCTTTTCCCTATAGCTTTTTTGCAAGTGTACAGCGCAACTGTCGCTTTCTTCGTACGCTCAAGAATATTAAGTTTCCAGCTAAGTTTCCTATCAAGAATGAGTCCTAGATATTTTGCATTTTCCGATACGGACAATGCAGACCCATTAAGCATGATTGGTGTGAGAGACGGAATTCTATGTTTCCTTGTGAAAAGGACCAAGTCTGTTTTGGCCGGATTTACTCCAAGACCACAGGATTTGGCCCATTGCTCGAGTTTGCAAAGAGCTCTTTGCATGACGTCGCGTATGGTAGTGGGAAATTTGCCTCTGACTGCGATTGCTAGGTCATCGGCGTATGCTGCCACAACACAGCCCTCCCTCTCTAGAGACAGCAGCACATTGTTCACTACCAGATTCCAGAGGAGTGGAGATGTGGAGAAATGTGCCTCCTGGTGCACAACTGCCTAGTACTAGTCGTTCTACGCAGGACACCGAAGGCATAGTCTCCGACAGGAAACTAAAATGGGCGATAAACAGCTTCAAGCCCTATAAATCACCAGGGCCTGATGGTGTTTACCCTGTAGAAATAAAAGAAGCTTCGAAATATATTTTGCCTTGGCTTCGTATTATCTTTAATGGCTGCATAAGCCTCACTTATATTCCCAATGCTTGGAATAAGGCCAGAGTGGTCTTCATACCCAAAGCAGGGAAGACATCACATACCACCCCCAAAGATTTCAGACCTATAAGTCTAACGTCATTTCTGTTGAAGACGTTAGAACGGTTACTAGATCTATATTTACGGAGCAGTATCGACCCTGCTCTCTTATCGGCATCACAGCATGCATATAGCAAGGGAAGGTCCGTGGAAACGGCTTTACACTCATTGGTCGGTACCATCGAAAGATCCTTCCTGCATAATGAATTCACTCTAGTTGCTTTCGTAGACATAGAGGGAGCATTTAATAATGTCACGCCACAATCTATACGACTAGAGTTGCGTAGGCTAGGCGTGAACAAAAGCATTACTGATCTTATAGATGAGCTGCTCAACTGTCGAGTAATCTTATCAGACCTAGGTGCGTACAGCGCTGTAAGATCGGTGACAAGAGGTACGCCACAGGGTGGTGTGCTATCTCCACTCCTAAAAATTTGCATACTTCTTTTTTATTTGGAAAAATTTTACATTTTAACTTAAAAATTTCTTATTGATAACGAAAAAATGCAATTTCGACAGCAAGCATGTGCACGCATATGTACGCATAGAAAAAGAGAACAAAGCGGGGCTCTATATTTCTCCATAATGGCCACAACAGACATCACTGGACAGATTCCAGTAGTCTACTTCAACTTTTTCACAGGAGTGTCCGCACTTCTGCTGGCGGCAATTGGTGGCTCTTTTGCGTGCAGACAAGCATAGCACCTGCGGCAAACCATCTTGCCACAGTTATACTTTTGTGCCAAGATAGCAATGAGGGTTCAATGATACCACCACGCAGACGGAGCACCAAATGAAGTGTGGATTCCTTTTGAATATTGTAGTCAGATAAAGGCTACTGAGCAGCAAAGATCAAACGTTTCTGATCTTGGAGAATTCCTTCTTTGTCTTGGATCTTAGCCTTGACATATTTGATTGCTCAACCTCAAGAGTGATGGTCTTACCGCTGAGGGTTTTGACGAAAATCTGCATTTTTGTAAGTTTCTTCAGAAGCATCCATCCAAATGCTACTCACAAAAAGCAAAAGGAAATTGTCTTTAATACTTTGACAAGCCACATATTTTTGGTCCCTTTTTTACGCTTAAAATAATTGCACATCACCAGCAGCGCCAGAACTGCAAGGTAAATATAATTAACAATAAACCTGCAAACACAATATATAATTGATCATAAATTACTATTTGGCATTGTTTAGCTGCTCTTTGGACACCGTTCAAACAATTTTAAATTTAAATTTAAACTCAAGAATGATAGATAAAAGGATTACGTATTGCGCAGGTCCGACATGTTGTTTACTTTTCATTTTGACTTTTCTAGCTACGATAAAAATATTTTTTACGATCATGACGTCAGGCTAGACGAAGTTTGTTTCTTGAATATTTTGCCAGTGCAAGCTGGTTCCATTCCAATTTGCTTTAAAACCCAAAAAAAAAAAAAACTAAAAAAATTAGCACAAAAATTAATATAAAACGGTGGAAAAATTTGTTTAGTCAATTATATTAACAATTTTATTGCACTGCTTACAGATTAGTTTCACATTTGTTTACATTAATTGACAACAATCTCATATCGTAAGTTCATATCGTAAGGCTATCATGACGACATGCGCAGATCGCAGACAATAATTTTTACGATCTGCGCAATCTATTCTATCATTCTTGATTTAAACTGAATAAATATGACATTTCTCACCGATAAATAAGTAGTGTTGCCACTTTTTTCACTTGAATTCGTAAACTTTTTTCGACCGAATTTTGTCGCAAAGTACAAGTTAGGGAATACCGTTTTCGGTATGACAACCGAAAAAAGTCGCAAATTACGATTCCGATCGCAAATTGCGAAAAATTTACAGAATCCCACTACAGGAAGAAAACTCGACTCACAATCTTTCTTTTTGTGAGACATTCTTAACATTTACGGTTTTTTAAGATTTCCAGAATTAAATGGGAAGAACATTTTAGGATGAAAATTTATTTTATTTAGAATTATTAAAACTACATGCGTTCATTTTTATAAACAAAATTTTTTCGAAATTTTCTGATGATAAGTTACATCGAAGATCACTAGATCGATGATACTAGACGAAGTGTAGAAAATGACCGTTCCTTTGGGTGCGTAATTTTCAATTTCATTAAAAGCTTTTTGCATCTTTACTCATCTCTTGACTCATCTTCTGACTCTTCATCAGACGGAGAGACCTCAACTAAATTTTAAAGATTGCCAAGTAAGGAAGTTGAAGTTTGGGTTTGGGCTTCTAGTTCAAATATATCCGAAGCTTGCGATAAAGGCTGTGGTAATAAATCTTCCGCCGATGTGCTGCCTTCACTATAACTCGGTTTTGTGGTTTCTATTAGTCTTTGAAATCGCACCGGCTATAGCACAGTAAGTAGAATAGTAGGTAACACAGTGCTATTTAGCGAATAGCGAACGTTATTGGAAATTATTAAACAATTCCATTCATAAACAAATTTTTACGATCTTACGATAAAGCATACCCCTTAGTACATAATAAAAAAAAAATTAGTTTTTAGTTATAACATGCACAGATATAAAAATCGTGTTTATGTATCTACAGCTATTTTGAAATTCATCGTTTTTATGTATTTATACGAGTACACGGCTAAAAATCTTGGACAACAATTTAGTCCAGCTAAAATACTACCGCATATTTTGTAAACTTTCGGTTTAAAATTTACACTTTCACAAATACTTATCCATAATAAGAACTTTCCTGTACTACAGTTTAAACCAAAGAAATATTGCTGTTGAAGATTGCAAAAATTCGTTAATATAAGTTGACCTTTATTTTTCGTTGGGAGTAAGTCGAGCTCAATTACTAATTTGGCATAACAATTGTTGTTGTTATCGGTCTCTTATTTATATTATATTTTGTTTTCGTACTAAGCTGCAGCTGCAATTATTCTTCAATCACATCATCGTGGCCTTCAAATGTGCACATATTTTCTACCAACAAATTAAATCACGCCACTTTACAGCATCTTCGATTTATGCACCACACTCTTTGACACCACCACCATTCAACTCATCATCGTCGATTCCATGCATGGTTAAAACAATTTCATACCAACAACAACAATACCATCATCACCACCACCCACCTACTCTTTGTCATCGCTATACTGTCAACAACAAGAACGACAACAACAAATGTCTTAGTTTCGCTCGCAATGCACTCAAAACAACAACAACAACAATCACCCCAACCGCTAATCGACTAAGCATAGAAAAGTGCGTGCATAAAAAACGTAATCAGAGGCGCGACTTTCTACAACAAATTTTTAACTTAGGTAGCAGGCAAATTATCTTGTCTTATTTTAAACAGAACTTCTTCGACATCGGTGCGCGCAACACTTGACTTTTCAATTAGCTTCTGAATTAAAATTGTTTTGCATATTACTAATAAATAAGAACTTGTAATTTTAAACCATCCTTTTGTATATTTTTTAATTCAAACCAGTCGTCATAAAAGGAAGCAAAAAAAGCTTTGGTTCCTCACCATTTTGGTCCTTCGAGCCGGATAGGTCAAAGTTCATCAAGTTCTTGCAATTATAATCACTTCACCTTTGTCGTTTCTTTGGACGCAAAATTAACATTGACAAATTAATCGAGTTTCGGACATTCAACAGCGCGCAAATCGTTGGCAAATACATTTAAATAAACATGATAGAGATCGAAAACCAAGATTTGGAGGTTCAAACTCCTTCACACCGCGACGAAGTAAGTCGCGACATACGCGTAAAAACGTCGCAGCGGCAGCATATTTTCGAGCGCCTCAAGGCACAACTATTGAACCCATCGCAGCTTAGTTTGTTGTCCGCCACAAACTTGGAAATCAAGTTATCACTGGTCGAACGTAATTTCGAGTCATTAAAGGAGCTGCAGACACAACTGGAATTCTTGGATGAAACGCAGCTGCAAGAAGATCATCGGAGCGAATTTGAAGAAACGTATTGTGCTGTTAAATCATTACTTGTGGACAAACTGTCACAACTTCGAACAGCGGAGTTGGATGAGACCTTAACTAGCACACGCATGCATCAACAACAAACTTCGTCACTTCGGCCCCGAGTTAATCTTCCAAAGCTACAGCTTCCTACGTTTACTGGGCTCCATCGCGAATGGCTCGATTTTTATAATATGTTTTCAGTGTTGGTGCACAACAATGCAGACTTGACCAACATTGAAAGATTTCAATATCTTCGGTCAAGTTTAACTGGAAATGCAGCACGGCTTGTGCATTCATTGGAGGTCACAGATTCCAATTACATCAAGGCCTTTGACTTGCTGATTGCGCGATTTGACAACAAGCGGTATATTTTCCAGTCACACTTACAGCACATCTTCGACACGCAAAAAATAGCCAACGCAACTGTCTCATCGCTGCGTGATTTCATCGACACCGTTAACGCCAACATGCGTGCCATGCAGTCTATGGCAACAAAACCACAGATAGCTGATGGCATTGTGCTGCATTTGGTTATATCCAAGCTTGACCCTGAGACCCAGTCCAAGTGGGAAGAGGAAATTGCTTCGAGATGGGACCGAAATTCGTCATCAAACGCACTAGCCCTGCCATCATGGGAAGATTTATCCACATTTTTAGAGCGTCGTTGCCAAACTATCGATATGATCGAAGCCAGTCGAAAGTCGACAAAATCACAACAACCAAGCCATGCCAGTGCAGCTTCTTCGTCATCAAAGGGACGCATCGTTTATAAGCAATCCTCGTTCGTCGCAACTAATCAGCCAAGGTGCCAGCTGTGCAACGAAACAGTTTCACACAATGCGTTCAAATGTGCTGCCTTCATGAAATTGGACCCAATGGAGCGGTATAATCTTGCAAAACGCAAAAACTTGTGTCTGAATTGCCTCTGCACTAATCACACATCAAGTGCCTGCCCCTCCAACAATAGGTGCCAACATTGTCGGGTGAGTCACCACACCTTATTGCATCGTGGCCAGCAACCACAGCCACCACAGCCATTATCATCATCGAGCATTCAACCGGCAACATCAACGGTTCTCCAGGTGCAACATACTCAAAGTGATGTTGTCATTGCCACCGCATTAGTTCAACTATTCAACCCAATGGGCGTGTCCATCGTCGCACGAGCATTGTTAGATTCAGCTTCTCAACTTCACTTTGTGACGGAACGCACAGCTCAGTTTCTAAGGGTTTCACGCAAGAAGGTGCCCATGGAAATAAATGGAATTGGCGCATGTGCCACAAATGCGCATCAGGTATGCAGCATTGAAATTAAATCCCTTTACTATACTTTTTCGTCGACAATCGAGGCAGTCGTCATGCCAACAATAACTTCGAGTCAACCGCAACGTCATTTAGACATTAAGGACTGGAACATCCCAAAAAACATTAATTTGGCAGACACAAATTTCAACAAGCCTGGACCAGTGGATCTGCTTCTGGGAGCCGGTCTCTTCTACGAACTTTTGCTAGTGGGACAAATTAAGTTCCATCACACCTTGCCGATTTTACAAAAAACCAAACTTGGGTGGATTGTGTCTGGAGCAATCACCAACAGAGCTTCAAAATCGTCATCATCAGCCTCTAAAAAATCATCATTGCATAACAATAGATGCTCGCTACTTTCTTCGTCATCGTCACCATCCGCAATAACAACATCAAATATGCCGTTCATCGAAAGTCTTCTTGAGAAATTTTGGAAGTTGGAAGATAATTGTCATCAAGCTTCGGGCCTGTTTTCACAAGAGGAAGAGGAGTGCGAACGGTATTTTCAGCAAACCACGCGCAGATGCCCCAACACCAACAAATTCATTGTTCGTTTTCCATTCAAGGAGAATCCCACCTGCCTCGGACAATCCTATGAAATAGCTCGCAAGCGGCTGCTCTCAATAGAATCAAAAATGCAACGAGACAGCGAATTGCGAAAAAATTACTGCGATTTCGTGAGTGAGTATAATGAATTAACTCATATGGTTCTCGTATCTCCCCAAGAAGCATCAACAAAGGCATTGAATTTCATCCCTCATCATTGCGTAACCAAGATGGACAGTTCTACAACAAAACTCCGTGTTGTGTTTGACGCCTCATGTCGCACTTCAAATGGGAAGTCTCTGAACAGCATTCTTCGTGTTGGGCCCACAATTCAAGATGATATCTTCACAATTCTGACAAGGTTCAGGACCCACCCTTTCGTATTAATGGCGGACATCACAAAAATGTATCGCCAGGTCATCGTCGATCAGGAGGACGCCAAGTGGCAGTGCATTTTGTGGCGTGACGTAGCATCTGATGCCATCAGTATTTATCAATTGCAGACAATCACATATGGTACAAGTTGCGCACCTTTCTTGGCCACAAAATGCCTACAGCAGGTAGCCATTGAAAATTCAACAGCCTTTCCAATTGGCTCAGAGGTGACCCTTCGGGACTTTTATGTCGACAACTTAATGACAGGCGGATCCACAATTCAAGAAGTCATCGAAATTAAAAGGCAGGTCATTGGATTGCTAAACTCCTGTGGATTTCCCTTAAGAAAATTTGCATCAAACGACAACCGAATCATCGAAGACATACAACCATCGGATAAGGAAGAATTCATTACTTTGAACGACGTTGACTATATTAAGGCTCTGGGGTTGAAATGGTCACCTGAAGAGGATTGCTTCTTGTTCACGTACACACATCAAACATCATCGAAGGTTAGCAAGCGAATCATCTTGTCTCACATCGCTAGTTTTTTCGACCCACTTGGGCTTCTCAACCCCGTCATCGTCACTTGCAAAGTTCTTATGCAACAACTGTGGAAGCTCAAGCTTGACTGGGATGAGAGTGTGCCACCAGAAGTGCACATGCGATGGGAAACACTTTGCCACCAATTCGCGCTAGTTCAGCAGTTTCGAGTTCCAAGGTTTGTGCCCTTTTATTCTGATTCACACATTCATGCCTTTGCAGATGCCAGTAACAAAGCATATGGAGCATGCATCTATGCTGTAACAGAATTTGGAGATATAAAACGGTCATCACTCATCTGTGCGAAGTCCCGAGTCGCACCAACCAAAGAAGTCAGTCTTCCTCGGCTCGAGCTTTGCGCAGCAGTATTACTGTCCGAACTGCTTGCGACTGTGGCGCAAATCATCGCACCTAGTCCACAAAGTGTTCACTGCTGGTCCGACTCCACTATCACGCTCGCTTGGATCAATGGCCAAGCTTCAAGATGGACACCATTCGTGGCAAGCCGTGTAACCAAAATTCAGCAGCTGACGTCCGAATATCAATGGCACCACGTTCCAACATCTCTAAACCCAGCAGACATCGTGTCCAGAGGTTCAAACGTATGCGATCTTATCGACAACAAGTTCTGGTTCAATGGCCCAGAATTTTTGCTACGGGACAGCACCAACTGGCCTTCTCTTCCGAGTGACATCATCGCTGACCTTCCAGAGCAGCGCCGCCAGCACAATGTACTTATCGCTGACAAAATGATAGACTTCATCGCACAGCACAAATATATCAACAACTACAACAAACTCATTCGAATCTTCGCCTTTGTAAGACGCTTCATCGCATCGTGTCGAAAGGATTCAAATAGCATAACAACTGGGCCCATTACAGCAGAGGAAATGAATGACACGCTACACGTCATTTGTCGTCAAGTTCAGCACTCTTCGTTTTCAGAAGATATCAAAAGCCTTCAATCAAACCTTCCAGTAAGTCGTCGCTCTACATTAGCGCCACTGTCACCATTTCTCAGTGATGGACTTCTTAGAGTTGGAGGAAGACTCAACAATTCATCGTTATCTTACGAAGCCAAGCACCCTATTCTGCTGCCAAAATCGCACCCCTTCACAAGTACAATCATTGAACATTGTCATCGCCAAAACCTTCATGCCGGTTGCCAAACTCTGCTAAGCATTCTTCGAGAGAAATTTTGGATCATCAACGCACGCAACACAATCAAACAGGTATTGCATAGATGTATAATTTGTTATCGCTGTCGTCCAATTCTAGCAGAACAAATTATGGGATCATTGCCAAGAGACCGCGTGGAATCATCATTTCCATTTGAAGTCACAGGAGTGGATTACTGTGGTCCCCTGCTTATGACCCAGCAAGGTCGAGGAAAGGCACCGATCAAGGTATATATTTCGGTCTTCATCTGTTTCACCACCAAAGCGGTACACCTCGAACTTGTGCCCGACTTAACCACCTCAGCATTCATCACCGCCCTTAAACGCTTCGTTGCACGTCGTGGAAAATGCCGCAAAATTTATTCCGACAATGCCACCAATTTTGTTGGAGCGAACAGAGAGCTGCGCGAGCTTCTGCACAATTTTACGTCACAACGACATAGCGAAGATGTTCAGCAAAGTTGCAGCCAACTAGGGATTGAGTGGTCTTTCATACCCCCAAGGTCACCACATTTTGGAGGCCTCTGGGAAAGCGCAGTCAAGCAAGCAAAATATTACCTTCGCCGTACAATTGGGTCACACATCTTAGCACATGATGAGCTACACACAGTGTGCTGTCAAGCTGAAGCCATGGTAAATAGCCGACCTCTCACCCCTCTGTCGAGTGACCCCGATGATCTTCGCGCGCTTACACCAGCACACTTCCTAATCGGTCGCACACTTACCACAATTCCGGAACCATCTTTGTCGCATTTGAACGTCGGTCTATTAAAAAGATACCAACTGGTCCAAAAGGTTCAACAACAATTTTGGGAGCGATGGAGCACAGAGTACCTTAAGGAACTGCAAATCAAACCCAAATGGAGAACTGAAAGGGAAAATCTTCAGAAAAACGATCTGGTACTGCTGAAAGAAGAAGGGACACCACCATTAAAATGGCCCATGGGTCGCATAGTAGAAGCTGTTCAAGGTTCAGACGGTAAGGTTAGAGTCGTCGTTATTAAAACTGCAACCGGAACACTCACACGAGCAGTAGCCAAAATATGTAAGTTGCCAATTGAAGCTGCATACCAAAAAGATTAATATTTGGAAGCATCGCTCCCAAGGGGGGAGGATGTTGAAGATTGCAAAAATTCGTTAATATAAGTTGACCTTTATTTTTCGTTGGGAGTAAGTCGAGCTCAATTACTAATTTGGCATAACAATTGTTGTTGTTATCGGTCTCTTATTTATATTATATTTTGTTTTCGTACTAAGCTGCAGCTGCAATTATTCTTCAATCACATCATCGTGGCCTTCAAATGTGCACATATTTTCTACCAACAAATTAAATCACGCCACTTTACAGCATCTTCGATTTATGCACCACACTCTTTGACACCACCACCATTCAACTCATCATCGTCGATTCCATGCATGGTTAAAACAATTTCATACCAACAACAACAATACCATCATCACCACCACCCACCTACTCTTTGTCATCGCTATACTGTCAACAACAAGAACGACAACAACAAATGTCTTAGTTTCGCTCGCAATGCACTCAAAACAACAACAACAACAATCACCCCAACCGCTAATCGACTAAGCATAGAAAAGTGCGTGCATAAAAAACGTAATCAGAGGCGCGACTTTCTACAACAAATTTTTAACTTAGGTAGCAGGCAAATTATCTTGTCTTATTTTAAACAGAACTTCTTTGACATCGGTGCGCGCAACACTTGACTTTTCAATTAGCTTCTGAATTAAAATTGTTTTGCATATTACTAATAAATAAGAACTTGTAATTTTAAACCATCCTTTTGTATATTTTTTAATTCAAACCAGTCGTCATAAAAGGAAGCAAAAAAAGCTTTGGTTCCTCACCAATTGCAATGCTGAAACTCAATATAAGGCTATTCTGTTCATATGGCTGGTTTTTGCAACGTTCGAATCTCAGTGTTTCTTATTTTTATTTTTTTTGTATATTTCAATCCTAGCTTGTACTAAATTTTAAACTGAAGCTGTGTAAAAATGATTTTTTAGTATTTTGCAAATACTAGATTTACAACCAAAGCTGGTGTGGTCATATACACAGTACAGAAAAGTTTAAATTTTATTCCAAGATTTTTAACCGTGTAGCTATTTTGAAATATATAAAAACGATTTTTATATCTGAGCAAAAACATTAAAATCATATAACAATTTAAATTTCTAAGCAAATAATTGCAAAACATAAAACGATTTTTATACTTGAGCAAAAAAAAAATAAAATAAAATAACAAAATTATTTTAATTTCTGAGCTAAATAATAAAAATTCTTTAACGATTTTTATTTCTGAGAAAAAAAAACATAAATCAAAAAACGATTGTTATTTCTGAGCAAAAACATAAAAATCAGAAAACTATTTATATATTTGAGGAAAAAATTACAAATTAAAAACTGATTTTTTTGTTTGAGCCAAAAAAATAAAAATCAAAAAATGATCTTTATTTCTGAGCAATATAATAAAAAATCAAAAACGATTTTTATTTTTGAGGAAAATAATATAAATCAAAAACTGATTTTTATTTCTGAGCAAAAAAATTCAAATGGATTTATAATAATTTTTAATTTTTATTCATAACGCTTACAAAATAAAAATCATTCATGATTGGCAAATCCAATACAAATTGCAACAATTCTGTATACTCAAAAGTGTTTTGCGACAAGTAGAACATGATGATTTTTTTCATTAAAATTTGAGAAATAATCATTATTTTCGGTTCCTGATTCTATCAGATTCCTGTTCATCCAGAAGATATCCATAAGACAGCCGTTATAACTCCATTTGGCTTATTCGAATTTTTGAGAATGCCATTTGGGTTATGTAACGCGGCACAAAGTCTTCAACGGCTTATCGATGAAGTTTGTAGAGGTCTGAATTTCATGTTTGTATACATCGACGATGTCTGCATTTTATTACGATCAAAAGAAGAACATATCTTGTTTATTCCATCTTACATCTCCAAATCCTTTTCGAGCTATTTAAAAAATTTAGAGGGGGTTATTATTCCTGCAAATGCGTTTTTGGTAAAGACTATCGTAGAACTTCCACTTCCTGAAGCTATCAAAATCTTAAGACGTTTCCTTGCTTTGTTGAATTTTTATCAAAAGTTTTTATCTAAAGGTGCCATCTACAAAGCAGTTCTCAACGATTTCCTTAGGATGCAACGAAGAAAAATGACAATCGTAACATTCCTTGGAATGAAGAAGCCATCAACGCGTTCAAACAGTGCTATAAAGAATTAGCTGAAGTAACTTATCTGGCTCATCCAATTCCAAACGCGAAATTGACACTAAAAGTTGATGCTTCAAGTTTTGCTATTGGTTCCGTCCTTGAGTAGCTTGATAAAGACTCTTGGCAACCACTTGGTTTTTTTACAAAAAGGTCAAGCACTACACAAATTACTTACAGCACTTATGACAGGGAATTACTCGCCTTTTATAAAAGTTTACATAATTTTTGTCATCTATTGGAAGCTCGCCAATTCACTATATTTACTGACAACCGACCGTTAATCTTTGCATTTAAATAAAAACACGAAAAAGCATCTCCTCGTCAGCGTAATCATTTGGATTTCATTTCTCAATTTTCAACCGACATCAGATATATTCGCGGTACTGAAAACATCATTGCCGGTTCTCTTTCAAGAATTGAAACAATTCAAATACAACTTATTGATTACGAGAAAATGTCTCATTCTCAATAAGAAGATGATAGTCTCCATAATCTACTGAAATCTGATATTATTCAGCTATCACTCATTACTCTTTCATATACAATTATATCTGACAGAGGAAGTCAATTCACGTCGAATATGCTGAAAAATATTACAAAATATTTGGGAATATCACACCACTACACAACAGCATTTCACCCACAAGCATATGGAATGGTCGAACGCTTCCATACGACATTAAAAGTAGGACTCGCCTGTGCTAATATAGATTATAATATGGATTATTGCCAGTAGAAATGGTGTACGGTGATGTTATACGACTTCTAGGAGATTCAAGCCCACAGCGTTTGAAAACAATTCAACAACTTTTCTTTCTGCACTTAAAAAGACAATGTCTAATTTGCGTCCAGTTGAATCAAATCATCACAACAACAAACATTTCTTCGTCAGCAAAGATTTAAAAACTAATTCACATATTTGGATTCGACATGACCATCATAAAAAGCCACTGCAAACAAAGTATCTTGGCCCGTTTCTTGTAGTGCAGCGAAAAGAAAAATATTTCAAAATCAAAGTAAAAGATAAAGTGTATAACATAAGCATTGATCGGTTAAAACCTGCCTTCATTCTAAATGGAGATAACAATAGTATAACATTTCCGGAAATAACAAAACCTTTTAGCGATACTAAACTTACACATCCAGTTACAAAAACTCGATTTGGAAGAATTATCAAAGTTCCTGAACGACTACTCAGTTATTAAAAAGGGAGTATTGTGGCGGTTTAATATTTTGTTAAGTTTGAATAAATTTGTTTCTACTTTGCTTAATATTTTACCTCAATTCAGGTACAAACAATGTTTATCAAGTTATCTTTGCGGCAGAAAATTTTTTCAACAAAATTATTATTTTTCGATTTTCAATGAGTTTAGTTCTTGCTTGAAATTTAAGATTAAAACTCTCTATAAATAATAATACTTTTAATAAACCACAGATATTTTATTTATAACACACAGCAATCTCACTGTTACGTGATGATTTCTACCAAAGCACACAAGCCGCAAGCCGCGTAAAGGAACATCGAGAAATAATTGCAAAAATTTAAAATAACCATGTACCCTTAATTAAAAGTTATATTTTTTTATAGTCTTTTCAATCAACCCTCGTTTGTATTAGCACAGTTCTATAAACATGAGTAATTTTTTTTTTCTAAATTAAGTGCATAGTATTTTTATAGTAAAAATTTAATTTTTCTTTGTTTTTTTTTTCAAGCAAAGTCTGTAAATATGTGCTAATAATGCAAAATATTACTATCATGACCTGTGAGAAAGTTTATCGTACCTATATTTATATCTGACAAAATTTAAAAATTTATGTTTTTGTTCGAAAAATGCACAAAAAAGTTTGGACAATTTTATCGTCTGCTACTAAAATTATAGCTTACTTGCTTGAATGATTTCATTTCACATCTAAAGGTTATCTTAAGCTCTTATTTTTGAATTGAGTAAATTCAAACTTTGTTCACATGTTTATTTGTGCTTACTATGATTCCTACTAAACATACTACTTTTACACACGCTTTTTATAGATATGCCCTCCAATGGGTTGTACTTTTTGATTTACGAATACCTCCAGGAAGTGGCTAAGAAGAGGTATGGCAGTGATGATATTGGTGTTTGGTCAGCGATCGGTGCCGGTGGTTTAGCTGGCATGGGTTACTGGATTTTAGGTATGCCCGCTGATGTACTCAAGAGCCGCTTGCAAACAGGTAAATTTGTTTTTTTTTTCAAAATAAATTTAATTGAAATTTGTTTTATTACTACTTGTATATTTTATATATTTTTTCTTTAAGCTCCTGAGGGCCACTATAAGCACGGCATACGCAGCGTTTTCAGAGAACTTATTGTCAAGGACGGTCCAAAAGCACTTTATCGAGGTGTTACTCCTGTCATGTTGCGTGCGTTCCCCGCAAATGCTGCATGCTTCTTCGGCATTGAACTGGCCAATAATTTCTTTGCCAAAGTGACACCCAATTTCTAAATAAAACTGAACTATTTTTCAAAAGCATACCTAAGATACTTTAAAGATATGATGCCTTCTCTGTTGTCTTTTAATTGTTCACTACTCCTGTAGTTAGTTTGTTAAGCTGTGTACAATGATTACTATTTTTATATCAGAGAATTTAATTTTTTGTTTTTGAAATAAACTGTAATATAATGTTAGTTTTCAATTTATACTAAAAAACAGTCTTTTTTTTTACTGAACAATAAGTAGATTACATAACAGTAGCTGCCAGTTGTTTTGGCGGAAATTGAACCAGCATAAAAAGTAATATATTTTTGAAGCGTGTTAACTTTTGAAGTATAAGCATGCATTTATTTATTGTTATTAACAAATTGTTCTTAAATGTTTAATTTAATTAGGTATACAATGAGTAAAGTTTTGTTGACTATGCTAAAGCTATTTATTTAATAACCTTATAAATTAAAATGAGCTTAATTTAAGTGTTTTTAAGAAATTGCACACATTGCTAATACATATATGATTTAAATACGCCTGTAATAATGCAAATGTTCAACATAATTACAAGAGTTGAGTTGTTTTCAGGTGTTTGTAATGTAAATGCACAAAAAATTTTGCTCAACAAAATTTGGCAGCAGATATTTTTTCAATGTGCTTCTTTTTTTATGCATATTACTTTGAAGTTTAGATGCAATGTTGCTCTAGCTGCCCAAAGCAGTGCGTTGCAGTGCAATTTCTCTTACAATTTTTGTGTTATAATTTTTTTGACTACTTTTTTTCTATAAATATAAATATGCATACATTTTTTGCATTAAAAACTACTAACAAATTTTTTGGGAAGATTAATAAATATATGCAATAATATTTTATAAATTATCTAAACAGAACAATAATTTTTTTTAATAAATTGCAGTATAAAAAGTTAAAGCTAACAATATTTGTTTAATGTTTAAAAAAAAATTAAAAAAAGCTAGAATGTATTTGAAAAATAACTAAAAAATAATCGTCTATTTGTTTTCAGGCAATTTTTCTATCATGGTTTTCGAAGTTAAACACTTGTTTCTTCATGTTCTCAGTCTTGGACATTGTATAGGGTGAAAGCAACATGGGCAAAACTTTAAAACTCTTGAATTCGGGCAGCTTGATGTTGAGCTAGGAAGCGTAATTTGTTAGCTACTGCAGAGAGAGATAGAGAGGAAAAGAAATAAAAACTTACTGTATTGTTGGTGTTCGCTTTGGCG
The DNA here is from genome assembly GCA_963920525.1 of Dichetophora obliterata. Lineage (NCBI taxonomy): Eukaryota > Metazoa > Arthropoda > Insecta > Diptera > Sciomyzidae > Dichetophora > Dichetophora obliterata. The sequence goes on along the minus strand of OY986436.1, from coordinate 6,980,162 downwards.
ACGTTGTTGTTGGCCCAAATAGGATCAATCCAAAAGGGCATATTCTAGGTATTAAAAAAAGTGAGAAAAGAAAATTAACCGAATTTTTAAGTTACTTACATCCGCTGGTGGTGTATCTGGTTTCGGTGGTTCGTACATGGGAAACATTTGTATATTGCTGACCATCTCATATAATGTTGTGTGCTCGGACGTTGGCGGCGGTGGTGGTGGCACTAGCGCCATTTGTTGAGCTGCCACTACGTTTGGTGTTGGTAATACCAAGGGTGGAAGTGGACCAGCTGTCAATGGTTGACCATGATAATAATTGCTGTGACGCCGATCCCATAGTTTGACTGCGCAATTTGTTAGAGGAGCTTGTGCAATATTGCCCAGACTCGTATTTAAGTCGCCGTAAGAGTTGTTCGACGATGAATTAAATGAGGTGTTGAACAGCGAAGTATTGAAAGAGTTTTCTTTGTTGCCGCCACTCACATTCGAAGCCGAAGAGTTTAACATGCTCGAGGAGTGATGGGAAGCAGTTGAGTAGATGGATGAGTTGCTGCCGGATGTGTTGCTGGAGTTGAATGTATTCGGCATCTTGATGGCGCATGTTTGCAATTGTTGTTGGGTAACATGCAGTTGTTTTGTTGTAGGTTGATAATAATTATTATTGTAACAGTTTTTATAGCTGCTGCTGCTATTGCTGTTGTTGCTGTTGCCAAGTGCTGGCTCACTTGAAATGGCGCGCGTCTTGGCAGGCGGTCCTTGTTGACTGGAGACGCGGCTATTATAGTCGCCAAGCGGATTACGTGAAGAGCGTAGAGGCTTTTGTTTAGATGAAGGCAATTTTAGCGAGCCAAATAGATGCTGATGATTGATAAAGGCTGTAAGACGCACTGCAAACCAAAATCAAGGTGAAAACAAAGTGGGAATCGAGAAAGGCTTAAGAACTTACATTCTGTTGTTGGCAAGAGCGATACTTCACTGCGCTCCTGTGAAACACCAACGTTTATAGCGAAAATGTCCGGATATGCTGCTAATACGGTAAAAATATTGGGATAGCCTAAGAAGAGAGAGTGAATAAAAAATATTTGTTTATCCTTATTTGATAGTCGTAACATACCAAATTCAAAACATGTCGCAATGCCACAATCAACAGCAGTTTTTATCTCATTCAAAAGCATTGAAGGGCGCTGTTCCAGCAGACGCACGATATTCATAAGGAACTTCATGAATTTTGTGATGCGCAACAGCTTGTTTTCATTCTCCGTTATGATCTGGTAAGAGTGCGAAAAAAATTTACATGAGAATTTTCTCTATAAAATAATTAAGAAAAATGGGGTCATAAAATAAACAGACAATTTTCAAGCGAAACAGCCTCTACGTCCTACACTGACGCGAAAAGGCATGCTAGACGGAATTTATTCCGAATTTTTAAATTCTGAACATGTAGATATCTTAAGGGATATGCACTGATCTCAGGAATAATTTTTTACTTACCTCCGCTTTCTACAAAAAATACAAAAATTCTTGAAAGTTGGCAAAAAATGATATTTTTAAAATTTTTGTTAATGAATTTTGTAGGTTTAATTAAATATAATTTTTAAATATTTTCCACTATCCAAAAAATCGGCATACTTCATGCTAAGATATGTTCCTTTGAAATAAAATAAATTCAATAACGTATCTTTTAAAATGGATATATACAGTGGCTCCATCGCAAAATCGGACAATAGCTTGTCTGATATTAATGTGCTTTAAACTCTTAAAAAATGTTCTACATTTTTTGTTTTTTCGCTTTTGTTAGCACTTCACATACTTACCTCTCTGAAAAAAAAACAATTTTCCGATGGTAACTGTTTATTCACAGCAAAAACAAAAATACTTCAATTTCTGGCACTTAACGCAAGATCGGACAAATTATTATTCTGGAAATTTTCACTCCAAAACCGAGGTTTTTTGTCACATTCGTTTGTAAAGTGCATTTAGTGGCAGTCGGTATTAATACTAAATAAAAATATATTTAAAATGTCTTCAAATGGAAAACAAACTACTGTCGAAATTAGGCAATTAATAGTAAAATTAAATTTGGAAGGTAAAACTGTGATTTGGAAGGTAAAATTGATGAATTGGTTGGAAGAAGTAAATTTACTGTCCACGACATCATCAAGAGGTTCCATCATGAGTTTAGGCTGGCCAATAAAAGTAAAGAAGGTTATGGTAACATATTAAATGATCGAGAAGAGCGATCGAATATTGAAAGAAATAAAACAAAATCCTTTTAAAATCGCAAAAGAACTAAAAATATCTCTAAAAACTTGATCTGAAAAAAATGTTTGCGTAAATACTGTTCGCAATACCTTACATAAATTCAATTATTATGGGCGAATTAACAGAAAAAAGCCTTTTATAAGTCTTAAAAATAAAAAGAATAGAATAACATATGCCAAGGAGTATTAACTCAAAAACGAAGATTTTTTTTAAATCAGATAATTTAATAGTAAATCGTCTCATAATAAATTTATTTTTTAAGATTTGATTATTTTAAAGTTTTGTTCACTAACGAAAGCAAATTTTATTTGCATGGGTCAGATGTCAAGATGTTTGTGTGGCGTAAACCACACGAAGAATTTAATCATCAAAATACGAAAGCCACAGTCAAACATGGAGGAGGCTCTGTTATGGTTTGGGGCTGTATGTCGAGTGCTGGGGGGCAATTCGCATTTTATTGATGGAAAAATTGACAAATTTATCTACCTCAACATTTTGAAACAAAATGTGCAGAGAAATTGGGCATCGCAAACAACTTTGCCTTTTATCAAGACAATGGGTCGTATTAACAAAGCGAGTCGAGTGGAGTGAACCGTCGAACTGCCGAAGGGCAGCCGTCACAAAAATGTTGACGAACTTTTAACTTTTGCCGCAGCCATCGGTAGCGAAATGTCAAAATAAATAGTTCAAATTAGAAAACTTAAAATTGACTAAAACATATTAATCCAAATTAGTAAAAAAAACAAATTATTTTATGCAAAAAGCTGTATCTATTAATTTAGTAAAAAATAACAAAATATTGTAAGCATTATGTACTGAACACATTGACGACGACTGCAACAGTGCGAAAAAACATGAAGAAAGAAACAACAATCTGGAAGTATCATTAGATTGTTTCATTCGCGTATACACAAACACCAATATTGCGCTGTTGTCGCACGTCAAATTAGGAAAAAAATCTAAACCGACGACAGCGACTTTGTTGCAATCACTCATTAGGGCTGTTCACATTTCAAACCGCTCATCAAATCATTTGTCAAATCGTTTGACCACAGAAGGGCTGTTCACATTTCAAACCGCTCATCAAATCGATCATCAACTGATTTGACAAATGATTTGACCAACAGAATTTGTATGGATTTGATGGCGATTTGACGAGTGTGAACACTCATCAAATCGTTGGTCAAATCGTTTGATGAAAATCAAAATTTTTTGATTTTTCTGCTGATTTGACGAATGATTTACGATTGAATCATTGAATGATTTACGATTTGATGATTGACTCATCAAATTTTTCGTCAAATTTCATTTTATCTTGAACACCGAAGTAAGCACATCGCGATGACGGAAAATTTTTAATACCACTTGTTATTAAAATCGTATTGGAAGAAGATGAAATTATTTTATAAATTATTATAAATTATTTGTAACAGTTATTTATTATATTTTTGCTATTATTTTCTTCGGCTCCCTCTTTTGCCACGATGTGCTCAGGTTGAAAACTTTTTTGAACTGACAAAATCGTTCTACACAATTTGACGAGTGTTCACACTCGTCAAATCATTTGTCAAATCAGCAGAAAAATCAAAAAATTTTGATTTTCATCAAACGATTTGACCAACGATTTGATGAGTGTTCACACTCGTCAAATCGCCATCAAATCCATACAAATTCTGTTGGTCAAATCATTTGTCAAATCAGTTGATGATCGATTTGATGAGAGGTTTGAAATGTGAACAGCCCTATTGTCGTTGCAACGTTTTCACCACATTCACCTCTTAAGCTCTATCTGCGTTGTCAACACAAATTCTATTCTGTGCACAACATTTCGTTGGCTACGTTTTCGACAGCTCGCTACGTGTTGGCTATGCCTATTCTGTTTGGGCTATTACACTGATCGGTATGAATAAAGCATATTAATAAAAATAACTAAACTCCACTCTACACTTGTTTTTATTTGACGTTGAGTGTTCACTCAGAATAAACATCGCAACCTCCAGTACACTCAGTTTTTGTTTACTTCGTATTAATAAAATTTGTGATCACTCAACAAAAGTTGAGTGTGCTATCTAGCTGCCTCAGCCTTACTCAAGCTATACAAATATCATATTTCACAATGAAGTATAACCAGGGTGCGGAAAAATTCGTTCGCATTCGATTAATTAACAATTTTATATGAGGCGAACGATAATTGAGAAGAATCGTATTTCAAACGTTCTCCGCACCCTGAGTATAACATCTATTGCACTTACCATTTCCTGTTTGACTCAAATTGTTTTATTAGAATCCGAAGTTATAAATTTTTAGAATCAATTTTTGCGGCCTAAATAGGGTATTTTTTGGGACAACGTAGATCATGCAATTTAAATGAGGTTTTCGTAAAAAGGTTATCATTGAAAAGGTTAATTCGTGTATTTGAAGGGGAAAATTTAAAAATTTTGAAAAAAATGCAATAAGTTTACACAATCTTAATTTTAAAGTTTACTTATTAAAATTAAAAAATCCTCAAGATCTTCTTCAAGCATTTCGCTATCTTGAACTTCACCAAGTTCTAGCGCTGTATTTTCATCAAGTTCTACATTGAAATTGCAAACAAACACGTATGAAAGAAAATTTTGCATACTTTACAGTTTTTATATTACATACCTTGGGATGGCTTCGAAAATTGCAAACTTTTTTAATAAAACAAAAAAATTTTAAAAATATACCGTATTTTATCGAATGACACAAAAGAATTTATTATTGAAAAACAAATTTGGCTGTCTGACAGCTGCTGCCATGAGAGAACACTCAAACGATTTTTTTTGCCCTCAGAGTGGAGTGGAGTTTATTTAATATGGATTCCACACTCCACTTAACGAACATCGCAGTCTCAAAATGCACACTCAAGCACTTCACTCCACTCGTTCACTCAGTTTTTATTAATACGTCCCAATGATCTCAAGCACACATCAGGCGTTGAAAAACTCAGGTTGATCCATAACTGCCCCAAACTTATACAAACACCTGCACAGGGCTTTGACCTTAATGTAATTGAGCATCTTTTGGAGGAATTAGCTAGAAGAGTGTATCAAAAGAAATTTAACACGTTAGTTCAGCTTAAAGAAGCTTTACTAGAAGCATGGAACTCCATAGAGCCGGAAGTATGTCAAAATTTGGTAAAATCAATTCCAAAGCGTTTATAGGCTGTTCTGAACAACAAGGATATGCAACTCAATATTGATTGTTCGATTTTTGCATTGAGCGTAAGAAATGGAGATTTTTTTTTGTTTTTTTTTGTGTTTTAATAAACAATTACCAATGAAAAATGTTGTTGTTTTTTTTGTTATTCAGAGAGGTAAGTATGTGAATTGTTAATAAAAGCGAAAAAACAAAAAATGTAGAACATTTTTTAAAAGCTTAGAGCACATTAATATCAGACAAGCTTTTGTCCGATTTTACGATGGAGCACTGTATGCGAAAAAACTGAAGATTTGGTAAAACATTTTGGAAAATAAAAAAAGAGTGCCAAGATGCACAACTTTTTTAAAAATTTTTTTCTAATTTATACATATGTTGGTTCAAAAGATGCCTGTATAAACCAGGCTCTGAAAGTTTCGTATGAGGGTGGTTGAATATTTTTAACACGTCACACCATATTTTTACTCTAAAAAAATATTTCAATGCATATAAAATAAAAAATATATTTTAGTGGAGTTTTTTGTTTTGTTTTGTAAAAACGCAAAATTTGGTAAAACATTTGGTAACATAAAAAAAGGTTACATTTGGTAACCACCTCAAAATTTCACCATATTTTTTTTATTTAATCACTAGTATGTCTACTTTAAGCTGTACAAGTGCTAAGGTTAACGCCGTAAATAAAGGCGGGTTCAGGCGGTTTAAGGGGCTATCCCCTTAGCAATCCAAAATATTTGTATATATTAAAAACACAGATATTCCAAATTATTTAATTTCGCCAAAACATTAAGATTAATTGAAAATTGTATATGAGTATTAGATTAACGACGCATTTGTATGAAAAATTTAAATATTTTGAAAATGAAAAATATGACTAGTTGGGATAAAAACCAACATATGTTTATCAGCCTTATTCCAGAATCCGTCGTAATGAATTTCCGAACGTAAAGCTACGCTATGAATACGACAAATTTGCTAATACGAATTCCGAACGAAACTTCCTCTTTTCGAATTTACTTTCGGGAGTTCGAAAACAACTGATTTCAACCGCAGAACAATAAATAAAAAGAAAAATTGAAAAACTGAAGTGTTTTTGACCAACATTATATTTTTTATCTGTGATTTTTAATGGATTTCATTGCAATTGCAATTTTTGCACAATAAGAGTACGATTTCTCACAAAGAGAATCTATGAAAATTCATCGAATACTGCGAGATTCCATCAACTCCTTGGAAATGGATTACGGAATGTAGGAAATGCAATTAACAAATTTCAACTAACATATTCACAGGTTTAAAAAAATATTTTACCTACATTTACCAAAAATTAATTATAAGTTTTATTTGGCGACCTAATCTATAAAAATTATATTGCTTTCTATTGTCGTAAACAAATCCGTCAAGGCAAAGCTTTCGTGAAAAAATCCGAAAATCAGCTGTCAAAAGTTGATGCGTTCGGATGTGAGCAATTACATGCAATAACAATAGAGTTCAGCAACTACAGCCTTTTCACACTTTCTCCGCAATAGATAAATTTAAGAGCCAACCCAATATCAATGAAATAACTCAAAGGTATCGATAAAAGTGGTCCAATAAAAAACCAAAAGGGAGAAAAATTTACCCACCATAATATGGGTTGGGCTCAGGGACAACACAAGACATAACAAATTACCATGCGTTTACATTACGAAAGTTCAAATACGATTTAATGATTCGGATTGCAGAATACGACGTTACGACTCCGAAAGAAAATTTACGCTACGGCGGATTCTGGAATAGGACTGTATATGCGTTTGATAGGAGTACACAGAGTGACCGCGAGTTAATCGTTTTTTTTTTCTAAATTGAAAAACATTGGCAAATTTTTTGACTTTATATATATCTCGATTTATTGCACATAAAACCTAATTTTTTGCATAAAATTGGCATGCACTAATTTTTTAATTTATTGTTACTAAAAATTATCTATTAAACAAAAAAATCGAATAAAAATTACCAGAGCTGTGATATTGTACACTTTGAAAATTATGCATTTTTTCTTGCAATGAAATGTTTTCTGAAATAACACTTAATATAGATAAGTTTTGTGATTTCGTTAAATAACTTGGGTGTTATGAAATATTTTTACAAAAAAAAATCGTTAAAAATCCAAAAAGGCAAAATTTAAAAAAACGACAACTCCTGTTACCATGACATCATTTTAAGCTATTTTGTGCAAAAAATTACAAAACCCAAAATTTTGACACAAAAGTTATAGCTGTTGAAATTTGAATTTTTTTAAAAATGCTCAAAGTTCCTGTTTTTGACATTTCGAACACAAAGTGTTGTTTCAGAAAACATTTCAACGAATAGAACTGCCCAGAACGAACCTTTAATGTGACTTTCGAATACTGCACGTTTTTATTGGGCATATACAAACGAGCATTTCCCTTTCCTGATAAAAATGTGATACATTAATTGAGTGAGTATGTAGTTGTAAAAAAACAATCTTTTAATCTACCAAGAACTAATAGTCTTGCACATGAAATTTTAACTTAGCTACTCTTAATCTACAAATACTCTATCTACCATCCTTACCTCAATAGCATGTTTCATAGCCTTAACCGTATTTTCGGTTATGTTTTCATTATGTTTTAAATTGAATTGCTCAATGAAATCCTTCAAAATAAGCGGTGGTTTTGCGTTTTCCACACTCTCTGGACTACCAGAGCCGCTGACACTCACAACTTTACTGTCAGCTTCGAGGTTAAGCAAGAATTTACAGGCCCGATAGCATTGTGTACGAAAGATTGCATCATCATTGTGGCAAATAATCCAAATGCTGTTCTCGTTCTCAAACATCTGAAAGGTGTTATAGTGGAGGGTGTGAAAGTTAGTTTTTGTCAAACTTACCTCAACATAGGGCAACAGCTCGATTGCTTCCAAAATTTCTTGTACACCCAACGTTTGTGCCTGAATTTGATAGCCGAACTTTTTCTTGTGCAGCTTTAGAACATCATCCAACTTCATTTGAGTCCTGGAAGAGCCAGTACAACTGCGTATCAGTTCTTCGCACTGTTCGGCAAAAACTCGACGCGCTACTTTGGGCGTAAGAAACACTTTCTTGTCCTCGTCGTTGGCAAACTCCATTTGTACGATGCCATGTATGGCATCCATAAGATCGGCTAGCTTTAGAAAACCATAATCGCTCAAGCGACATTGGTAGGCAAAGTGATAGTGATAGGAGCGTACAAATTTTTGAAACAATATCGTATATTGTGGGGCGTTTCGGAAAAGTTCGACCATTTCACCTGCAAACACACAAGTCTTCTCAATCTCGCTATTCGTTTGCTTGCGTTTTGGTATGGAGATGAGAATGTCTTTGCCATTAGCCACTGTGGACACAACAACTATGTTGGAGTTGACCAGACCATCTAATATGTCAACAATATCACAGACTCCGTAGTCTGTGACATCAAAGATACGATTTTGTGTCTGAGCAAAGATGATCGGCAGTTCAGAGAGCAACACCGACTTGTTGCCATGAGCACGTAGAATACGCAGCAAGTCGGAAGTAAAACGTCGTATTTGCGTACGATGCGTCAGGGTTATTTGGCGGTTCTCACCGTCGCCCATGATTTGCACAACTGTGGAGAGTGCCTCGAAGAGCTCAATAAGCTTGGTGTAGCCGTAGTCAGCCACGCGACACTGCTTACCGAAATGATTGTGATAAGCCGGTATAAAGCGATTAAATTTCATGGTAGACTTTGGAGACATCTTCACCAATTCAACTACCTCGCGCGATATCTGGTAGAGTGGATCAGAGATCGAGCAGTTTTTCGAATAAATGCCACGATCCAGCGAGCTCGTTGCACTGCTTCCTCCATTTTCTTTGTCCAATTCCAACCAACCCAATATCTTAATGCCAAAGTTGTTCATTTGGATTTGTATGCCTTGGACACAACACACTAAATGCTCCAAATTGACACCGTTTTCATCGGTTGTTATTTTAATGCTTAGCTCATCCTCGATGCAATGCACGAGTGATGCAACCGGTATGTCACCGGTGTGTGTTTTAAGCAATGGATAGATAATTTTTTGGATCTCGGTGATGGTCATGAAGACATTGGGTAATGGTTCTATATCTTGTTCCGCCCAGCCTTTGTGTTGTTCACGTTTAAAGTGTATGGTGCAATAGGGAACACTATGATGCAAACCTTCCATTAGTGGTGAACTTTCGAGTGAGCTAACAAGTTCGGGTTGTAGAGTGATGAACTTTTCCTCATTGTTATCGGATGTAATGCTGCAAATGTCCTGCATTTTGTATAGATCCAAAACGCTGATGGATGTCTTGAAACGCGATTGAAAGAGCTCACGAAATTTATACATGGGTAGAGTATAATATGGAACATCCTATGGAAAAAAAAGACATCAAGCTACAATCAATCTGAATGTAAAAATGTTGGAAATATAATGCTGTCGTATGATAAATGAATAATCATTATTCACACATTGTATCGTATTAAATAGTAAAGACAATTACGCACACTTGACTTTCTAAGCTTTCTTTATCTACGAACAGATCTACAATGTTGATGGAACACTTTTTAAAATTTATATAAAATCATCTATCAACTGATTTTTGGATAATCACGCTCTGAACTTCACTAAGGATATATTTGCCAAGTTTCTAAATAAGAAAACGAAATCAAAACAAAATGAATTCGAAACGAAAACGAAATTTCTATTTACTTGGAGAAAAACAACATAAGTATGTTGACAGGAATTATAATAGCGCAATCTAAGTTGAAGAAGCATCTACAGGATATAAATAGTTCGCAGATTCACAACCACGTCGAGAAGGTCACCATTTTCACTCAGATCTGTATTTTAAAATTTAATAGCCTCAAAATATTAAAATATTGGTGGCTAAAGGCCATCAACAACTTAAGACTGCCTGGGACCAGAAGAGTCCGTCCATACTCTCAAAAAATAAAATTGAAAAAGAAAGCTTAAAAATTAATTTTCCTTCAAACACTGTAACAACTGAAAAAAACTCGTTCTAATCAGACATGGCAAATATAATTCCAGAAGGGAATAAAAGTTACCTGCGAATCATGCAAAACCTAAACGGGATGGAAAAGCATTATTAAAGGTATTCACTTCAATGAAAGATAATGAACACAATGGTAATGAAGGAAACTAGTTGTAATAAATATCTTCTGAAATGAAGAAGAAGGCATACTAGACTTGGGTAACGCAGTGTTGCGTTACGTGATTGAGTTGAAGGATTTAGATTTAGATATATTGAGCAAATATGTTGGCATATAAGAACAAGTCTTTTGAGTGCCGCAAAAAAAGTTAAATTACAATTGGTTTTACTTATGTTAAACTTGATTAAGAACTGGAAATTAAATTAATTACAAATGAGAAAAATAATATGCAACAAGTTTAAGCAATATTAAAAATGCAAACAAAATAATTACATAATGTGAGAATGGCTATTGATATAAAAGATATGATAAAATTATATATTTAACAATTCAAAATGAAGCAGTTAAGAAGAAAGATAGGAGAAGATAGAAAGCAAGAAAATAGATAAGAGATATGAGAAGTATTCAAAAATTAAACGCTTGAAGGCTCTGTGGTTGGAAACTACTTTAATGTTATTCGGTAAAGAATTCCACAGTCTAATTGCACTGACGAAAAAAAGCCTGCTAGAGTTTTTATAATGATGACTTGGTATCAAGAGGTTCATACTTCGAGCTGACCTACAGAACTGAAGTTTTTCAAAAAGGTAATGTGGGCAGCGCGAGTAAATAATCTTATACAGTAATAAGCAATTTTTCGCTTCAAGATAACGAAAAAAGCAGCAACCAAGTAATTTTGTGCGGAAAAGTGACACATGGTCAAACTTCTTCAATCCATAAACATAACGGGTAGCATTATTCAGAGCAACTAGGAGCTTGTGAGATGACCGTGAATCAATATTGCTATAAACGACTTCCGAGTAAGTGATTATAGGCATCAGCAGCTGCAAGAATAGTTTTCGTCTCGTTTCTACAGGAACAAATGCTGCAGTCATTCTCAGGTTTTTTAATACAAAATAGACCTTACTCACGCAAGAGTTTATGTGATTTACACAAGACAGAGATGTATTTATTTGGAAGCCAAGATTTTTAACCTTACTAACAACTTTTAATTCAACATTGCTAAGAAAGATTGGGGCAAGATCGAGATTTGATAAGGGGATATTAGAGATAGGTAAGACATACGATTTTTGTGGGTTGAGCGTAAGTTGGTTAGCTTTAGCCCATTCTGCTACAGTGTACAAATCTTCATTCATTCTGACACATAGATCTTCGATTAACCCTACAGGTCTGGAAAAATACAGCTGAAGGTAGTCAGCATATGCATGCATTGTTACGTTATTGCACTGATTGAATATGTCATTGATGAACATAGAAAATAGAAAATAGAAGTGGGCCAAGCACCGAGCCTTGAGGAACTCCATTAGAAGTATGCCTATATGATGAAAAACTAGTGCCCACTTTCACTCTCTGTGTTCCACCGCATAACCAACTATTTAAAAGTCGGACTGAATTATCAGAAAATCCAAAATTAAACTTGAGTTTCTTGCATAGTATGTTGTGGTTCACGGTATTAAAAGCTTTTGAAAAGTCTAGTAGGCAGAGCAGAGTCACATGTCCCTTATCAAATGGTATTCTAACATCATCCATTATTTTAACCATAGCAGTAGAACAGCTATGGCCAGGACGAAAACCAGACTGATGATCTGACATAAGACCGAATGTGCATATGTGGTTTGAGATTTGCTCCGCCATTATAGATTCACAAACCTTAGATATTGATGACAACAAATTAATGGGTCTAAAGTCACCCGGCTCACGAGCATTGGCATTTTTAGCAATTGGAATAATAGTTGCCACCTTCCAGATTGCAGGGTAGCACGAGGTAATGAAGCTGTGATTAATTATGTGAACAAGAGGGCTGAGCACATAGGGTAATATGAGTTTAAGAAACTTACTTGAGATTTCATCTTCACCGGAAGCATTTGATTTGATTTTTACTATAGCATGCACGATTTAATGCGTTTTTACGCTTATACATTTGTTTTATTAATTATAATGCAGTAGCGTAATTCGATATTATTTATACTTTTATTCGAACGTGTTCGACTTCAAAAGTGCAAGCAAACTAGAATCCAACTTCAAACTTTTTTGTTCTGCAGAGCAGAAACAAAGTACAGTTTGGCTGCATAAACATTAAAAATTACAATTAAAATAAACTCAAAACATAACTGGAAGCGCTGTCCAAATTAAAATCTCATAATTAAAGCATTTCAAACTGCGCCATGACGCAACTGCGTTAACGCGTTACATACAGTTAACTGTGCTTGAGTTGTATCAACGCAAAGCATTTTGTTGCGTTACTCATTAAGGGCTTTTAGGGATTGTGATCGATCGCAGTGCCGGCAAGTTTTAGATACCTGTGCAAGTAGTAGTCAATCAATCAATCCAGTAAAAAAATTAAGAATGAGACGGTTTCAAAATTATGCATTGTTAAAGCTTTGTTCAAAAATTAAGAGATCAAGGCTAGGATCAGATGTATCTTGAAAGGTCTGTAAACAAATTCACTCTCTATCTTGACATTTATATCTGCACTTGTCCGTTTTTAAAGGCTCCACTAAGGGCCAATTTTTCAGTGCGAGCTTAAACCATAGTCAAATTAAACTGAGGTTAACTCACCGTGGTTTCGTGGTAGACTATGGTTTCTCATCTATAGAACTGAGGGTCTATAAAAAAGATGAGGCGTTATTGGAGGAAGAGCAGGCTTCCAAAGCAATTAAAAACGCACCATCCTCTCAAACCTGCCCCCCTATGCTAGAACCGGAGGGCATAAGCTCCGTGATGGAATTGGCACGCACATTTCGGCTATCCTCATTAGAGGATAGCCTTCTTAAATCAGACGATGACTCTGACACAACTGTGGTGGAGGTTGATTTAGCTACTAGAAGCTCAAATGCTGAAGGTAGTACAAATTAACCTACACCACTCCAAGGCTGCGTCCGCCAGCCTGATAATCCGTCTCAGCAAAAATGGAGATGACATCGTCCTGATCCAGGAGCCATGGGTGGTCTGTGGCCTGGTATGCGGACTCAGGACTCCAGCATATACGCTTGTGTATACTAAATCACAAGGTAAACCAAGAGCGTGTATTTTAATTAAGAAAAACCTGAGTGTATTTACTCTCTCTAATTTCAGTAACAAAGACACCGTGGCTATAAGCGTCGAGATGGGCCAGAACAGATTGTGGCTCGTCTCAGCATACCTCGCGCACGACCACGAAGTCCTCCCAGAAGACAACTTTAAAAATTTGGTCTCCACAGCAGCATCAAAAGCAAAGGGCCTAATTATCGGGTGCGATGCAAACGCTCATCATGTGATCTGGGGTAGCTCAGACACCAACAAACGGGGTGAGTTTCTATTTGACTTCGTCCTCACAACTAATCTTAATATATGCAATATAGGTAATGAACCCACCTTCATTATAAGTAATAGACAGGAAGTTCTAGATATTACCCTTGCCTCTGACCATATATCTAATAGGGTAAAAAACTGGAGAGTTTCTAATGAACACTCCTTCTCAGACCATAGATATATTCTCTTTGATGTTGATAACTTTGACTCGAGATCATGCGAATTTCGCAATCTTAAACAAACCAATTGGGATCTTTATATAAATTCCTTAAATACAGATCTCTCAATTGGACCAACTAATCGTCCTTCCAATAAACAATCTTTAGACAACTTAGTTAATAGTCTCACTAAATCGCTAAATAAAGCTCTAGATACTGCTTGTCCGCTAAAAACATTGAGGGGGAAGCAAAAGCCTCCTTGGTGGAATAAGGGACTAGAAGATCTCCGGAAAAAGACCAGAAAACTTTTCAACAGGGCAAAGACCACAAGATCTACAGATACGTGGTCATATTATAAAATAGCCCTCAAGGAATATAAAAATGAACTACGAAAAGCACAAAGACAGTCCTGGAGGACCTTCTGTGAAAATATGTCACAGACCTCTGAGGCGTCAAGGCTCAGGAAAATTCTAGCTAAGGCTCCCTCCAATCCAAGCTTCATGAAAAAAGAAGATGGTACTTGGGCCACAAGCAGTGAAGAATCTCTGAACGTTTTAGTAGAAACCCACTTTCCGGGATGTTCAGAGATATACAACGATCCAATCCAGGAATATCAGTTACCACCTGTGAACAGATCTCTAGAAATACTCTCGCAAACAAAGCTCGAATGGGCAATCAGTAGCTTCAAACCATTTAAGTCACCAGGACCAGATGGTATAGCCCCCATTGAAATCCAAAAGTCGTATGGCATCATTAAGGAGCGGCTTTTGCTGGTCTACCAAAGCTGCCTTGACCTAAACCACATTCCCCAGCGATGGCGTAATGTGAAGGTTATCTTTATACCTAAGGCAGGAAAAAGCTCACACGTAAACCCAAAAGACCTTCGACCAATTAGTCTCTCATCTTTTCTTCTAAAAATCCTCGAGAGATTAATTGATATTCACTTGAGATCCATGATAGAAAAGAAGCCATTATCTCTAGCTCAACATGCTTACACCAAAGGCAAATCAGTGGAAACAGCTCTCCACTCCATAATCTCCATCATTGAAAAATCCCTCTATCTGAAGGAATATACAATGATAGCTTTTATTGATATAGAAGGAGCCTTTAATAACGTCGAGGCAGGGGCCATCACCAGTGCGCTGACGGAGCTTGGGGTGGATGCCGCGCTGATAGCACTCATAAACCAAATGCTAGTTGGCAGGATTATAAGTGCAAAATTTGGAGCGGCATCCACGCTAAGATCTGTACCAAGAGGAACCCCTCAGGGAGGGGTTCTATCGCCTCTACTCTGGAATTTAGCAGTGAATGAACTGCTAGGCAAACTAGAACTAGAGGGGTGCGGGGTGATAGCTTATGCCGATGACGTTGCTATTGTTACATCTGGAAAATATATATCTACTCTCCGAGACATTATGCAAAACTGCCTAAATACTCTTGTCAACTGGACTATCAGCTGTGGGCTCAGCGTTAATCCTAATAAAACTGAGTTAGTAGTTTTCACAAGAAAACACAATGTACCTCAAATTAGCCCTCCTAAACTGGGAAATACAAGTCTTATTTTCTAAGATCAAGCAAAATACCTGGGCCTTATACTGGATAGGAAACTAAACTGGAAGCCCAATCTGCTCGAAAGAGCCAAAAAAGCGAACATTGCCCCATACTCTTGCAAAAAGGCGGTGGGTAGCAAATGGGGTTTACAGCCAAGTGTTACTCACTGGCTTTATACAGCAGTTGTAAGGCCAATATTGCTATATGGTGCTATTTTCTGGTGGCATGCACTCGAAAAACAGACTCACCATAACCTTCTCCGTAAAGTTCAAAGATCAGCTGAACTGTGCATTAGCGGAGCCCTAACAACCACTCCGACAGACGCATTAGACACAATGCTCCATCTTACACCACTTGACATCCTAGCTAAACAGATGGCCGCTAATACAGCCATCCGCCTAGTAGCCACCTCCCAGTGGAAAGAAAGTACACTAGGACATTCTTGTATCAGAAAATTTCTCCCTCCTTTACCTAGGTCCATTGACTACATCACACAAAAACTACTCTTTGAGAGGAAGTTCGATGTATCCATTCCCTCTCGAGAAGAGTGGGAACAAGAAAACCGTTCACCTCACAATGTCATTGAGATCTTTACGGATGGATCAAAACTAGATGGCAAAGTAGGTGGAGGAGTCTACTCAGAAGCATTAAGCATCAATATAGCCGTCAGGCTCCCTGACCATTGCAGTGTATTTCAAGCTGAAATCGCTGCTATACATGAAGCGTTAACTTGGCTTCAGAAAAATTATATATCTTCCATGGATATATGCATACTTTCTGACAGTCAGGCCGCTCTGAAAGCCCTAGGAACTGTTGAAATAACATCTGAAACAGTTTTCAACTGCCGCAGATCTCTAAACGAGATGGCAGAGCAGCTCAAAATTATCCTATGCTGGATTCCTGGACATAGGGATTTTCTAGGTAACTGCAGAGCAGATGAACTCGCTCGCACAGGTACTACCAAACAACTATCTTCAGACAAGACAAACCTTGGTATTCCTCTCACCACATGTAAACTCCTTACACATGAGTTATCCTGTATTAACACCAACAAAAGATGGTCAGCAGGTAACACTTGTAATATAGCACGGCAAATCTGGCCCAAACTCAATCTGAAGCGTTCAAAAGAACTCATATCTCTTAGTAGAGATCACATTGGCACCATGATAGGGATCCTGACAGGGCACTGCCTTATTGGCAGGCACGCTCAAAGATTAAACATACCCCACAACGACTTCTGCAGAAGCTGTAGAGATGAGGAGGAGGTGGAATCTACAGAACACCTTCTCTGCACTTGCCCAGCGCTGGCTCAAAAACGTTTTCTTCACCTAAACAACTGGTTTTTCAGAGACCTCGAAGAACTCTCGGAAATATCGATATACCGAATCCTAAGCTTTGTGAACAGCTCAAGCTGGTTTGAATAGAGAAGGGAGATCAACCCCTGTGGTACCACAATGGGCTTTATTGGCCTAAGTGCGTCTCAATTTGAGGCAGCCACTCTAACCTAACCTAACCTAACTCACCAAAATTGGACGTTTAAACTCGGTTTAGGCAAAAAAGAAACACATTATATGATAATTTAAGTCAACTTAACTTCAAAGAATGCTAAAAAATCTAGTTAAACGGAGTTTAAACGTCCAATATTGGTGAGTTAACCTCAGTTTGATTTGACTAGCGTTTAAGTTCGCACTAAAAAATTGACAAATACTTATTAAACTTTAACTACATTCTTAGTTACACCTTGAATATCAGACACGAAAACGCCGAGACACGTGAACTTTATTTTTGGTCGTAGAATTTAGTGGCATACTCAGTTTTTCCCAATCAGTTCAAAATCTCAAAATATTCGCGATTGAAATTTTGTCACTTACCATCTTAGATTTTGCTTAAACTTTCAGAATTGAATCTTCCTATTAAATAAAAACACCAACATAAACTTTTTAAATCACAATGTATAGGTAAAGGTTAATTTATACTCAATCTATAAAAAATAAAAAAAGGCTTAATATTGACGTTTTTATCTATTGAATGTATGACTTCATGATAGTTACTGTATCAATAAACATTGCTTAAGTTTCGCAGCTAAGTTAAAGGGTTTTCTTGTAACTAAAAGACAAGGTTGGGTCACTGTTCGAAACAGTGTTTCATTAACTATTGAGAATAAAAAAAAAATTAGTTAGTTTTAATTTTATATAAAATTGAACAGTAGTATATCAAAAGTCCCAACAGTCACACACAAATGAATAAAAGTATGTTGGTACAGAAAAATTTAATTCCTAAAACATTTTTCTTTTGTGAAAAAAAACTAAAAAATTCAAAGGCACAAGAATATGTTTTCTCATTATTTTCAAATTTATTTTGAGAGTTTTATTAAGCTTTTAAATTTGTACCGACAGTCACAGTCAAAAATATAAAATTACATGTACATGGTATTCTATTTTAGCCCATTTCTGGCGGCTACCAGTTCCAGTTGAGCTAGAAACATGAAATTACACATGCTAATTAGAGGAAATTAAAAAAAATGTCGAAAAAGTCTAGTTTTCCCAAAAGTTGCGTTTTGGGCCAAAACAGGTTTGATAAAAAAAAATTCCTCAAATTCAACATAAATAAGGGTTGATGTTTTCAAAAGTTATGATTATTACATTTTTTTTTAGTTTAGAAAATTATTATTTTCACATATTTTATCAGAAGGATAAAAACGCTTCCTTAAAATTGTCAAAAGTTTTTATGTCGAAATGCAAAAATAGGTCGATTAGATATTTTCATTGGCTTTTAGAATCAATGTCTAGCTAATTAAATGTTTACATCAGGTAAGCTTCAGGTGTAAAATAGTTAAAAGTTGCGTTTTCGCCACGTCCAAGAAATGGGTTAATAATAATTTAATTTTTATCTTTTTATTTGGGAAATACCATGAAATTAACAGCATTGGAGTTTTATATTCGAGTTGGAAAATATAAAATTACATAAAATGTATTCAGCAATCAGTTTTACTAAAAATTAGCCGTGTTTCTTTTAAGTTTTATTTCAAGTTAACGTACTGCAATAAAAATGTTGAATACGATCATTTGATTGAGTCCTTTTGTCAACAGTTCATATAAAATAATTCCACTTTTTTCCAGATGAATTTCGCTGAGAGTAAGGCAAAAAGTCGGTCGACATTGAATGTGGATGTTAAAACATGTCAGTTAGCCAAAGCGAAGCAAAAATATTCGTGAGCGAACTGAAAAAGAAACTCCGTTGCGTAAGGAAAATGAAAAACTAAGAAAAAGGATGGGTAGAGATTAGGTCCTCTCATATCGTGCAATTGCATTAACACGCTTAAAAAATATGTTTTAAAAACTAAAGAAATCTCGGCCTATGAGTCAGTCCATCAAAATATAAGTCGACTCTAAACTTAGCATAAGTATTTTTGATAGTTTTTTAATAGAATATGTTGTCAAAAAGCTTGCATTAAATTTAGAGTCGACTTTTATTTTGACTATGGATATGCAGCATCGATCTTGAAAAAATTTACTTATATAAAATGAATTTTGTTACTCTGATGCCTGCTCTAGTGACAGTGATTAGCATAAAAACATGTTAAAATAATTAATTTTTATTAGAAAATAAAAAAGAACTTGTAATATAAATGCTTATTTTATTTTTATTTCTTACTAGTCCCGACAGTCATAAAATGTTGTCACAAATACAATAATTTGTATGTAGTGTTTGTTTATAGTTAGCACATAGTTTTCTATTGGAGATGGTTGCCTCATTATTCATTTAAAACATATAATAACACCAAAAATTAGAATTGTGTGGTTTGGCTAAAATTCATGACTAAATGATCAAAGATGTGAATAGGGTACTAATTTTGTCCTGATAGTCACATTCAGTAATTCAAAAGTTTAGTGTTAAAATAATGAAGTTTTATTTTTTTCTTAATGGGAATGTATAGAATAACGGTAAGTCTATTAGTACAGGTGATTGGTTTTTTTTTGCAGATCTTAAACAATTGTCTATAAAATTAAGAGAAAGTAAACTTTTGTAGTAAACTGTCGTAGGAGTCACAATGGAATGAGCCATGAATGAAAAAGCGAAATTGCTTAACTTTTGCAAGACCATTGATTCAACAAGGTCTTTTTAAAGACAGTTAAAATTAATTGTTAAAATAAATAATTTCTTTTTTTAATATTTTTAACTTTTTGAATTTGAAGATCAAATTTGAAAAATCCGAATATATTGAGATTTTGGCCTGATTCGGAAAAACTGAGTAGGGATGCCACTAAATGCTACGACCGAAAATTAAGTTTACGTGTCTCGGCATTTTTCTGTATCTTTTCAAAAGTTGTAAATTTAAAATTTACCTACAATATTATCAGATCTGTAAACAAATCAAATATTTTATGATAAGTGAAATATGTGTGGGATGTTCTAGTAATGAGAAACACTGTAGAAACACGAAAATATGAAGTTAAGCACTAAGCTAAGCACCAATGCTTTTCTACTACACTATTTCTTAAGTCGTATATTGATGTATTTTGAGGCATATTGAGGTAAGTAAAAGCGCAAATAGGACCTTAAAAACTTAGTACTTACTTTGAGTAGTCCAGCTACTTGACAACGTAGCGTGTTAATCTCTGTCAGCGAGGAGTCGCGTGTATAGGAGACCAACATGCGTTTATGTCCTATCTTCTTACGGTGCAAATAGGAAACAACCTGTTTGGCGAACTTTATGGTAACAGATACTATAACTTATTAATTTTTCTCATCTCGATTTTTTTCTTTAGCATTACTTACGTATAGATCGGGTACAGTTACTTTGGCATATGAGCTGCCCTCAAAGACCAAGGAGACTACCGGTGTAATCGGCTTCAACTGATTCATTAAGAAATTGCGCAGACTAACCTCGTCCATGGAGTAGTCCAGGTTTGTGATTTGCAGTGTGATTGTTTGATTGGGATCAGTTCCAGCTGCATATGGTTGTGAAACGCTGTTATAGGGACTAGGAGTTGAAATGCCACCTCCAACGCTTGTTGTGCTTACTTCGGAGCCCGAATCACAAGTGGTTATGTTAGCGACTTTAGGCATATCGCATTCAGTCGGTAGACAACAAGCGGTAGCACCTAGAGAAGAAGCAACCGCATGAGCGTATGTTAGATCTTCCGTTGTATTTTGCACCGCTGTTGCTACGGCTCGATTATAGGCCGCCGCTGCAGCTGCTGCATTCTGCTGGGTAGTTGCAACCGCTGTAGTTGCTGCTGCTGCTGACGGGCCAGTCTGATAAATTGGTGCAAACTGTTGCTGCTGATATTTAAAGTTCATGGCCGCAGCTGTAGTAATTGCAGCCTGCACTGCAGGCGTGTTGCGTGAGTTGCCAACAGCTGTTGCAGCAGCAGCAGCGGCGGCACAGGCTCTATTGTGATTATATGGCGTATAACGGTTGCGTGTGTAACACGAAGTTCTGGCTTTGCTCTGAGCATAGTGACAGCCGGAAGCAGTGGCTGCTGCTGCATGGCATGAGACATGCTGTGGCAGTGGCAGTCCAGGTGCATGGCGGTGACCAGCACCACCAGTGTTCAGTATGACAGGAGGCTGCAGATAACTGCCGTCACCATTAATATTAACCCCAGCCGTACTATTACATTTCGTCATCATATTTGTATCGAGCGACATTTTGTTGTAGCTAATATTATTGCCAAAGTAGCGATTATTGTTTATATCAATGGCGGCGGTAGTAGCCGCAGCCGTTGCAAAGTATCCTGAACTAGGAAAATAATCCAGTTCTCGACCAGGAGCCAAATGATTGCCAACAAGAGTGCCAGCAGCTGTAGCAGCCTGACCCATAACTACTCCAAAATGCTGGTTGTGGTGGAGTTGCAGCCGTTGTTGTTGTTGTTGTTGTTGCTGCTGATGATGCTGCATTTGTTGTTGTTGAGCGACATGGTAGTTCATGAAGACCGCTTCATCCGGATGAATGCTATGTGGCAAAGAAATAAATATACAAAAATGTGTGTTAATTTTTTTTTGTTTCCATACAAAGCTTTTGACAAACCTATAGAAACGTTCTGCCATTTTGTAGCTTTAAAGTTGTCAGTAGCACGCAGCTAGTGTATCAAAATAAATGAGCAGCTAAGCTTATCCTCGCGTATAGGCTGTGCAGAAAGTCGAACTCGAGATCTGAAAATTTTGTAGGTGTTAATAATACAAATAAGGGTTTAACATAAAAATGCTGAAATAAACGCTTTAGTACGATGTAATGAAGTAGTTTCTGGAAAAAGAGTTCCTAACTTGTAAGAAGAACTGTAGAATAGCTTGCTTCATATTAGAACTATCGTTTTTTAAAATTTTTAGAAAATAAATCTTCCAACGATCGCCGGAATGAGCGAAGGAAGATTTTGGAAACTTTTCTTGTATCGCGCATCGAAAAGCGATCCATCTTCCAACGATCGCCGCAATGAGCGAAGGAAGATTTTGAAGATTTTTCTCGAATTGCGCATTCATTGCTTGGGAGATGGAAAATCGATCCATCTCGTAAATTGTAAGGGACACAAGAAAATTTTGTAAGATGTAATATTTGTAAATGATTAGATGTACAAAAAATAACTAAGAAAAATTTCGAAATCTCTTACGAAAACCCTACAATAACCATTTTTTAATGTTATATGTGTGAATATACATATATGTATATTAATTAGAAAATATTTATATAACTTAATCAAACATATCGCCGCTAACTACCGGAAAGGGCAGGACAACGCGTGCTTGAGATTGTTTCTGCTCTCATTTCTCTATTTACTTAGACATAAAACTGAAATATTGACACCTGAGGAAAAATTGATTAAAGAGTAGTCTGGCATAATTATTTTTTCATAATATACAACCTACACTTATTCCCTACAGTTAAGAAATTGGAATTTATTTTTTATACAATACAATATGCAATTTCTAAATCAAATATATGTACAGTAGAGTGGACCTTATTTGTATGGGGAAAATTTCCAAGCACTTAATGGAGCGTCCCAAGGGCTCAAACTGCGCTAATAGATGAAAACAAAAATTCGTGTAAAATTTTAGTAAGATAGGATGCATGTAAACCCGTGCGCACACGGCTTAAAGTTTGCACAAGTGCATGAAAGAAAAATTTTTGTTTTTTAATTTCATTAGCAGATCCATTTGGAATAAGGAAACAGTTAATATATTTTTGTTTTTTCCAAAAATTTTTCAGTTTAATAAGGGTATTCACCTCAAATTACTTGAATAACTTAGGGGACAAAATTTTTATTTTTGGATTTTCCCAGCAATATTTGCATTATTTTCGACTAACCTTGGTGCGCTGATTTTAAAACTTTTATTACTTTTTTTCTAGCATCACCAGTTTTTGAGATACACGGCATTGAACGATTAAGCTGACGTTTATCTCAAAAACTGGTCATGCTAGAAAAAAAAAATATAATAATAGTTTTGAAATCAGCGCACCAAGATTAGTCGAAAATAATGCAAATATTGCTGGGAAAATCCAAAAATCAAAATTTTGTCCCCTGAGTTATTCAAGTAATTTGAGGTGAATACCCTTACTAAACTGAAATTTTTTTGGAAAAAACAAAAAATCTGAACTGTTTTCTTATTCCAAATGGAATTGCATATGAAAATATTAAAACAATTTTTTTTCTTTCAGGCACTTGTGCAAACTTTAAGCCGTGTGCGTACGGGTTTATATACATCCGATCTTGCTAAAATTTTTCACGAATTTTTTATCATCAATTACAACAGTTTGAGCCCTTGGGGTGGTCTTTTTAAAATAAGGTCCACTTTAATGTACAGAGCACCCAATGTAAGAGTGCTAATATTTACGGAGGTGAAGAAGAGGTCGAGTTAAGCAAAAAATTTTATTTGAGGGGGTCTATTTTCGCACCCTTAGGAGTTACGGGGTTAATTGGTATTTCATGACTTTGATTCACACTATTGTTTCTAGCAGAAAAACTAACTTACGGAAAATGTATTTTAAGAGCTCATTTGAAAAACCATGAAATGACGTTTCTAAGGAAGTATCAAATTAAATCAATCCGTTGAAACTACAAAATTTCCAAATTGAGCGCAATTTTCTCTGAATTTTGCGTAATAAATCAACATTTTTTTAGCATTAAATTTATGATTTATTTAATTTACTTTAAAATGACATCAAAATCATAAATATATCCTTTAAAAATAAAAAAGATGGTTGTAGTTCAAAAATATTACAAATGTTTAACAAAATACAATTACGTAGAAGATAATATCATTATATTTTCAATTTAGTGAAATTTTTGAAGTATAACCAACTTTGTTATTTTTGAAGATATGTTTATGATTTTGATGTCATTGGGAAGAAAACTAAATAAATCAGGAATTTGATGCTATAAAAATTTTTGATTTTTTGCACAAAATTCAGAGAGAATTGCGCTCAAACTTGTAATATAGTAGTTTCATTGATAGTAGATTGATTTCATAATCATATGAGCACAGCTCATCAACGGATAAGTCGAAAGAGTTCGTCGATACATCGTTGGAAAGGTCAATTTATTGCTTTTCAAATGACTTCTTAAAATGTTTTCCGTGAGTAAGTTTTTCTGTTAAAAACAATATAGGCCTATTACGGTTCACAGCAATAAACGGCTGTGTCTTATTTTAAGTATTAGCAATGTACACAATAAAAACAGAAATTACTGTTGTTTTGTGAACTGTTGGTGGCGGCTGTAGCCTAGTGGGTAGAGTGCGTGGCCCCTAAGCTAAAGAACCGAGGTAGCCCGGGTTCAATTCTAGCTCAGACAGAGAAGTTTTTTCAATTGAATTAATTTTTCTGTTCGGTCGTCACCTCTCTGCAGACAATGGCAAACTTCAGAGAGTAAAAATTGACATGTAAAACTTCTTGAGAACATAAGCCGTTCGGAGTCGGCATGAAATGGCCAGTTTATTATATATTATTGTGAACCATAATAGGCCTTAATAATGTGTATCAAATGTGATGTGATGTAATGTGTCATGAAATACCAATTAACCCTGTAACTCTTATGGGTGTCAAAATAGAACCCCCTCCCATACGATTTTTTGCTCAACTCGACATCACCTTTCACAGAGTTAAATAGTTGCACTCTATCGCGGGACACCCTGTATAAAGATTTAATTAAGCTATGTTCATTCATGTTTTTGATGCCTTTTAAGGGTAGGTTCTCATGAAACTCCACCAAAAAACTCAATTTTTATTTTTTTATTTTTGAATAGCTTTGTTTTTGGATATAACTGTAAAATCGGCATTCATATTTAGAATTTTAAGTACAACTGAATAACGACATACGAATGCATTCAAAGAATGCAAAAATGATTTATAAATAAAATTTTTAATTCACATTAATTTTTAAAAAAATGATTAATTCTTCATTTCAATTATTCATTTTCGTTATTTTGAATAATGAATAAATTTTTTTATTAATTTGTGTGCTATTCACAAAGAATTTAAGAATTTTCAATGGCTCTTTTTTTATTCATTATTCATTTTTTACTCGTTATTAATTTTTTAGTCATTATTCATTTTTATTCATTAATTCATTATTCATTTTTTATTCATTATTCATTTTTCAAAACCGTTATTTTCTACAAAATTTGCGTTATTAAGGCACTAAAATTATATTTTATTTTTAAAGCTTACAATTAAACCTTTCATTTGATATATTAATAGATATATATATTCTTTACAATTTACACTATATTACATAAAATTAATACAAATTGCTATTTGCTATTGCATTGTCCAAAACTGATCAACTAAAAATTGCAAATTTTTTCGCTGGCTAGGAAATCTTATTCATTCATATACATATTACAGTTAGAATGTTGCCTTAAGAACAGTTATTTATTGTAATGCTGGTATAAGAAAATATGGAATAAGAAGACAAAATAACTAAGGTAAATATGCTTGAATTAACAACTTTCCGTACGGGAAAATCATTTCATCATAAAAAACACATAAAAAATTAAATAAATTTTTGTTTTATATATCAAACGAAAGATAAATTTTCAGGCTTCAATAATTTACTTTTCATAATCCATAGTAATAACGGTAGTTTTTGAGAAAATAACGGTTTTATATAAGTAAATATTTTACTTTTGCATACAAAAAGCTATAAAATATTAAATAATCACCGGATTTAGTTCATTTAAAATTAAAATAAAAACTTTATGTATTACCTTTCAAATAATACCTTAATCAGCAATATCGGTTATACACTTAGAAAAATGTAGATAGTTTTCTTATAAAAACTAAAAAAATGTTTTCTTAAAAAATCGATAACTTGAAAACAAATCGATTAATTGATTTTTTCTTCGGCCATTCTTATTTTTTGTTAAAGACCTTCTTGAATCCATTATCAAATCGCGGCGCCCCGGAAATCGTAATATACCCATATACAAGGTTCAAGCTTTAACCCTCGAAGGACATGCCTCGTCGAATCGACGTCGCATTTTAGCGTTTTTCTTTCTTGTTTTTTTTGTTTTGTTCTCATTTGTCTAGCTGTTGGTGTGCGCAAGCGTACAGCCAAATAAATAGTGTGTAGGCATGATTTTTAAGAATTGGCGTCGTCGAAACGACGAAGCATGTCTTTTGTGTGACTTTTGCATTTTTTTTGTTATTCTTTTTATAAGAAAATTTGTCATATTTTCTGTAATAATATCAGATTTGTACAGTTAAAACAAAAATTGTGCAGCAAAAAACTAATAAAAGTTGAGGAAATAGAAAAATTTCTGTCGATTTGTGACGACAGCAACGAATTCGGCGATGAATTGGAATGCAACAACAATAGATTAAATACAGAGGACTCTCAAAATAATCTGGACAATGACTTGGATGATGAACCCTACAACAACAGTGAGGAGACTGGTCAAGAGGACCCTTTCAATGAAAGCTTTGAAGAATAAAGCTCTTCAGAGGATTTAAGTACCTTGGACAAAGACGATGCACCGCTTGCTTAAGGATGTGTCGATACATTTGATCACATATGTAGCGTTATGTGCTGTTCACTAACAGATAGCCAATATGTCAATTCTAAGGTTTTCTGAATATGGCTTTCATTAATGCTTTATTATCTATATGAACAACATGTTCTAAGCAAATCAAAAGACCTTAATCCTGCCGGCTTAATGAAAATTTTCACTTATTAAAGTTTAATTAAATAATAGGATACGGTTTCCAACTTTGCCGACAGCGGTGCGAAACAGCATCAATAGTCTCTGGCTGAAGAATGATCGAAGCCCTCCAGAATAAAATTCTGAGAAGCAGAGGAAAATATGTGCTCTTTGTGCCCCCTCCAACCGTCGCATGAACAAATCATAGTGCTCAAAATGCCATATGAGCTTGTGTAGGGAGCATAAAATATAGCTTTGTGCCTTTGGCCTATAATTATTCTCAACCCTATAAAAATATGATCTCATTAAAATTTAGTATATTATTTCTTATATAACAACAAATTCAGTGATAAATATGTGCCTTTAATTATAATTATTTCACTCAATTATAATTTATATAATCACTCAATCTGTGAATAATTATTATTTTTATTAAAAAATATTATATATTAAAGAAACTGTTGTTTTTATTTGTTCCACATAAGCTTGATAGTCAACAACAAGTGATTTTGAAACATTATGACATAAAGGTAGTTCGTAGGCCCATTTTGAAAAATGGCGTCGATTCGACGAAGCATGACTTTTATGCATAAAAAATAAGCATGTCCTTCCAGGGTTAATATATATAAAATAATTTATGAAATTGTTTTGGTTTTTTGTATCAGAGACATGAACGTGCTGTGTAAGGCTGAAAATCTAAAAAATTCCGGGATTCTGGGATCGGTATTTCATATCCCGACAGTCCTGGGATTGACCAAACCGATCCCGGATTTTTTTTTCTGATTTTTTTTTTTGTTAATAAAATCCATTAATTTTAGTTTTTTTATTTTAAAAATTCATTATTTTAGCAGTTTTTAGATCTTTATTATATATTTTTATTTATTTGAACACTTTTGAAATCATTTCTATTAAATAATAACTTAAGAAAATATAAGAAAACGAATTTACTCATATTATTGATCATAATACTAATAAAAACATATCATCATATGAAATCAGAAAGCCATGAGCTAGATTTTAAAAATTTTACAGGAGAAGCAAAAACATACTAAATTTGAAAAAAATTGCTCTAAGGACTTTTAAAACTTTGGTAATAAAAACGTAGTTTTTAGTTGTAGGAGTGTACAATTTTGCAGAAACATGTATTTTGATACGGTACATCATAATCAATCAAAACATCAATTTTGATTTTTTGTAACTTACGGCTTTTTGATTTCATATGACGATATGTTTTAAAAAATATGATGAGATCAATAAAAAGAGAAAAAATTTTAATATGTATTATTTTTAGTATGTTTTCATAAAAAATTAATTTAAAAAGTAGTACTAATGAAATATATACATAAAAAAAACTTCGTTATCCCGGGAATTATTTGCTTTGATCCCGGGATTTTTGGGACTGGAAAAAGGCCGAGATCCCGGGATTGAAAGTCTTAGTGCTGTACGATGGAGACAGTTTAGGTCTTACTTCAAACTTCACATTACACTTTTAGCAACAAAAAAATTATTTGCCTACACTTTATGAATCAGTAAATAACTGTCAAAAAACTCAAAGTTTTCATTTACTTCCTTCTATAAAAAATTAAATCAAGAACATCAGCGTGTTTTTGGACCTCTAGATAAGAACCTGCCCTTAGGGAAACCTGTTTAGACCTGCGTAACTAAAAGTTTTTTTTTATTTTAAAAATGTTATTAAATGCGTGTTTAATGTATAGAGTAAAAACAAACCATACGTATTAGTGATTTTTTATCTAGTACCATTTTTAAAAGCACTGGATTTTAAAGCATATTGCAACATCAAAAAGCACTAGATCACACAGACTTACACAAATTTACCAAAAAGTTAACTAAAATGATTTTGAAATAATTTGTGTTTTAAAAATAGAGAGAAAAACGGAGATTAATCCAAGGGCGTTTTCGTTTCTCGAAAAAATGTTGCATTTTTTCTGCCATCTTTGAGAATTCTGAATTTTTTCTACTTTTGAGGTCAACATTTTCGAGAAAAGAAAAGAGCGATTCAATTTTAGAGGTCACTATATTTTTTCTCAAGAGGGCAGAATTTCCAAAAAGGGCAGAAAAATGTTGCATTTTTTCGAGAAACGAAAACGCCATAAAATTTTTTCGCAGTATCTAAAAATATCTAAAAAATGTTATTGCCTGAGTCAGCCTTTCATTGATGGTTCAAAACTTTAAATAATCTGACACGATTTTCGGGCGAATACTGTACAGACAGTTGCGTGATGCATGTGCTCGTGCAATAATGGTGCTCTCTTAAATAACGGCATATATGTAGAATACTCACACAGTATGAAACGGCAACCGAACTTCTTATTCTTGTTTTTCGTATGAGAAAATGATGAAAAAGGCGCCAAAACTGTCTGTTGCAATAATAGCGTGCTTGGATATTTTTTTATATTATTTTAAGACGATTATTTCTTTTAGCACAAGATTTTATTTTTTTTTATTAAATTTAATTATTTCAGTTAATTAAATTATTTTAAAATTTAGAGTATATGAATTAAGGTATAAATGGGTCGAATTTAAAAAATTTATTATTTATTACAAATAATCACTTGTTGTTGTATACATAAAAACCGTTTCTAAACTTGAATTATTTTTCATTAAATATACTTTTAATGAATTTATAAAAATAAGTTCTAAAACAATGAAGTTAAATTTCGGGCAAGTATTAAACAAAGACAACGCTGATGTTGAAAACGTTGTGTAATTAATAAAATATACGATAATTATATTTTAAAGCTATTTTGTTACTGATTAGTATTTAGCGTAGAAGAGTAATGCTGCGTTCTTTAATTTTGTTTGTTTTATATTGTGTGTAAGTTGTGTAGAAATTCTTATATAAGTTGAACTTCAGAACTTTTGTTATATAAGAAAATGTTTTTTTTTTTTTAATTGACGAGACAAAAGACAAATACGTTTTTTACCGACCAAAGTGTTAAATTTCAATGGGCGCACACTTCTTGTTTGGTACATCAAAATATTTTACCGGAAACTGTGGGCTATAAAGTCTTTAATTTCGTTTGATTTTCAACGAAAATAAAGAGAGAAAGTAAGTGAAGAAATAATAAGCGAAGTTGAAGAAAGCTAGTTGATTAGTGTTAAAAATAACGATTAATTAAAATTAAAGACAATATGAAAAAAATAATACTGTAGACAAGGTTAATATCTATACAGGGTGACCAGTGTAAGAGTAAGAATATTAACGGAAGTGAAAGAAGAGGTCGAGTTAAGTACAAAATTGTATGGGAGGGGGTTCTATTTTCACACCCTTAGGAGTTACGGGGTTATTTGGTATTTCATGACTTTGATTCATACTATTCTTTCTAGCAGAAAAACTATTCGATGGAAAACTTATTTTAAGAGCTCATTTGAAAGGCAATGAATTAAACTTTCTAACGTTGTATCAACGAACCCATCCAACTTATCCATTACCGAGCTGTGCTCATGTGAAGATGAAATAAATCCGTTGAAACTACAAAGTTTCAAGTTTGAGTGCAATTTTCTCAGAATAGCGCGTAATAAATCAAAAGTTATGTCAGCATCAAATTTATTTAATTTTCTTTCCAATGACATCAAAATCATAAACATATCTTTAAAGACAACAAAGTTAGAGCATTTACAGTTAGAACTTACACTAAAAAGCACTTACCATTTACATGTGAATCTAATTTGATTTTTAAGAAAAGTTAACAAATACCAAACATGGGAAAAATAAAGAAATATGCATTCTAAAAACTACTAATTTCGAAAGTAGCATTTACTACAAAAATTTGCCATTTCGTCGCAGCTGGTAAATTTTAATAGGGGTATTCACGATTCAGTGCACTTGCCAGTTCAGTTGAGGACTGAAGCAAATGTATACTTGTGCACATTGAAAATTTTGACAGCTTTGAAAAAACTGATAGTGGCGTGTTCACGAAAACCAAACTGCACAACTGCGAAAGTCCTCCAGTCGTCAACTGCACAGGCAAGTGCAGTGAATCCTGAATACCCCTATTAAAGTGAAGCTGAAGAGCGCTTTAAAATTGTCCATGCCGATTGCCATTTTTGTAGTTTTAAACTTTCAACTTCAACAAATCTTCTTTTCGCCTGCCCAAATAAATATCAAATTTAATAAATTCAATGAATTTAATATATATAAATAATGTACTACAAACTTGTAGTACGCCATTTTGCTAACTACTCAAAATCAGTAGCAAACACTACTTTTATTCATACCAATCCGGCTAATTTATAGCAAGTTCGAAACAGCTGATTCTTGTAGTGTTTTTTGTAGTGTAGGAACAAACTACTTTTGAAGGTTTTTTATTTTGAATTGTAGTAAAGTCAAATCTGCTACTTTTATTGAAACGGGCCATTGTTGAAGAAAATCTATTGAGAAAAGGAAATGTTGTGTTTAATTGAACGAAAGCACCCAAATTTAGTGATTGTCTATTTATACATTTTGTCTTATTTTATTGTCATATAAATGAATAGCAAGTAAGGGTTGTTGTAGTTAAAAAATTTTTTAAAAAATTTTTTATTGTTTATAAGACAAGGGTCAGAGCAGAAGTTATGAGAAATAACACAGAAGATACAAACATGCTACAATTAAACCATGCTCACGACTTAGTGCGCGTTTATAGTGGGGACTTGTTGCTTTGCCGATCCGAACCGAGAGGGAAAGCTGAAAAACACTGCACATACAATCATATGTAATAAGCTCAGAGTGCGTATAGTGCCAACTGAACAAGCAGCTTAAAGCGACTTGTGTGCTAGTATTCAGTGGGCCGATTGTTTCTTTCTCGCTCGCTCGCACGGTTTGGATGTGTTAAGTTTTATTTTACACGATTCTCACTTATTATTTTCATTAAATAACATAAAAAAAGGTAGAGCAACAAGGAAAAGTCCAATAAAATAAAAACATATTTTTTTTTAGCTATTGCGCCTTTTCTTCGTTTTTTCGTAGAATCAAATGCAAGTGGGTAAAAAATAAAAATTAGCAATCAGTAGCTTTTGTTTTCTTCTAAATGTGTTGTTAAAAATTCAATCATGTATGCAAAATATCAAAATAATTAGATGTTGGTCAATGACGCCTTCGACGAGTCTGTGTAATACATGCACACAAATATTTACTAACACATATACATACATGATTAAAGTCCAATGATTGACCATGTAAGGTAAAAGTCAGGCAAATGCTTAGGAAGCCTTTTAATTAGTCGCTTATTCAGCCAAATGACTTTTTTCCTCACTATTTTTTATGTTGCTATTTTCCTGTTCTGTTAAAAAAACAATTCGAAATAAAAACGAAGGAACAAGGCCACAAAAACAGCACAACACAACTGCAAAAAAGTGGAAACAAGCTGTAACAGCAAGTTACTCAAAGCGACTTACAGTAGCTTAAAGTGCTTTTCAGCAGAGTTATTCGCAATTTAGTCCCTTGACTACTTGTTCGCTGGCTTGAGGAAAGCAAGAAGCACAAACGAAATCACATGACTTGTTGGATGCTTCGATTGCAAAAATAAATAAAAAAATAAAAAACGTTATATGTATAAACAAACTCAAAATAGTCAAAAACAAGCTGCAATAAGTTAGCGGCTTAAAGCAAGTTACAGTGACTCAAAGTGCGTTTCAGTATAGTTATTCGCAATTTAGTCCCTTGACTACTTGGCCGCTGGTTTCAGGAAAGGAAGAATCACACACGAAATCAAGTGACTTGTTGGATTCTTCGATTGCAATAATAAATAATTAAAAAAAACGTTATATGTACAAACAAACTCAAAATAGTCAAAAACGAGCTGCAACAAGTCAGCGACTTAAAGTTACTTAAAGCAACTTACGGTGGCTTAAAGTGCGTTTCAGCAGAGTTTTTTTGCATTTTCGTCTCTAAACTTGTTGTCCGCTGTTTTGAGGAAAGCGAAAAACACGCATGAAATTACTTTTTAAGCTTCGATTGCAAAAATAAACAAAAAAGACACGTAATATATACAAGCAACACAAAGTAGTCAAAAACCATCTGCAACAAGTAAGCGGCGGTAAGCGCGCACTATACGCACTACCAGCTGCTATTAGCTTGACGCGGTATCAGCTCGGCTCGGAAAAGCAACAAATCGCCACTATAAACGCGCCACTAATAGAGCGCGACCGCCGAAACGGAATGCATTACAGTGCACCCTAAACAAGTGCGCGTTGCGCTGCGTACCCAAGCGCCACGCAACTTTATTTTACGCTTAACCTAAACAAGTGCGCTGCGGAAAGATCTGCTGCTCTCGAACCAGCTCAGTCTGATGGTTTGAAAATCTTAAAAAAAATTTTAGTATTGTGTAAAAATCTATTAATATTGCAAATACTTCCATTTGCAATTGAGATTAATTAATTAATAGCAGCTGATTGCTCTTTGTTCTAATACTTCGGTTTTATGCAGCCAACTTCACATCCGAACGCACTGTCAAATTGGAAATTCGATTCATGTTGCGGTAGTTCGGTGCGTGTTTCGGTAGGCTTCATACAAAATGTATGTGCATGAGCCGATTTTGACAGTTAAACCACGCACGCGCACTTGTTTAGGGTGGACTGCTAGTTTGCTTGGTAAAATAAAACCAGGTAGGCTCATGACTGAGAGTGGAATCGCCGATATTGTCAAAACGCAACGGAATACATTATTTTGCATGGTACAATAAAACCAGGTAGACTCATGACTGAGAGTGCAACCGCTGATGCTGTCAGAACGGAATACATTAGTTTGCATGGTACAAAGAAACCAAGGTCCAAGAATAAGTCCAAATAAAAAGAAACAGTTTGTCCGTCCGTACGTCTGTCGATATGACTACAGCTGTAATTTTGAAGCTATCGTACTAAAATTTTTTATTAAAGCTTATATCTAAAATATAAAGATAAAGATAAAGATAAAAAATTAACCAAATCGAATAATAGCCACGCGTATCTCCCATACAAAATAAACTTTATCAAAACGATAAAATCTCTTTAAATTCCACAAAACTGAATATATAAACTTGAAATTTGGTATATGAGCTTTGATATTTAATATCCGCTTAAGCATGAAATTAAACCAAATTAGATGAAAACCACGCCTACCTCCCGTACAAAGTGACCTTATCAAAACTGTGACTTTATCAAAAATCTCTTAAAATTTCACAAAAATTATTAAATGGATTCAAAATTCTACACATAAGTTCTGATTTTTAATATGCATTCTGAGTAAAAAACAAAATCTATTTTGTACTATTTAAAAAAAAAATAAAAATACCGCGAAAGTGAACTGCAATGACGCAACTTTTTTTTGACAGAATGTCTTTAGTTTGCTATAATCAAAACACTTTTCCTCAATTCTACTCAATTCACAACTATATCTCTATTAACATAGCAAAAATACACATTTTTTAAGGTGAATTAAAAAAAAATATATATAGTAACACTATTTCACAAAAGCAAAATTGATTTTGTGTTTCTTGAATACCTAAACGAGAAGGTTCCATCATAGTTTTATGTAATTTTTTTAAAGTAATGTAAAAGAAAAAATTTCAAAATTGCAGATAAACACGTTTTTGTGTTAAAAAAAAATTATGACTTTCAAAGTGCATTGCGGGTAAAATGGTACAATATTTTTCAACAATTTTTTCACCTAGTAGAAACACTACTATGTACCTTTAATTTTTTTTTAATTTATGCTCACTTTTGCCATAACATTAACCTTCCGTTAGGCGCTTAAATAAAACTTTTTTAATTAAAAAGTAATCAATTCTGGCATTTTTTCTTTAAGTGAATCATTCAATTCGTTCAGCGGATGACAGCACACTTCAGAATTAATCGTTGTTTTATGCGGTAGAAGCTAAAAAAACGATTCCTTTTAAATTCCACCCAACAGATAGCATCACCTTTTTTTGATGAATATCGACTTTCGACGTAATTTGATAAATTTAATCTCTCAGCGATTTCACGAGTTGTTTTTCACCGGTTTGCATCAATTAATGCCTTTATTGTGTCTTATTCAGTTTCAACTGGCCTTCAAGAACTTGGTGCTTCTTCTTGAAACATCAACATCCAAATTGCCGGAACGAAATTTTGCAAAGCAGTTTTAACACTGTCATTCTGTCTTCATTCTTCTCCATATATGTACATTGGTTTTTTTTTTTTTACTTGAACAGCATTTTTACCTTTGGATAGTAAAAAAGTAAAATATGCCGAAAATGTTGCTTTTAAATTTCCATATTTTAAAAGGATACCAACCGAAAATTACTGCGTAAAATCAATTGAACTTTTTCACAAGCAAGCCTTGATAAATCAGCTATCAAAATATATAATAGGGCAATTCACAATCTTTTGTATTTGAGATTGCGAATTTGTGGAATTGCAAAAATTTTCAATCAATTGTGAACGGTCTTTTGAACAGCAATACTAGTTGCAAAACATTAAATTAACAGCTGATTGATAAACATTTTCATTAGAAAATAATTTTGCTTAAATCAATTTTATGTCGAAAAAAGCTTTGAGGCACGATTTATTCAAATGCTTTTCTTCCATATTAGTTTTTTTCGTATTTACTTTTTTCACTATCAGAAGTAAGTTTGCAATTTAGTATTGCAAATGTAAAGTAAATATAAACAATTTGTTTCAGTGTTGAATATTTGCAACAGCGCAGTAAATGTATCTCTGTATATTTTGTTAGTGTAGAGTAAAAATATACTCTACCATTTTGCAAATGCTAGGATGCAAGATCATTTGCACAAGATTGTGAATTGCCCTAATGATTATGCGCGTCAAGTGTGAAGTTGGTTGTGAAAAAATACAATTAAGTTGTCTGAACAATCCAATATAATTAATATAGATATCTTATTTCTGATAATCTGTTTCAATGAAGTGAAAGCTAAATACTACATTTTCACAATAGAATTTAAAATATAAACAAAAAAATAATATGGTTATTATCAGAGTCTAGTATTGTCGTTGCACGGTGCAAGAAAGAAAAACAACAAAATTCAAGTAAAAAAACTTGCAATATTTCCCATAGGTGTATTCACGATTCAGCGCATTTGGCTGTGCATTGGAGCATGAGCAAAATATTCATGCTTTTGCACTTAACACTAACATAATAGGGGTATTCACGGGTTGTTGCGAATTGCAAGAGTGTGAAAATGCAAGATATTTTGCGCACTAACGCGTGAACATCAATATTGCAACTTCATTATGCAATAAAATTAAATGTCGAGTGAACAGTAAATATATTGCCACCTTATTTCAAGATCATAAAAAGTTACTAAAATCTACGTACAAACTTAACCTTTTTAAAGTTTTACCCAGGTGGCAACTACGTTCGAAAACAACCAAAACATGAATCATCTGTTTACCATCACTGCTTGTGCGTTCTCGCAATTGGTTTGAGCAGTGCCTAATCCAAGAAGAGTTGTAAAATTGCTTCCAATGTGTTTGTTGTTGGAATGATGCGAAAGTTCGCAATCTTGCATTTTCGCATCGTCGCAACTGCGTTTCGCATCAACCCGTGAATACCCCTAATATACTCAAATGCACATGCTTCTATTTTCCACCCAATGCACAGCGTCGACCCTGGTGCATAAACAGGTTTCGTGCATATGTTTAATAAACTGCTGAGATTTGACGCGTGAAAATGGAAGAAGCAAAAAAAAAACATTTAAGCGCACTAAGAAATGGACCTTTGATCTATATTTAAATAGGCGTATCAAAACAGTTTGGTACCATTTTTCGCTATCTTTTACGGATACCCTACAATAAGCATTTTTTAGGTAATATGTCCAGCACTATCATGAATAATTTTTCACGCGGAATCGGAAAAAGGAGTTTTCATTTTTAAGATCATCTTTTTTCTGCTGCTTCCAAGACATTTCCTGGTTATTTAGAACGTTTATTTATGTTTCCTAAATTCCAAATATGAACAGTTCTTGGGTCATTTTTTCGTCATTTTTCATCGGCTTTAGTTTTCAGGTCATTTTTACTAGTTCAAGGGCATTTTTGGTCCTTTTTGGCGATTTTTAAGTTATTTTATTGTCATTTTTTGAGATTTTTATTTTTTAGAGCATTTTTCGGTGTTTTAGGTAATTTTAGTGTAATTTTAAAATAATTGTTTTTTCGTTTTTTTTCGTACTGAAAAATGTAAAAGTGCCAATTTTAAAATATATTCCTTTAAAAAATAGAGTCCCTTCAATCAAAAATACTACTATCGTCTTTTAAATATATTGCTTTTGCCAGTGCAGAAGTAGAAAGACGTTTTTCTGTTTGCAAACATATTTTGCCACGACGTTCCTTAAATTTTAATTACTCAAAAAAGTACCTTGTAATATACTGTAACGCTATGTAAAAAGTTATATAAAATAAATTTTAAGTTAAGTAATGTTTTATTTTTAAAACTTTATTTTTTGTTTATTTTTTATGTAATTGTTTGCGTCTTTTAGGTAATTTTTGTCAGTTTTTATGTAATTTTTTGCAGTTTTTAGGTAATTTTTGTCATTTTTTAGGTAATTTTTTGCAGTTTTTTAGGTCATCAAAATCCGAGCCCTGCTGATGACGATATTACGTAACTGTAGCTTTTCTCAGTACATAGTATTTTTGTATGAAAAGGCGTTGGTTAACACAGCGAAAAACTAAAAATAGAAATAAACTTGTTTTTTCCCTCTCTCTACGCTCATCTGAGAACTTAAGTGAGCTCATGTTACAGAGTAGGTCGAAAGATCAAAGTGAAATGATCGAATTTCTACCACTGGCGAACTCTAGTAAAATTAATTTACTAGTTAATTATTTGAAGCAGTGTTGCCAGGTACCTTCAACGGAATTTCCCTCAAATTAGGAAAAAAAAACAAAATTTTTTCCTCAGCGAACTCCCACGAAAATTCCCACACTGACTTCTTTGAAAAAAAAAAAAACAAATAAAAAAAGAAAACACTTTTTCATAATGGTTTTATGATTTGGTTTTGTATAAATTCGAATTTTGAGTTCAGTTTGATAAAAAAAAATATATAAAAAAAACATAATTAAATATTTCAATTAGCTTAATAAATAAATTATAATATTTCGGTAAAAAAAATTATGTTAATATTATTTATTAAAAGGTACATAGGTCATTCCATGTCATATCAGACGCTTTTTGTAACTCACATTTTTGTAAAAATTTGGTACTTTACACGTGGATAGTACTTTAAAAAAGAAAAATATTTGCATATTTATTTTTTATCATTTTTAATTTTTTTTTTGCAGGTATACACAGTGAACAATCATAAAGAAAATCTAAATATGTCATTCGGACATGTACTCAAACAACTATATCTTCTAAGCCGTTAGTCCTACAAGAAAATTTTTCAACTTTTGTTCAAGTTTACAAGAACAAACAAAATTATAAATAACATGTTAAAACAATTTTACAAAATTTACAGTTTTTGTAACTGATTTTACTTGTCCAGTTTGAAAATTTTATATTGAAGGGATTCAATATCAGCCAAGTTATTTACTCTGAGGAAAACCTAAAGGTTATCGGCATACAAAAGACATTTACAGCTTTTAAGTAGCTTTTAATAGCAGTAATGTCATTAATAAAAATGATAAATAATAAGGGCCCCAAAATGCTGCCCTGCGGGATACCAGACGTAGCCATATATGGGTAGGATTTAACATTATCAAAGGCTACGACACACTGCCTATTAGATAAGTATGAAGTCAACCAACTAAGAAAGCTCGAATGAAATCCAATCCATTGAAGTTTTTTGATTAAAAGAGAATGGGAGACTTTATCAAAAGCTTTTGCAAAGTCTGTATAAAGGACATCCACCTGACATCCATCCGGAAACGCAGATTAGCAGTACTTTGTGAAAAAAACGAAATTTAAAATTGTAGAGCGACTAGGCATAAATCCATACTGATACGGGGCTATAACTTTTTTATTTTTTTATTTTTTTTTTTATTATTATTATTTAATGTTTATAATATTGTACACTAAGACTGGGTCTTTTATAGTACATCAATTGAAATAAAGTACATTAAGAATCATAACTTAACTTGCTAGATTAATACTAAAATTATACAAATCAGAAAAAATTTCAAAAGTAGACAAAATTAACTATTATTTATTAGCAAAAATATATTGTGCATGAAACATCAGGAACGAAATATCCTAAGTAACTTATTTAACTAGTAGAAGAAAAAGATAAACAACAGTAATAATTGAATTTAGTTTAGGGATAAGTTTATAAGAAATGTATAGAAAAAGAAAAGAAAACGATAGATAAAATAGATTAAAATTATAGATTAAATTGTATATCAAAATGATTATATATTGCACGTTTAAAGCTGATTCTTAATACCATTTGTTTTAAATAATTTGGTAGTGAATTCCAAAGTCTAATGGTGCTTATGTAAAAGAATCTACTGCTGTTTAAAAAGTTGTGCCTAGGAACGATTAAATTTGAGGATCGAGAAGATTGTAAGAATTGAAGTTTTTCATATAAATATTCAGGACTTTGGCAGTAAATAAGTTTATGTAAAAATATAATGTTTCGAACGTTCAAGTAATCCATTAAACCGCAACCTAAAATGCCTCTACTTCGGACAGAAATATAATCAAATCTATTAACATCATAAACATATCTAGCAGCGTTATTAAACGAAACAAGAAGTTTATGTTGCGACTTTGAGTCAAGCTGGCTATACAAAACGTCTGAGAAAGATATATGAGGCATAATCATTTGAACCACAAGTCTGCGACGTGTTTCTAGAGGGGTAAAGCTAGAAGAAGTACGTAAATATCGTAATGTTCCGTATATTTTCCCAACGACACTACCCAAGTAACAATATTAGCCATATATTCATTCTTGCAGAGCTTATAGTGCTATCTTATATAGCAGCAAGCTTCAACTATAGCTTTAGTCGCGCTACTAAAGCTCTTGCAGAGAATATATAAGGCTACTTTCTTGAGTTTAAAAGCACTATTTTTACTTCATATGTGGAGTAGAAGTAGCTGTAAACTTTTAAAAGAGTCCCTGTCAAACCCAAATAAGAGCTCTTGCAAAGCTCTTTTTTATTATTCGTTTAAGTATGTATGTGTTAAAAATAAACTCAATAAATATATAAAATTTGACAAGTGTTTGTGATGATAAGAATGACAAATAAATTAAAGAAATAATAAAGTGATTATTATATCAGACTCATGTTCGTGTATTCGTTATATGCTGCGAATTTCGGTGCGCTTTTG
Organism: Dichetophora obliterata; assembly: GCA_963920525.1. Taxonomy (NCBI): domain Eukaryota; kingdom Metazoa; phylum Arthropoda; class Insecta; order Diptera; family Sciomyzidae; genus Dichetophora; species Dichetophora obliterata. The sequence goes on along the minus strand of OY986436.1, from coordinate 6,940,176 downwards.
AATTTATCGGAAACGTGAATGTAGTACTTCGAAAAACTACAACGGGCTTAACAAATAATTAAAATTAAGAAGTGTTAATTATTTAAAAATAGTTGGAAAATTATTAACATTCTTTAAGATCAACTAAAAATGATTTAAGTACTTTATTCTTAAATATATGTATCGTAGAAATCATCAATTTCGTTTTAAATATTATTGTAAACACTAATATTTAGCTTGCTTCAACTCCGAAGATTTTCTATTTTTTATAAGATCGCCTTTTTTTTAAAAGAAGCTCTTTATCAGATTTTTTAGTCACTTGTTATTCCCAAAAAATTTATTGCATTAATTTACAGTATTTTATATCTATTCGCTTTAAAAATGCAATACAAAAATACACATTAAAGCAAATATTATACTCAATCTACGAGTTTTAAAACTGCTGTATAGTAATTTTTATTACTTTAAAAGATCCTTTACAGAGCAAGTAGTAAATTTTAGAGTTCTGCTCTTTTGCAAATTTGATAAAATCCTTTACAGAGCTGTATAAAATATTAAAGCTCAAAATGGTAAAAAAATCATATTTAGAGCATTTTCTTTAAAATTAAAAGCAACTAGCAGCAAACAAAGCTGCGGTAAAGCTTTAACCGCATATTATACACATATAGAACACTTTTAGGACTCACTCGCACCTAGTTGCTCCAACAATGTTACTTGGGATATTAATATGATCAGTACATGTTAGTTTAGAATTCAGTACAAAGCCAAGATTTTTTACTTTGCTTACAAATTCCAACTGATTAGACCCAATGAACAATGGCGGAATATCTACAAAGCCTGAGTCAGTCCTCGCAATCGGCAAAACTTTTGACTTTAGGGTATTTATAAGAAGCAAGTTTGCGGTAGCTCATCTGTTTAGCGAGAGTAAATCCAAGTTCAATCTATAGCTCAAGTCTTCTAAAAGACAAGCTGGTCGAGAAATGTAAATTTGAATGTCATCGGCGTACGCATGTATAAAAGAATGTTTACAAATGGAGAAAACATCATTAATAAAGATAGAAAATAGAAGGGGGCCTAAAATCGATCCTTGAGGAACTCCTGTTTTTATTGTTTTAAGGTTTGAAAATGTGCCACCAACTTTTACTCGTTGTTTTCTGCCTTCTATTGTAGGTAATGAGAAACTAATTTAACTGTATTATTACTAAAGTAAAAATAATGTTGAAGCTTATCACAAAGTAAAGTATGACAAATAGAATCAAAAGCTTTAGAAAAATCAATAAGGCAGAGAAGAGTTATAAAGTTTTGGTCATACGCTATCCTAATATCATCAACTATCTTTAATACTGCCGTCGAACAGCTGTGCCCAGCTCTAAAGCCAGACTGCAATGGCGATAAAAGCTTATTATCAAATAAAAATTCAGCGATTTGATCAGTCATAATTCTTTCTAGAACCTTGCCCAGGGCAGGTAATATACTAATGGGCCTGTAGTCCTTGGGATCTGATGCGGATGCAGTTTTAGCTACTGGGATTACTGTTGCTACTTTCCACAACTCAGGAAATCGGGAACAGGTAAGTGAGTGGTTTATGATATGGGTTAAAGGACCTAATATATAAGGAAAGACAAGCTTAATAAACCTAAGAGGCATTCCATCGATTCCTATTGCGTTAGAACTTAACTGCATTAAACATTTAGCCACACGATCTTCATTAACACACACAAATTCAAATGAGGGAAAGTCAGTGTTATCAGATATTGTAGGTGCTTCAAAAACGTTAGTAAATGTATTCGAACTTGAACTTCCACTGGTCAAAAAAAACTCATTAAGCACATTAGGGTCCAAGTTGCAGTCTTTCTGTTCACTGCTAAATACTCTAAGTTTTTTAATATTTTGCCAAAGCTGTTTAGAGTTTAGGTTCGGATTAAGCTTAGCACTGAAGAATTTTTTCTTCTCCAAATTAACTATTAGAGTGGCATCATTACGCGCTCTTTTGTAATTTTCCCAGTTTTCATTCGAACGGTTAGTTTTCCACTTAGAATGAAGCTTATTTCTTAATTTAATGGCACACATAACACTATTAGTGAACCAGGGACAACAGGAATTATTAACTTCAACTCTACGTAAAGGAACATTAAGGTCGAAGACAACATTTAATTCGTTCATGAAAACTCTTAGTTTTTCGTCCACAGAGTCATACAAGTAGCAGTCATTGAATCTCATAGTAGACAGGTCACGAAAAAGTGCTTCAAAATTAACAGATTTGTAGTCCCGATATGAAAAACTTGCCTTGTACTACCAAAGTTTACATTAACACTACAGAATATTAAATCATGGTCCGAGAGGAAAGTCATTTGGTCAAATTTTAAAACTAAGGAAATGTCGGAAACTAAGCATATATCAAGTAGACTAGGCTCACAATTATGTCCATATCTTGTTGGAATATTGGAATTCACGGTTTTTAAACCACACGTCGTTGAGTGAAAAAAAAGTTCTCAGTGGTAGAATCAGTGCGGAGCATATTAACATTAAAGTCGCCACAAATAATCAAAAAATCATAACTAAGTACCCTACTTGAGAGATCAGTAAAAAAAGATTCAACACTATTACAACGATGGGGGTTATAAACACACGACACAAGGATACTAGTATTTTTATTAAAGATTTCTACATTAAGGAACTCACATATACCACTACCTTTATTTACAAACCTAACATTTAAATAAGACTTACAATACATAGCCACACCTCCACCTCGTTTTCCACACCTGTCACTGCGAAAAAGTTTAAAGTCATTAAAAGTATAAAATAAAACAGGTATATCATGTTTAAACCATGTCTCAGATATACAAATTATGTCAGCAGGTGAGTTTTCAAAAATATATCTTGCGTAATCAAGTTTAAATCCATTCAAACTTCTGGCATAAAAATGAATCACGTTCAAACCATTATATTGTTTACATAAAACATGAACTAACCCAATCAACCATTGTGTAATAGTGTTTGGAGTAAGCTTACCTACAATGGAATAATGAAAGCCTTTTCCAAACATGCTTTGAAAACACTTTTCTACGTAATAAATTTACTAGTTGTGTTGTAAAATTGTATCGAAACGGGAAAACAGTAAGCTTTTTATAACAGTGCTTGAAGTTAGCTTACTGGTAGTTTAATTAACAAAGCGATTTCAAAGCATGATTGGAAAATGCTTTCAGATGTAATAGTTTCACAACTTTCACATTTTAAGGGAATTCCCAATCATTGAAAATTGCAATTGCAATAAAAAATGAAGTCCCATCACTAACAATTTTGATGTTAGTGGCTTGAGTTCAGTGATAATTAGAACTCGTGTAATGATGATTGTCAGTCTTTTATAATATTTTTATGGTTAAATAAATACTTTTTATTTTGTTAGTTACATCAATGTGCTTAAAAAAATATATATTTAATGGTCCAAATAGTTTATATTTGTATTAAATTTCTTTTGAGTGGCAATGTTTTTACCTATTGTGTACTAAACATAAAGTTTCTATAGATTCGGATGTGAGGTCTTTCATATTGATTCATTTTACAAAGAAGATTAATTTTAGCTGCTTTGCTAACGGCGAGCAAATTGGATTACTTAAATTTCTGAAAAACCTGTGTTAAAAGCTTGCAAAAATACTTACTTCCCATTATTTAATAAATGTTTTAATAATATTTTTATAACACTTTTTTCCAATTTTTTATAAACAGTTGTAAATAACTTACAATAACACTTACTTCCAATTATTTAATAATTATTTTCAATAATACTTTTACAACAATTTTTTCCAATTGCAAAGTAAGTATTGTAGAAAGCTTATTAACAACACTTATATCCAATTGAATAGTAAACGCTTGGAATAATATTACAGTAAGGAATATTTTTCCAAGGGTTCCTTTTTGCTTATTCTACAATTACTTGAAAGCATTTCACAACAGTTTTTACAAGCTTTTTCCAAGCGCGATGCTTACGCTTGTAAGCTTACTATAAGCTTATTCCAAGCTTGTTTGGCTTATTGGGAAGGCTTTGTAATTATCAATCGCACCATTAGAAGATTCATCAGAAAAAATCATAATAAAGCAACAAAGAATCAGCTTTAAACAAATAATACATCAAAATAAATAAAAATAAAGTACTAAGACAAGATAGGTGAATGAGAAAAGACAGTAGTAATAGATATAAAAGAAAGGACAGTAAATAGATAAAACTAAAAAATAATATATTATAATATAGGCGCAATAACATTAATTTTAGTTTTAAAAACATTCTCCGATAAAAAGGCAACAAAACAACTTTGATACTTTAGTTAGAGATTCCAGCGATGCAGTCAACGCTCCTAGTGTTGTAAACCAATTTGGCCTCACCATCACTGGATGCTCTTACATACACATGGCCACGCAGTGAGAACGCAGCAACAAGTCTATTCTCTCACTTCAGTTTGCTAGCATACAGCATGAAACAAAGATATCCAGATAGCATACTCCGTGCGCTATTTTGAAATCTTCTGCGCACTACGTCACTCAAACTTGTCAGATGTAACACGTGGTGCATACATACAAAAGAAAATGTGAAAAAGCAAAAAGTAAACACAAGCAGCAAGCAGCACAATTGCAAGCATTTAAGAAATATTGCATTAATTTAGTTTAATTTCTAATATTGTGCACTTATAGTACGTGTAAATTATAACTTTAATTTATCTTTTATGTAATTAAAATTAGTACTAAAGTTTTAAATGGTTTTGAAGAGAGTAATAACGATTTTAATCTGGGCCATAAAATGAATTCACAACTTCTTTCAACAAACGCAAAGAACAACAAAATGAAAAAAAAGCTATCAAAGTGCTGTCAAACACATCAAGCAACGTAGCTATTTTTTGTGTAGGAGAACAAATAGGAGAAAATACCCCTGTTGTATATTAATTTATTTTCAATAATAGTACTGAAAAATATATTTGCTTAAATTTATTTATAAATATATTTATAATGTAATTTATTTCATTTCAATAAACCAAGTTTCAATAATAAAATGTCGATATTTTTCATCGCTATAAATAAATTATCCCCTTTAAATATATTGTGACTACGTTTTTATTTAGCCACTTTGACAAGCTCGAACTACGTCATAACAAAGATGGCAGACATGCGCAATACTTTATCTGTAGTTCTTTGTATCATGAGCATACAGCATAACCGCCCGGTTTGTTTTGGTAAGGCTTTCGTGAAGATAAAATTTTTCTCCTCCTCCATACCCAATATCATTGAGTGTAAGCTGACGCTTTTTGGCTTTGCGAAATGCAGCAGCAGCTTTGAGCAAACAATTGCGTTCATAAGCGGACGCAAGCTTAACTATGATCGCCGAAACTTTCTTAGAGCAAAAAACATTTTCTCTTTGACAATGGATTCAAAGAGCTTTGAAATGGTGGAGAGCTTGTCTATAATTGGAAACATTATTGTTTGATCCAGATTTATGGACAGGAGTTACCAAAGACACTTTCCAGCAATCCAGGAAATTGCCAGAACACAATGATTAAGGATTAGCATAAGAGGAGATGCTAAACTGATTGCACATTTATCTAAGAAGAAATAACAAAAACCATCAACATCTAGTTTTTGTGATGATTTCAGCCGACGAATACCATTCACAATATCCATTTCAGTCAAAGCGAGCGACCCAAATTCAATTTCTGGTCAATTTCAAAAATTTTATATTCCTACAACTAAAAACAAAGTTTGTATTAAAAAAGTTATAAAATCTTTTAGTTTGAGCGCAACTTACAATTACAATTTATAAAGTTTTTTACTCTCCCGTAAAATTTTTTAATTGTAGTTTGCGGCTTTTTGATTTAATATGAAGATATTTAAATAATGTTCACTGCCTAGGGGGCACTTGTCCCCCTTTGTCCCCCTTTTGGACGCCCATGCATAAAACACTAGAACTATAAATTTTCTACAAACAGTAGTCCTACAATTAATCAATAATAACTTTATTGACTACCCCCTACAATTAATATTATCATACATTACAGTAATCAAATCAACGTCTGCTGAAAACAATGTATTTTAATTATTCCAAATAGCAAAAGCAATTGATGTGTTCAAATCCCTTAGAAACAAAATCAATGGAGACAAATTATTAAACACAATCTTATAATAACATGGTAAACAAACGTTTTGATAAGTTAAAGATTGACGTTTGTCTATTGATTTGAATAAGCTTTGATCTTAACTTATGCTAATGTGTAAAACTTATGCACTAGTAACGATTAAGTTAACAACTAATAATACATCACTAGCTAAAGGTGATGAAAACTTCAGCAAGGGACTTAATAGTAGTCCACAAGCAGTAACCACAATGAATGCCATCTTGCATTAAGGTGCAAACAAAAGCTGCTGTAGGCAAGATATGGAAAAATGTAACACTTCCGTATGCGAGCGTAACCGGAATTGATGATCTTGACGGATATTCGTAGAGGAGCCTTTCACTTCGTCAGATTTCGCATGCAAAATTAAAAAATAAACGCTTAATCAAAGGGTTTCATCAGAGATAGCCGGTTTTCTTTTCACGCGACCTAAAATGTCATTCACTGCTGTTGCAGGCGTTAACACAAAAAAAAAAAAAACCCCCAACCGCATGTAATTGAATACATTCTAGACGGCAGACTGAAAGGATGCATCATGCATTTGGCTTGCCTTAATTGAGCTCCATTGTATTGTAAACATATTGTTAAATCAAGCAATCTGCGAGAATTTCGTTAATTGAATAACTTCCTTGATTTCAGTTTGAGGTTACGGCATGGCACAAAAAATATCATTGTTTTCGTTATGCATTAAAGATTAAAAGCTTTTGCAGATAACAGCTGTGGAAAATTGTGCCTTAAGGTGCAGTTTGGCAGAATAGGAGCTTTTACTTTTATACAGAGACAGGTTTTGCAACAAGATACTCTATACTTTTCGATTCGATTCTAGTCTGATATCTTTAAATTTTTTAATGAAGATGTAACAAAGGTAAGTGTGAAAGATCGGTGTGAACAAGATCTTCTCAAAGCTGTACAAAGAAATTCGAAAAATATTAAATGAAATTAAAAAAGTAATTTTCCAATTTAGAATATTCCATTGAAATTCACAAAAGATCAATTGAAACTCTGAACTCCATTCGAATCTCTAAAAAGATCAATTGAGATTAAGAAATTATGTTTGAACTTGAAAAAAGTTCAATTAAAATTAAGGATAGATCAATTAAAATTATGGAATTACATTTGATATTCAGAAAAGACCATTAGAAATGACTTTTCCTATTCTTTTCTGAAGATCATTTGAAATTCTGTTTTGTCACAGCCCTATTCCAGAATCCGCCGTAGCGTAAATTTTCTTTCGGATTCGTAATATCGTATTCTGCAATCCGAATCATTACATCGTATTCGAACATTCGTAGAGTTGCTATTCAACAATCCGAACGCACCAACTTTTGACAGCTGTTTTTCGGATTTTTTCACGAAAGCTTTGTCTCGACGGATTTGTTTATCACAAAAGAACACAATTGAGTTTTTATAGAATTAGGTCGCAAAATAAAACTTTTAAATAATTTTTTGTAAATATAGGTAAAATATTTTTTCTTAAACCTGTGAATATGTTAGTTGAAATTTATTAATTGCATTTCCTACATTTCGTTATCCATTTCCAAAGGGCTGATGTAATCTCGCAAAATTCTTCGATGAATTTTCATTGATTCTGTCTGTGAGAAATCTTTCTCTTATTGTGCGAAAATTGCAATTGCAATGAAATCAACTTAAAATCACAGCTTAAAAAATACAATGTTGATAAAAAACACTTCAGTTTTTCAATTTGTCTTTTTATTTATTTGTCTGCTGTTAAAATCAGTTGTTTTCGAATTCCCGAAAGTAAGTTCGAAAAGGGAAAGTTTCGTTCGGAATCTGGATTAGCGTATTTGTCGTATTCATAGCGTAGCTTTACGTTCGGAGTTTCGTTACGACGGATTCTGGAATAGCGCTAATTAAGTCGATTCAAGCGCGTCGGAAGCGAATTTCATCTGAGGGGGCAGTACAAATGGGAGGGCAGTACAAATGGTGGTGCAAAAAAAGTTCACCAAAATTTCTTCACATGAAACATGAAGAAGAGAGAAAGAAGAGGAAAATATATAATACAAAAATATTATCGTTGTAAAAAAACTGATATTTTGAATAACTTTTCCTTTTAAATTGTTTATCTAGCTAAAAAAGTGCGGGGGCAACTGCCCCCCTTGGCCACCGCTTCCGACGCCATTGAGTCAATTATTGGTAAGGCCCTTTGTAAATAAACTTTATTATTTTTAATAAAAATAATATTTTCTCAATTTGTAGAGAACATTTCTATTCCATTCCATTCTATTAAAAATGTTATCTATATATATATAAAAATGGATCGTGATTTGTTCGGATGCTTAATACTTGAAAATGACTGGACCAAATTGGATACTTCCTTCTGCGGATTTATTTGTTATTGCTACGCGAAGGTTCAGAAAATAGAAAATGTTGCCGCACACCCTTTTACCGCCCAAAAATCAATAAAAATGCTATATTTAAGACGGTTTTTGGCGTATTAAACTAAAATTTGGTAATTAAGTTCGTATAGTAAGTATCGGTAACTATACTAAAAATGGGCGTGGTCCAAATATATCTACGCCTACTTTTAAGAAAAGATAAAAAGACTTCGAAGCAACTGGCCCGACTGTGCTCAAATTTTGGCAGTCGATTTGTTTCGAGTACGAGATGGTTTAAGTTATAACTGCCACACCCCCTTTTACCGCCTACAAATATATAAAAAATATGTGATATCAAAATGCTTTGGAGTTATAGGTCACACAGCCTCGATATTCGGTATTCAATCACAGTTTATGCTAATGACATTTTATAGGAGTAAAAAACAAGAGGGAGTGGCTCCTCCGATACAAGCAAAACTTGCGATATCGAATAGTTTTGGAGTTACAGGTCGCACACCATCGGAATTTAGTATTCGACATCAATTTATACATGCAGTCGCATTGATAACATTTTATGGGCGTTGGAAAAGGGGAGTGGCACCTACCATACAACCCAAATTTTTGCTATCAAATAGCTTTGAAGTTATAGGTCACACAGTATCGAAATTCAGTATTCGACCGAAATTTACACATGCAGTTAAATTGGTAACATTTTATGGACGTTGAACAAGAGGGAGTGGCTCCTCCGATACAAGCAAAACTTGCGATATCGAATAGTTTTGGAGTTACAGGTCGCACACCATCGGAATTTAGTATTCGACATCAATTTATACATGCAGTCTCATTGATAACATTTTATGGGCGTTGGAAAAGGGGAGTGGCACCTACCATACAATCCAAATTTTTGCTATCAAATAGCTTTGAAGTTATAGGTCACACAGCATCGAAATTCAGTATTCGACCGAAATTTACACATCTAGTTAAATTGGTAACATTTCATGGACGTTGAACAAGGGGGAGTGGCACCTATCATACAACTCAACTTTGCGATATCGAATAGCTTTGAAGTTATAGGTCGCACAGCATCGAAATTCAGTATTCGACCTCAATCTACAAATGCAGGTTTCTGATAACATTTTATGGCGTTGTACAAGCGGGCGTGGCACCTCCCATACAACTCAAGCTTGCGATATCGAATAGATTTGAAGTTATCACACACCGTAAGAATTCAGTATTCGACTTTAATTCATACATGTAGTTTCATTAATCACATTTTATGGGCGTAGGAAAAGGGGGATGGCATCTCCTACGCAACCCAGAGTTGTGCTATCGAATATCTTTGGAATTATAGTTCGCTCAGCGTGGGAATTCAGTATTCGAACTCAATTTAGACATGCAGTTTTAATGAATACATTTTATGGGCGTTGGAAAAGGAGCGTTCGAATAGCTCCTATCGTATCGAATAGCTTTGGAGTTATAGGCCACACAGCGTCGTAGTTCATATTGATAGTAGTTCATATTGACGTAGGGGCGTGGCAGTTTACATAAAACCAACATTTTCGATATTGAATAGCTTTGGAGTTATAGGTCGCACAGCGTCGGAATTTAGTATTCGGACTAAATTTACAAATGCATGTTTCATTGGTAACATTTTATAGGCGGTGTTTTAAGTATTCGACCTCAATTTACACATTCAAGGGAGAGAGTAGTTTATTTAGCTAAAACTCATTTTAAAAATTTGATGATTTCCTTTATTTATTACTTTTGTCAAGCGCAGAGCTATAGGATAGTAGCGGAATTCCCAAAAGCGCTAACGACGACTATCGATCGCTATCGTTTATTAGCAAAAACTGTAATTTTCTATGAACGTGGCACGCACAATGACCGATAACGACAACGATTACACTAGGCGACAACTCAAATGTGTTTCGATAGCCACTGAAAATTTCTAATATGTTATACTGACAACTATAACTTTTGTCCTCTAATAACGAAAACAAAAAGTTTTAAATTCAATAAAGCAGTTTTTTCCAAATTGTTTTTATTAACCCGGTTTATTTATTATTTTTTTAAAATTTTTTTTGAAACCCATCTACTTGTTATCACTGTGATATAGCAGTACTGTAGTTACGAGCTGTCAAATAATTTTCGCATATTTTAATATTCGTGGCAATTATGTATTGTAGTTTTTGTGTTAATACCGTGATTATTGAAATATGCAATATGTCTTACAAAAAAATGTAAAAATAATTAATATTTCATCAAAAAAGTCTTCATTAATTTTACTTTAATTTATCATATATATCATAAAAATGAGCAAGTAATTATAATTCGACTATTATAATTCGTCATATTATATTTTACATTTATTAGTACCGGGTTAATTTTTAGCTAGGGTTAATTTTGACTTTGGAGACATATTTTACATTTATTAGTACCGATCCATTATTGTAACAGTACTTTATTTTTATTATTGGAACGGTACTAAATACAAAAAATATGAAATCATTATTTTTTTCAGTGTTATTTTGTTTATAGTCCTATTAAAATGAACTGATGTGAGTTTTAAACAAATCGGATGAGATTTCGCATGCTTGTGATGATATGGGTTAAAAAAGTATATTTTTGAAAAGGTGCTCACATATTTGAAATCACAACTCAAGTTAGGATTTTGAACGTATTTGTACCGGCCTTACGGAATGACCATCTCCTGTTTTGGTGAAATTGCATGGATGCATGGAGCAACACTGACGGAAATAAAAAACTTAATTGTAAGGAAAAAAGTTTGGCGTAATTTTTGGCGGAATTACAGGGTGCACAAAATTGAAAAAAATTGGCAAAAACGTCGAAAAATTTTTACGAAAACTCATATCTCACACACTTCTTAGCCGAATGCTAAGTTTGAGCTATTGTTGGAAAGATAATTAAAGGGACTTTAATCTAAAAATAGGTTTATGAAAGTTTGGTGTTTGGAGTACAATCTACCAGTGGTAAGGTAATTAATTGCGATGTAGGGGTGCGAGGGGACTCAATGGGTTAATAAGATATGTCATTTTACCATTTAAATACATATACTTTTTGATTAACAAACCAATTTCTTAACTGAATTTTAAGTTTAACTACCGCTGGAAATGTTATTGAACGGACTTTAATCCAAAAATAGTTTTGGGAAAGTTTTGATGGTTGGGGGTTCTATACCTTGCGGTAAGTAAGGTAATTGATTTTGAAGAACACCATTTAAAAATTCAAAATAATAATTTTCTTTAAGCTGGTAATATTACATTTTCAACAGTATAAAAATTAACTTTTAGTTAGAGATAACCCCCAACCACCAAAACTTTTTCAAAACTATTTTTGGATTAAAGTTCGTTCAATTACCTTTCCAACGGTAGTTCAAACTTATAATGCGGTTAAAAAATTGATTTGTTAATCAAAAAAATATTTGTGTTTAGATGTTAAAATGACCATATCTCCCATTGAGTACCCTAATTTTTATATTGTTTAATAGGTAATTTTGAGAGTTCAAGAAATTATTTTAATTTTTTAAACCTTGCCGCAAGCGATGTTACCCCCAACCACAAAAATTTCACAAAACTAATTTTGGATTGCAGTGCGTTCAATCTACCTTTTCAACGGTAGTTCAAACTTAACATTCGGTTAAGAATGGTTTGAGATATGAATTTTAGTAAAAATCGATTTTTATAGATTTTTTTGCCGATTTTTGTCAATTTTGTGCACTCTGTAGCTCCGCCAAAAACCACGCCAAACTTTTTTCTTCCAAATTAAGTTTTTTATTTTCGTCACTGATGCTCCATGCAAAATTTCATCCAAATCGGAGATGGTCATTCCGTCATTTTTATTTTTCCGGTACGTTTAAAATGGAATTGATGAATAAGTTTTTAACAAATAATGTTACGACAATTTTTTTATTTTTTATTTTTTCAAGACAGGAGCAAACTTAAATAGAAAATACATTTGTTTTTGTACGAATACGTATAATATATTTGTAATATGTACTAAACTACGCCCAATCTACGAATTCTATTCGTGACTGAAAACTACGACTGAAATTCGTAGAATGGACGTAGTTATTAGTAATATTTACACACAAAATTTTTTGAGTGTAACAATACGTATTGAAAAGTTCCTGTGAAACAAGGGTAAATGAAATGGTATCGTAACTTATAACTGCGACGGGTACAACATACTATTTAAAAATGCATGGAATAGCACAGATTTAGTTACAAACAGGACTAGAATTTCGATGACATGTCATCTTTTTTCTGCTGTTTCTGAGACATTTTCTGCTAATTTAAAACGTCCATTTATGTTTCCTAAATTCCAAATATGAAAAGTTGTTAGAACATTTTTTTCGTAATTTTCCATTGTTTTTAGTTTTGAGGTAGTTTTTACTAGATGTAAGGCATTTTTTTTTGTCATTTTTAGAGATTTTAAAGTTATTTTACTGTAATTTTTGGACGTTTTTAATGTCTAGAGAATTTTTCGGTTTTTGTAGGTCATTTTAGTGTAATTTTTAAATAATTTATTTTTTTTTTCGTACTAAAAATGTCAAAATGCAAGTTTTTTAACATATTCTTTAACACTAGAGTCCCTTCAATCAAAAACATTAGCTCTCGACAAAGGAGTAGCTTTGTTTATAGACTTCGAAGAAAAAAAAAAGCTCTGCGCGTGGTGAAACTGACGAAAGGGTATGTAGAAAAATGAAACAAGTGTTAGATAAAAACCCAGGATATGCTAGTATAAAATAAATTTTAATTTAGTAATGTTTTATTTTTAAGGCTAGATTTTTTGTTTATTTTTTATGCAATTGTTTGCGTTTCTTAGGTAATTTTTGTCAGTTTTAAGGTCATCTTCTGCAGTTTTCAGGACATTTTTGTCATTTTTTTAGGTAATTTTTTCAGTTTTTTAGGTCATCAAAATCCGAGCCCTGGTTATAAATATACCTTAAGAAAAGTATTTTTGAGTTCTATGTAAAATATATTAACATATATGTGTAATAAAAATGTCGTCATATAAAATTAAAAAAGCCGTAAGTTACAATAAACTCAAAGTCGAATTTTTTTACTGATTATTGATGCACCTTATCAAAATACATGTTTCTGCTAAATTTTACACTCCTACAACTAAAAACAAAGTTTTTATTAAAAAAGTTCTAAAATCCCAAAGTTTGAGCTCAACTTACAATCACAATTACAATTTAGAAAGTTCTTTGACTCTTCCATAAAATTTTTAATTGTAGCTTACGGCTTTTTGATTTAATATGAAGATATTTAAAAAATTTTCATTGCCTAGGGGGCAAGCACCCCGTTCTTCCCCCCTGCAGACGCCCACGCTCAGGTTTAAATGAGAAGATAACACCAATACAACAGATTCTTCAATTAAATAATAAAATTTCGTTTTCGTGTTTATAATTTCTCAGCGTTATCTTTTAATTTCAGAGGTAATCGTTTAGCAAATATTTTTAGAAACTTGATATCACATAGTTAATTGATATTCGGAATTGCTCGCAAACAGATTGAATTTTTATTCTGTACCAAAAAGTGATAATGTTATTTATAGCACAACATTGATTTCTGATCTGTGGATTCGTTGAATAGCTTACTTAATTTAAGCAATTTTATATACTTATTTTCGAAGCAAGTGGAGAAGTAAAAAAATGTTCCTTCTGCGTAGTTGACGTTTCTTGAAAATTCTACATGCTCAGAATTCTAAAATTCCATTTTGACTTTTTATCGTCGAGTATGTGTTATACGATTCACTGTGCGGCGGTTATCACCAAAAGAGTGTGGTAAGTGAGAGTGAGAGTGTCAGGCAAAAATGATTAAAGGCCACGAAACTATTTCGTTTTTAACTTGATTCCAAATATTGCTTCTGGATTATAACAGCGAGTATTCAAATATTCGGTTTTTATATGTTTTCTTTTTTGTTTTGTTATTTTCTGCTTTGCTTCTAGTGTGGTTTCATTCCAAATAAAAAGCGGTCAAGGAAATTATGTTTTTCATTGGGAAAGTTTCTTATTTCGGTACCATTTTGTTGAGTCTAGTAAAAATTGTGAAGGAAAATAAAAGTAAATTTAAAAATATTACCAAAAATTTTGCAGAAAATTTATGATAAGAGCAAAAAATAAAACAGTAAGATTTATGCACGTGATTCAAACAAATTATATGCTTAGCAACTTACGAAAAATGTGTATATGGAGATAATAATAGAAGTAGTAAAAAAAAATGTTTCATCAACCATTGATTGTATATAAAAATGCTTGAATTTATTTTTTAATTATGCTAATGTTTCAGTGCTAAAATAAGGTTCAGATATTCTACTTAAAGTCTATAAATATGTAAATAAAGCAAAATATTATTAATTTGAGTAAAATAGCAATTTGCAGCCATGTTTTTTTTATCTTTTTTCTTGGCAATCGTCTATCTTTGATACTCAAACTCTTATTAATACTCTTCGATTTTCTTGATAGTTTATTGAACTTGGCATAATATTTGTATGGACAAAACTGGTAAAATTTTTATTTCTTTTAATTATTTGATATGTTTGCATATTTTTATTTTGTTTCAAAAATCTTTATACAACTACTTAATCTTAAACGAATATAAAAATTATATTTAATTGCTTTAATTGTCCCAGTAATCAATTTGCGTGTCCATAATGCTTGAAACAAGCCCTGATTAGCTGATCAGACTTAACCTATTTAATGCAAAATTAACACTTAATTATTTTTCAATTATTTATTGTTTTTTCTACCCTTTTTTCTAAACTTTCGTTCCTATTTTATTTTTAAGTCTTTATTATAACAAATAATTTTTTTGTGCTATTTTGTGCTACACATTTTTTTTTTATAGAAGTATTGATAACAATTCTACGCATACAAACAGACGCTGAAATCCATGCGAGTAATCAGCACTTTATTGCCACCATAAAGCACAGCCTCGTTGTGCCAAATCTCTGTCATAGTAAAAATTTGTCTACTCTACTTCTAAGCTTGTAGAATACAACGTGACGTGTTTGAAATTTTATTTGTTTTTTATTATCAACCAAATTGATTTTGCTCCATATTAACCTTTTAGCCCGCCCGGCTGTCTGCCGAAGCCTTGTGGGCGCGATAACGTTTGTTAACCAACAAATGGTTAAATGGGTCAAGGTATTACTTTTAGCGAGAAATCTAATTTTACTCTTAACTCTTTGCACAAGTAATCATAAAAGCATATATGAAATTACCTTACAAATATGTTGCAATACAACACTTTATATAAAACAAGAAAATTTTACCCAAAAAGCTATAAATGAAATATATATTGTACCCAAAAATGTTAGAAAATTTACTTTTTATTCCGTAATTTCTGGCTTTTTATTGTACAAATTAGAAAGGAGACATGTGAAATGGCATGTTCTTTCTGGACTAAAGAGTTCTAAAAAATTCATAAATAATTGAGATTTTAAGGTATATTTTTAAAAAAATTCCAATAAATTCAAATCCTCGTATATATTTCATGATAACCATAGGGTTAAAAACTATTTGAAGCTTATTACTATTTATGTTTATACTTATTTTGATGTGTATGTTTATTTGATCTTTTTAAACCAAATAAAAAATAAGCATAAAAACATAAATAATTTTATAATTTGATATATCTTTGGGATATAAACTAACAATTAAAATTAAGTTGAAAAATATCTGTTATCTATTGTTCGCAAGGAACTAGAGTCAATAATAGTTACATATGTAAACAAAATAAAAAAATATATATCACTTTAAAGTGAGGTAGGGTCAAAAATAATAACTAAAACAAAAGAAAACAAAAATAAGTGTTGAGATGTTAAAATGTTTAATATAAATAAAAATCATAAAAAAAATTTAAAAACAAAAAATAGGTGGACTTACAGAAAAAAAAAATTAAAAGTGATCAAATAAAAAAAGTATAGCAGTGAGGTGAAAGTATAAAGTGAGCAGTGACTGCCGACCGAAGCGAAAACCTATATATAATATATTTGTATTACCTGGAAGACGTTGTCCTGCCACGGACCGCCTTACTGCTATATAAGAATTTTCATGCTAATAGGGGGTTTCGGACTATCCTACATGTAGGATGGATTTGACAGGTCGGACGGACATGTAGGATGTGCGAAAGCTCATACTGCAGCCCGTCCTACATGTAGGATGAAATCAAAAAGTTTTAAAAGTTCCGTTCTGATCTTGTTCTTCTCTGTGTGTCCTTGTTTGTAGATTTCCTTGGTATTTGTTGTTGGCGCACTTAGCTGGAACTTTTTTGTAGACGTTGTGAATTCTAATTGTGTAGCTACAGTCGGCATATGAAATTAGAACTATTTTTGTTAAGAGCTTATAACAATTAATTACATTTTTTATATATTACGAAACTATTTCTTTTAAGCAAAAGTGTTACCATATCAAAAATACATATAATTAAAGTAATTTATTTAAATTATTTCATTATTGAATTAATATAAAAAATTAAAGCTTATTTATATCTATTTATATCATGACACTAACACAATATACATGTTCACCATTTCTATATTGCGTTGTGTATTAAAAATACAATATTATAAAATAAAGAAAGATCTATAGCATATAAATTCATATAAGAAATTGAAGCTAAACAGTTTAAAAAATAGAATGCTTAGGATAAGCAGACTTTAGTTATTCAATTACTACTGAAAATATTAATTATTTTGCAGGTTTAATACGTAATTGTTATTTTATAAATATACATAAATATTCTTTAAATTTCCCCACTAAGCTAAATTGTTCATATATATGAACTATGTATATGTAAATACGTATACATATATATATATATATATATATATATGTATTTCCGATACGGTAACACTTTTACTAAAAACAAATAGATTTACCAATATTATATATACTCTTTAATTCATATGTATGAACTGTTTTCTAAATTAGTTCGATGTCATATGCTGACTGTAGCTACAAATAAACATCTATTACAAAAAATTAAAGCTTACTGCACAACAATAACTACTTAGCATATTTACAACAACAACGCAAAGAGAATGACAAGATCCCAGCCGTTGCACAGCGTTAGAGGGGATGAACCGAATTGGCGGCGTAAAATATACAGTACTTTGCATGCCATATTTTCTGTTTGCCTGTTAGCAAGATCTCAAGAGGAGGTAGGCATTAAAAGAGACTTCAGAGCTAACTGCTGAAATAAAATGAAATTTCAATTTTTCATATTTGTATTTTGTTTGACTGTCGTGAAGTCTCTATTAATGCCTCCGATTTAAATCTTGCTAACAGGCAAACAGAAAAAATAGCAAGCAAAGTGCTATTTATTTTTCGCCGCCAATTCGGTTCATCCCCTCTAACGCTGCGCAATCGCTGTGATCATGTCATTCTCTGGGTTTTTGTTGTATATTTGTTTGGTAATTGCAAAAAATATTCTTATTTTAATACACAACACAATCTATATATAGCGTGCATGTATATTGTGTTATTATATAAAAAGATATAAAAAAGATTTAAATTTTTTAATTAATTCAATAATGAAATAATATAAAAAAATAATATGAATTATATGTATATATTTTTGATATGGTAGTACATTTAGTTAAAAGAAATAGTTGCAACCATTTATACAAAATTTTAAAAATTAATTTAAACTATTATCTAAAATAAATCCGTTGTCATATGCCGACTGTAGCTAAAAAAGTCTAGAAAAAATTCCAGCTAACTGTACAACAACAATTACATTTCAAATCTACATCAACAACGCAGTGAGAATGGAAAGGTTCACAGCGCAAATAAATAAACCGCATTTTGCTTGCTATGCTTTCTGTTTGCCTGGTAGCAAAATCTCAAGTGGTGGAATGGCAAAATTAGACAAGGTACTGTTAAAGCGGAAAGCCGGTGACCGAAACTGTCAAAACGAAGTTGACATTTCATACAAAATATGCAACCAATGGGAATGCAATATGAAAGCAAAAATTGGCCAAAATACCAAAATGGCTAAGTTTGACAGTTATGGTCACTAATAAAGAGAACACATTCAGCCCTAACACTACCTTGTCTAGTTGTACTATGAGTAGTGGCATCAAAAGGGACTTCACGGCCAGTCAAACAAAAAACAAATATCAAAAATTTTAAATTTATTTTATTTTAACCTACAGCAGCTCTACATATACATTGGAAAAGCTATAACATCCAATGTTTCGCAGCGGAGCAAAGGGAGGGAAAGAAACGATGCGTCAGCAGAGGAACTTTTTGATGGTTGCTTGCTACATTTGCTGAGCGCCTTGTAGTCAAGATCCAAGAGCGTCATTTAAAAACCTACTCGCTGTCTGTATTGATGACGAGAGTTACTCGCAAAATGACGATGAGGATGACGCAAACCAAAGATTTACCCTCTACCAAAATCGTTCAACGAGCCTAAAAAAGTTTTCACTTCAAAAAAATAACGAAAGTGCTTGATTTTGTGTGTGCGTGGGCCAACGATATCCCGGTGCATCACCAAGTGCAGCAAAGTTAAATTGGCTTTCTTTGCTGGTGAACGTCCTCCAAGTACCACCAGCAACAGCACAAGCAAGTGTAGCGCAAATTTCTTGCTAGCCAACATGTGCCACCAGCAACAGCACAAGCAAATGAAGAGCAAATTCTCCGCTTTCAATTTATTTTATTCACGTCAGAGTATAATGGCAGAAATTTGCCTCTGCGCTTGAGAAATGCTGAAATGGTGCTTCTGAAATATTGGAGAGTTGACCAGTCAATTGAATTGTGCTGCACTTGCTGGTGCTGCTCGTGGCGACTCTCGGAGAACTTTGGCAAGCAAAAGAATCAGGAAATTTGCGCTGCACTTGCTTGTGCTGCTGGTGATAGCACTTGGAGGATGTTGGCTAGCAACAAATTTTGCACTGCACTTGCTGGTGGTGGCACTTGGAGAACGTTCGTCAGCAAAGAAAGCCAATTTAACTTTGCTGCACTTGCTGATGCACCGGGAGATCGTTGGCCCACACACACGCACATACAAACTCAAGCACTTTCGTTATTTTTTTTTATTATTTTGTTATTTTTTAAGTTTTATAAGTTTACAGTATTACAAGTTTACGAAATAAGTTGCAAGTACAAGCACTCGAATGAAATATGTCGCAAATTGAATAAAATGCAAATTAAATAAAATATTTGCGCTAAGACACGATCGAAATGTGAAACGTCAAAATTTGCAATTGATAAAATTTCATCGTCCATTTGACACAGCAAAAAAGACAAATTTATTTCAACACACACAAATTTTATTCAACCTGATATCTTCCATCCTACCCCGACTGAAAAGTTTCCTTTCGACACTTACCCTTTACACGGCAGTTACACGAAACAGCCCAGCAAAAAAGGCTACTGGTAGTTACCCGGTTAATTACCAGTTAATCTTTCCGGATTTTACCAGTTAATTTTGTAAGAGCATCGGAAAATAATTAACCAAAAGTTCCCCGTCGGCGTGAATATACATGAGACCTTGTATCTCCCTCCAACAATAGCTTCAAGTATACATTCGTCTCTTTCGCACACGTCGTTGGGGTGGTGAATATCGTACTCTTGCTCATTGCCAAAGTATTATTTACTCAAAACTCAAAAAAGCATTCCCAGATTCATGACTGAATTATATAAGGTTAAGTAACCAAGAAACTGTACTCTTTGTATGCTCTTTGTCAAAAAACAACAACAAAACTTGGATCGGCAAATGTCAAAGTAAAAGAAAAAGGCAAGTAAGCAATCAATTTAAATTTCTGATTAGATGTCAGCAACATGGAGGAGCGAATTGTGCTGTTGACACCATCGGTCTGTTAACGATCCCAGGTACAAATCAAAGTATTTACCACCATCAAGGGGATGTTATCTTGGTCAGTCCAGCAGCAGCTCTTCACAGCAATGGCAACGTAAGACACATGGAAGAGTGTCATCATTCTCGCGAACTTCGCTCGTAAACAGGCAACGTGAAACAACTGGTGGCTTGCCATCATAAATGTCCTTAATTTTACCCTTCTGTTCTTGTTCTGCCATCTTGACAAGATCGTCATGGTTAACGCCAGCAGCGCCAGATAACTCAGGTCGGACTGGCCAATGGTTTCGATGTTCTTAGCTGAGCTGCCACAAAGCTGAGTGTTCGATTATTAAATCAAATTGAAACAGAAAATCTTTCTTTTTATTTTAAACTTCAATCAATTATTTCTAATTTGAAATAAAAATGAAAAGTAAACAATACTTTAGAGAACTGAAGTTTTTCACTTGTGGATTGCAGAATGTCAAAGTAAAAGAAAACTACACCAAACAGCTGTTTTTGACATTCGCCGACATATTTGCGCTCTCAGCTTACTTAACCTTATAATAACTAAACAATGCCCAGATTAATGTTTTCAATTTTTATTAGTTTCAAAATTTTTTTTTTTTCAAATACACAAAATTCAAAGATTTTTTTACATGGAATTCAAGTATACAAATTCACATTAAATTGAAAGTTAAACATAAAATTGCACAACAATCTATTAGTTGTCAGAGTAAAAAATTAAGTTTTTTTTAACTCTGCATGATGGTTCAACTTACGCAGTCTGATTGCGAACGACTTAGTTCGTCCTGGGCTCACCAACTTGCAATGAAAAATTTGTGTGATGAAAATACCTTCTTGAAAGCATTTTAGGCAACTGTTTTTGCCGTTGTTGTGTTGCACACCTGCCCCGAGAATCGTTCACAAGACGCGGGAGGAGCTTTTAAATTGTTTTAAGCCTATGTTTTTTCATTACTTTTTCGCTAATTGTTTTTTACTAATTTTTTTATTAACATTTTCACAAATTTTGTATTCACTTTTTTCAACATAGGAAAAAAATTTTTTCACAACAAAGTGAAAGACTACTTTATCAAAAATAAAAACACTGTAGTTTTCTTTTTCAAAGTAATGAGAGGTGACAATTTTATTTGCACGTATTGGTTAAAAGTTAAAATTTTTTATTAGTGTTAGTCAAATTGGTTAGTGATTTTTTGCAGGGTTAACAGTACTGTTAGCAGTGATTTTTTGCAGGGTTAACAGTACTGTTAACCCTGCAAAAAATCACTAACCAATTTAGCTAACACTAATAAAAAATTTCAAATTTTAACCAATACATGGAAATAAAATTGTCACCTCTCATTACTTTGAAAAAGAATACTACAGTGTTTTTATTTTTGATAAAGTAGTCTTTCACTTTGTTGTGAAAAATTTTTTTTTCCTGTGTTGAAAAAAGTGAATACAAAATTTGTGAACATATTAATAAAAAAATTAGTAAAAAACAATTAGCAACCAAAAGTATTTACTAATAAAACGCGAAAAAGTAATGAAAAAACATAGGCTTAAAACAATTTAAAAGCTCCTCCCGCGTCTTGTGAAGGATTCTCGGGGCAGGTGTGCAACACAACAACGGCAAAAACAGTTGCCTAAAATGCTTTCAAGAAGGTATTTTCATCACACAAATTTTTCATTGCAAGTTGGTGAGCCCAGGACGAACTAAGTCGTTCGCAATCAGACTGCGTAACTTGAACCATCATGCAGAGTTAAAAAACTTAATTTTTTACTCTGACATCTAATAGATTGTTGTGGAATTTTATGTTTAACTTTCAATTTAATGTAAATTTGTATACTTGAATTCCATGTAAAAAAATCTTTAAATTTTGTGTATTTGAAAAAAAAAAATTTTTTTTGAAACTAATAAAAATTGAAAACATTAATCTGGGAATGCTTTTTTGAGTTTTGAGTAAATAATACTTTGGCAATGAGCAGAGTACGATATTCACCACCCCAACGACGTGTGCGAAAGAGACGAATGTATACTTGAAGCTATTGTTGGAGGGAGATACAAGGTCTCATGTATATTCATGCCGACGGGGAACTTTCGGTTAATTATTTCCCGATGCTCTTACAAAATTAACTGGTAAAATCCGGAAAGATTAACTGGTAATTAACCGGGTAACTACCAGTAGCCTTTTTGGCTGGGAAGACAGTCGCAACACATTCAAAAATTTTTACCCACACACACTAACTTTTGCTACTGTCTGCTCTACTGTCTTAACTTTTTTGTAGACAGTTGGCGGGACAGTATCTAGGACAGTAGAATGATATTTAGCATATCAAATGACAGAAGATGCTAAAATTTAATAGAATTAATTGGAAATTTACAATACTTTGGTGTGCTCGTAGTTTTAACAAAAATTTCATCATAAAATATAAATTTTTTTACTATTTTGTCTACTGTCTTGCCAACTGTCTTACCAACTGTCTGTACTCTTTTTCACAGACACAAAGTTTGACAATTAAAACGTATTTTTCACTGTCATAACAGTACTGTCTCGTGTAACCCCCGTGTTATGAAAAAATTTATTAATAAAACAATGATAGTTGACAACTCTGAAAATAAAATGCCGCAGTGGTGAAAATAAAAAGCCACTGACAAATACGACAAGTGTGAAAATTGTCAAACTTTGTTTGACGATATATAATAAAATAAGAGCATGCATGTAATTATTTGAATGTTCAACATATTCCTTTATCACAACTTAAAGATTAAAATGTTAAAACACTTAATCCATACATTATTTTTTCTTGTTTGCAAACAAAGTTCCAGCAGAAAAAAGGAGAAAAAGAAGAAGATCGTTCCATTTTTTAATCTTACCATGCATAGCAGCTGTTTAAGTAAAAGCAAATTTTCCAAAAATGTTGACAAATACAACAACTGAAGAAATTGCCAAACTTTAAAAGCATATATAGACCAATATAAAGCGAATTAATAATAAGTTTTGGTTGCAAACTTCTTATTGCAACCTAACTTAAGTATTTATATACTAACAAACAGATTATATGCATTAATTTCAGGAGTTGCCAAGTGATTTCTTTGTGAGCTTGCGGCCGATTAAGAACAAGAGTGACGATAATTGTTGATATTTTTATGCACAAATACATGCAAACATTTTTGAGGTTATGTTTTCTAATTTACCTATCTTGTTATCCTTGCTGTCTGTATCGATGACGGGAGTTCCTCGGAAAAATACGATGACGCAAACCAAAAATTTACCCTCTACCAAAATCGTTCAACGCGCCTAAAGAAGTTTTCACTTAAAAAAAAACTAATAAGACTGAACTATTAATAATTTTTTCCTATCAAAATATATTCCAACTGTTTTTTCGTTTAGACACGATATTTTTTAAAAAGTTTTAAGTCCCACATAGCTCTAAAATGACCTTCAAGCGATTTGCGGAACCCCTAGAGGTCAAATTTTTTTAGGTATTAAAATATTTTTGTGCTTAATAGAGGTCGAACTTTCAGAAAATGGACGCGCACCGGAATATTTTAACACTTTTGTAATGTGAACCGGTCTAGTGCACATGCTTGGGTTGATATGGGTTAAGCATTTAATAACACGCACAACACAATATGTCTGTTCGCGTAGTCGAATGCAAACGAAATATTTCAAAAGTTTTTACTAGAAAGTGCCTGAAAAGCGTTGGTTTACTGAGAGAATTGGGTAATAGAGAGGAAATCACATTTTCTCTCCGTTCAAGTTTTTTAAAGTTTTTACAAGAAGAATTTCATGTTGTAAAAAGATGAAAACTGTCAAATGGTAGCTGTGTGTGTGTAGCAGCTGAGTTTTTTTAGCTTTTCTTAGACGTATTTGACATTTTTCAATATTTTGCCAGAAAAGCGTTCGTTTACTTTTTAAAGTTTAAGTTAATTCGCTCTCAATTTTATTACTTTTGACGTTTTTAATTTTTTTACCAGAAAAGTACGC
Source organism: Dichetophora obliterata (assembly GCA_963920525.1). Classification (NCBI taxonomy): domain Eukaryota; kingdom Metazoa; phylum Arthropoda; class Insecta; order Diptera; family Sciomyzidae; genus Dichetophora; species Dichetophora obliterata. The sequence continues at coordinate 6,915,883 of OY986436.1, read as the reverse complement.
GAACTGACCTAATTTATCAGTAGAAGCTTGGGCAAAGTCATTTCAAGTGTTGAAATGGTAACTCCTTTCTTTTTTTAAATTAACCCAAATATATTGCAATCAAAAATAAAAGTTACGCGGCAACCTAAAAAATTGTTTAAAAAAATAAAAAAATAAAAAAAAAATAAATAAAAATAAAAAAACCATAGCGAATACTTGCACAGGATTTGCCTTAAATTTGCCAAATTTTTTTAAAAAAATAACAATTATTTTTGGTTCTGGATTGTGATGAAGTTATTAAATATTTTACATATCTGAAAGTCAGAAAGAAGAGACTTTAAAATAAGTTTTTCTTTTTTTTTTAAAATATTTTTTTTTACAGACATTGAATTATTTTTTAAAAAAGTTAAATAAAGTCATGCTGCCAGAATATTGTAATTATAAAAAATCATATAAAAAGAAGGTAAATTTTGTATACTTACAATCTTTTGAAATGTTATGGATATTGGATAAAGAGTTTGCTTCCTGCTGCAAGATCACGTTTTCGCCTGGGTGTCAACAATCCTAGGAACTCCCCTGCTTTCAATGCTTAATAATTCTTATTAGGAAATGACCTTTTCTTATTAGGAAATAAAATTTTTTCTTATTTAATCATTACATGTTGATGTACAAATAACTCGTCACGTGAACCAAATTGTTTCAATAAAAAAACAAAAACATTTAAACATTATCACATTATCACTTCCTTTAAATGACATATTTTTGCACATATCCATAACTTTTTTGCTGGCATCAAAAGTTAAATAGGGATAGTATTTTTTTCTAAGTTTTTTTCCCACTTTTATGTGGGTGAAAGTATTTGAGTTCGAATCATATAGTGTACTGGTGATTATGAAAATGGCCTAAGTCAAGAATCTAACAAAACAGAGTTTATCGATTAATTCGCACACAGTCCGATCGTATAACTGTTATATTAAACAATTTTTGTAAAAATGTAAACAATAAACCGTTAGTATGAAAAAGTCGCTGCGTTGGCAAACAGAACATAGTGTATGTATTTTGACAGTGGATTTCGTGAACTATCTCGAAGTGTAAAATATATTACTTAGGTCACTTTCATAATAACCAACCCATTTCTTCTCGCACAATTTTGTACTCTTATCAATTTTTGTAAAATTTATTTTCCGAGCTCAGCACAGCTATGTATGCATATGCACAACATAAAATAAAAAAAAAAACAGCAACAACAAAACAAGTATATTTCGCAGTAATACAATTTTTTTAATATTTTAAAGCGCTGCCTATTCGGTCAAACCAAAACTGTATTGAAATCGTAGATCGCCTTTTAATTGTGCTCGAAACGTGGTCAAGAACTGTTGTTGTTGGATGATGAAAAATAACAAAAACAAAAGATCTGATGAACATTTTTAAGCAAAGTGAAGGTGGTGAAAAGTGAATTATAGTTAAGCTGCATGAAAATTTGGAAACTTAAAAACATCTGATAAAGCCTTTAAATAAAAGAAGTTAATACATCAGTCAAACGATTTGCTGTTAGAAATCTTCAGTATGCAGAATATATTAGCGCGTAAGTTTTTTCTTAAATTAAAAACAATATTTATTTTTAATCAAATAAAAAAATCTTTAAGAATAATTTATTAATTTTCCTAACTCAGTTCTGTTTACGGATTGGGTCCTTTTCGCAGAATTATAAAATCTTGAAATCAAAATCTTGAAAAAAAAATCTTGAAAACAAAATCTTGAAAAAAAAATCTTGAAACGAAAATCTTGAAAAAAAAAATCTTGAAACTCAAAATCTTGAAAAACCTACGCATAAAATGTATGCTTTGGTTTTTCAAGATTTCTTAATTCAAAATTTGAGACTATTTCGAAAAGTGTCTAATTTCGAAAGAAGTATCAAATTTTTCGAATAATGTCAAATTTCGAAAATAATCAAAATAATGAGTAAGTGTCAAGTCACAGAAATTGTAAAATTTTGAAATAAATGTCGAATTGTCAAATTTCAAAATGTCAAAAAGTGTCAAATATCGAAAAAAATTGTAAAATTTGGAATAAGTACCAAATTTAAAAAAATTGTCAAATTTTGAATGAGTGTCAACTTTCGAATTGTAGATCTTTTGCAAAAAATGTCATAGTTAATTTTGAGTAAGGGTTGGGTCCTTTTCGCAAAATTTCAAAATCTAGAAAAAAAAATCTTGAAAAAAAACCTTGAAACTCAAAATCTTGAAACTCAAAATTTTGAAAAACCTACGCATAGAATGTATTCAGGAGCGGAATACTTGAAGGTCCAAATCTTGAAACAACCAAAATCTTGAAAAAAAATTTTGAAAACGAAATCTTGACAAAAATAGAAAACACAAAATATGCATAATTCTTGAAAAAAATCTTGAAAAAATCTTGAAATTTTAAGAAATTTTGTTCTTTCCAATAAAATGTGTAATTTCGAGAAAAAAAAACGGAAAAGTGTCTAATTTCGAAAACAAAAATGTCAAATTTTGTCCAAATTATAAATTTTTTAAATATTTATGGTCCCACATTAAGCGTCATCCATAGCGACGAGGACTTAATCAAAATTAAATATGACATTTATGCAAAACTTGTACACTTCGATATTTGACACTTATTCAAAATTTGACAGTTTTTCGAATTTTGGCACTTATTCCAAATTTTACACTTTTTTCGATATTTGACACTTTTTGAAATAATTGGGCAATTTGACATTTATTTCAAAATATGACAAATTCTGTGACTCGACTATTATTCATTATTTTAATTATTTTCGAAATTTGACATTATTCGAGAGATTTGATACTTCTTTTGAAATTGGACACTTTTCGAAATAGTGTCAAATTTTGAATTAAGAAATCTTGAAAAACCTTTGCACGCGCGGATTAAAGAATACATTCTATGCGTAGGCTTTTAAGATTTCTGAATTTAAAATTTGACACTATTTCGAAAAGTGTCTAATTTCGGAAGAAGTATCAAATTTTTCGAATGATGTCAAATTTCGTAAATAATCAAAATAATGAATAATTGTCAAGTCACAGAAATTGTAAAATTTTGAAATAAATGTCAAATTGTCTAATAATTTCATAAAATTTCGAATTTCAAAAAGTGTCAAATATCGAAAAAATTGTAAAATTTGGAATAAGTGCTAAAATTAGCAAAAATTGTTAAGTTTTGAATAAGGGTCAACTTTCGAAATGTACAACTTTTCCGCGCACTCGAATTAAAGAATACATTCTATGCGTAGATTTTCCAAGATTTCTTAATTGAAAATTTGACACTATTTCGAAAAGTGTCTAATTTCGAAAGAAGTATCAAATTTTTCGAATAATGTCAAATTTCGTAAATAATCAGAATAATGAATAATTGTAAAGTCACAGAAATTGTCAAATTTTTAAATAAATGTCAAATTGTCAAATTTCAAAAAGTCAAAAAGTTTCAAATTTCAAAAAGTGTCAAATATCGAAAAAAGTGTAAAATTTGGAATAAGTGGCAAAATTCGAAACAATTGTCAAATTTTCAATAAGTGTCAAGTTTGAAAATGTACAAGTACTGCAAATGTCATATTTAATTTTTAATAAGTGCCAAATTTCGAAAAGTGACAAATTTTGCAAAAAAATGTCAAAATTTAAAAAAATATGTGTTCATAAATGGACAAAAAACCACCATGTCCTCGTCGTTTGTCTGGATGGCGCTAAGTGTAGGACCATAAATATTTAAAAAATTTATAATTTTGCCAAAATTTGACATTTTTGTTTTCGAAATTAGACACTTTTCCGTTTTTTTCTCGAAATTATACATTTTATGTGAGAGAACAACATTTCTTAAAATTTCCAGATTTTTTTTCAAGATTTATGCATATTTTGTATTTTCTAGATTATTTTTTTCAAGATTTTTTTTTCAAGTTTTCTTTTCAAGATTTTGGTTGTTTCAAGATTTTCACTTTAAAGCATTCGGACCGCTCCCTTTGAATAAGTGTTCATATGTGTTCATAAATGTACAAAAAACCACCACGACCTCGTCGTTTGTCTGGATGACGCTAAGTGTGGTACCATAATTATTTAAAAAATTTATAATTTTGCCAAAATTTGACATTTTTGTTTTCGAAATTAGACATTTTTCCGTTTTTTTTTCGAAACTGTAAATTTTATTCAAAAGAACAACATATCTTAAAATTACAAGATTTTTTCAAGATTTATGAATATTTTGTGTTTTCTAGATTTTTTTTTTTCAAAATTTCGTTTTCAAGATTTTTTTTTAATATTATTTTTTTCAAGATTTTGGTTGTTTCAAGATTTTGACCTTCAAGCATTCGGACCGCTACCTGAGTTTACTTTTCTTGTATGCAGTTTTCAAGCGCTTAACCCGTTACTCCACAAGTATTTCTTTTTTCTGTAAAAACTATTCGGAACGATAAATAGTTAGATTGTTTTATTGAAAACAAGATTGAATAACTTTTTTTGGCTTATTCGGGTTCTTATTTGAAAAAGAGGGATCAAACAAACTTTATGATTCAATAACATTAAAAATAGTATTAAAAATAGTACTTAGTATTTGTGTTATTAAAATACTACTTTTTTTTACTTCTTAAATTTTGTCATTGTTGTTGTGTAGGCACTTATTCGGTTTGTATATGATGCAGTAAAGGGTTAATACTCTACGAGTAGCTTTAATTTTCATAGAATGTGCATTAAGCTGGCGTAAACCAAAATATATAAGCATAACCTAAGAGAATTTTCATGGTTTTCAAAAAGAATGAATACTCAACTTAAGTACTATTTAAAGTAATATTTCCAACAGTTTCAGCAGTTTTCGCACCGTCATTAAACTTTGACTGGACTATGTTTATAAATAAAATTTTAATTTCTGTGAAAAGTGATTATTTCTATAATTACTTTATTGATAATTATGATAATGTAAATATTTGCATGTCTAGTTGTTAGAGAAATCTTGACCTTTTAATGCGAGAATCATAGAAAAATTTAAGTCATATTCAAGCACTACAGCTGAGAGTGAGTAGCATATGACTAAGACACGTGACTTTTACTACACACAAATTAAGTTTTTAATTAATTATTCAAACGCAATTAATGCATTTACAGTACTATTAAAGTTTTTAAATAAAGCTGAAGTATTTGAATATTTTAAATAAATCTTTGACATGTATTGCAATAGATATGACTGGTTCTGTATAATTAATATTTCTACATGATCGTATTTAAATACAGAAAGACATGACATATTGATACTTAAACCTCATAAGTAACTTTTTCGAATCACTGCAAATGATTAACTACTATTTTACTGAGTTAATTATCAGCACTCACTAAAATTTAATTAAACGAAATATTTGTTTTTTTAATTTAACTTTTCAGGTAATTTTGTAAATTAAAATGAAATAAGTTGATTTTTAATTTAATTAGTTAATTTTTACATACATTTTCAATTTCTTCAGTTTAAGGATTATTTGCTTATCCAACTCTTAAAAATTACTAATTCGTTTACTTTATTTTTATTTGAAGATATAATTTTAACTAATCTTCAAAATGTTTTTATACTTTATATAAATTATAATCAAAGCTTTTGCAGTGTTAAATCATAAGATTTGCTGACTTAATGCTAAAAAAGAACAATAATTATGCTATAAAAGAATAATAAGAAAAGAATAATTCTAGAAACATTCTCTACAGCAGCTGTCATATTTGTATTATATTAGATAATTTTTGTAATAATAACTTATTTTTTTGATTATATTTTTCATTCATTACAATTTTTTCCTTCTCTTTATTATCTACTACAACAGCATTTCAGCTCATTATGCTCGATTGTCTAACAAGTTTTCAGCTGGAAACATATGCTGTTTGATAAAAACTACTTTGGCAAAGTTAACTGATAAATGAATCGCAATATTGCGCAAGCTTTTGCGTAGTTTTTCCCTTATTCGCATTTGTTACGGTATTTTTTAATTGAGCAGCTAATGTAGCTTACAGATCAGTGATCCTGTGTTGCAGACGTCGACCATGTTTAAAATACTTTTGCAACTAAGGCCGAAAAACGGCTGAACATGAGTCGAACAAGGGTCAAACAAGGGTCAAGTGGCCAAATATATATATAATTATACATATACGACCAAAACGTCTTGCACTAAAAGTCCTATGTGCAGTAATGCAGTATATGGCCTTTTTTACAAAAAAGTGTAACGTAACCAAAAAAATGAAAACTTATTAAGGTATAATATACGTATAAAAAGAGAAAAACAGTAGCTTGTTTTCAAACATTTTTTTGAGGTACAAGGAATTGTTATATTTTTTTTGAAACTTATACGGGTTATTGTACATAAAAACTACATTAATAATTTTTTTAATGTTTTTTTAGCAATTTTATAGAGGTCGCTAAAAATGAAATTGAAAAAAAAAACATCCAAAACTGTTCGATGGATATGGCCTTTTCCATGTATCTGACACAAACAAATCAAATGTTATTTTAAATTATAGGTCAATAATTGAGCATCCCACCTACGAACGACCCTCGGGGGTTTTTTTGAAATTATGGTGAAAGTTTGAGTAAAAAGTTTAAAAAAATAGATTTTTGCGCGCTTTTTTGTCAATTAAAAAAAGATAAAAGGAAATAGGTACTTGAATTTAGGTTGGATGCTTAAAGGACAAAATTAGGAACAAAATGCAATAAGATTCATTGAAATTGAAGCAATAAATTTTGAGTTATCTATCGAACCGTTTCGGATGTTATTTTTTTCAATTTCATTTTTAGCGACCTCTATATAAGGCCAGAAAATTGTTAAAAATATTTTTATAAAGTATTTTTATGTACATTAACCTGTACGAATTTCAAAAAAATATAACAACTCCTTGTACCTCAAAAAATGTTTGAAAGCAAGTTGCTGTTTTTCCATTTTTACACGTATATTACCTTAAAAACTTATTATTTTATGATATTATCTAAGAGAAACATTTTAATTTTATTAATTTAAGCAACTTATGCATAAATTCATTTACCATGATGATCAAATCGTATGCACCAGAGAACTGCACAAGCCTATTTGAAGTCTATTTCAAGTACTTGCTAAAAATACAAGTTTTAGCTTGCTTGAGCTTGATAATTTTCAATCAAGTATAACTTGAACTTGAATATAAATAAGCCCACGACTTCTTGCGACTTGCAATTATGCTAGCTTACAAGCGAACGGCACGAAGTCCCAAGTAAAGGAAAACTTGATGCCTTCGGCAAAAAGCTTGAAAAGCTTGAGCTTGAAGGCAAGTATCCAAATTAAAGCAAGTATCCAAAAACTTCAATGAGCTTGTGTAGGAAAAGCTTAAGCGTATTAGGACTTTTAAGGGTTCTGTGGACTCCGTGGTTGGCAGTTTTAGGGGGTACCTAATTTCGGAATTGATGTCAAAATTTAAAATTCAAGATGGCGGATAGAGTTGCCACCTAGATTTTTTGTATTTTTGCGAATTCTTGTAGTTTGGAAATTCTGACAACGAATTTGATTTCGAATCTAATGTGACAGTTTTAAAATTTAATATGGAAGTTAGGGCTGCCACCTAAATTTTTACCACAGTATTGCCACTTAGTAAAATGCATTTTAAAGAGCTTTAAAATCATTTAACAGCGACCCCTTAAGTCGCTGATTTCGAATCTGAATTCAGAAATTTAAAATTCAATATGGTTAATAGGGTTGCCACCCTAATTTTTTTATTTTTACGACTTCGGTGCTGGCGCGAACACTAGGTAAAAATGGGTCGCTGAAACCGAATCCGTTGTCAGAATTTCAAAATTATCTCATTTTTGTATAATAGGGTTGCCACCTAATAATATGTATTTTTAAGAGTCTTAAACATCATTTATCAGCGCTATGATCTATGTAAAGAAATTCATATATATTTTTGATCAGCATCACCTCTTAAGTTGATTTGGCTGTGTCCGTCTGTCAGTTTGTCTGTTGACACGATTATAGCTGCAATTTTGAATTTTTGATTACGTCATTTTGTATTTTTATTTTTTTTTAAATAAACATCGAGTGGATACTTAAAATTTTTTTTAAAGATCAAAAAATCAAGGCATGCGCCTTATACAAACAAGGTTTGGTCTTTGACCTGAAAGGAAAGTGATCGATTATTTAGAGGAATTGATTGGAACCATATGTGAATTAATGATTAGGTGAAACAAACGTGAAAGACAATTTGAATTGCTTTTAACAGAGGCTACTATTATGCCTTAACCTCGGCAAGGATTTCCAGCCCTTAGTTGTTCCTATCCTTAAATTCCACATTTTTCACAATTAAGTTGTGGGATTCGAACCAGAGACCTCTGGGTTGATAGTCTAGCGCACTCTCCAATAAACTACAAAGGCCTACAATTTGAGAACTTATTTGAGAAATTTTAAGACATTGTAGTAATTTTTGTGGAAAATAAGGGGATTTACTGATTTCATAAGGTCTTTTTGTATCGGAGGTAGCCGTGGTCTTATTTTGATTTTTCTAAATTTTATACTTAAAGTACATATTAATTGTAAAAGCTTATGTGCAATATATGAAGTCATTAGATCCATTTTTTCGGAATTGAAAGAGATTTTACCGTTTTGGTAAACTCACTTTGTATGGGGGGTATACGCGATTTTTATTTGACTTTTACCAGTTTCATACGTGCAAAATTTGAAGTCACTAGATTAATTTTTGTGAGATTTAAAGAGATTTTACCTTTTTAGTAACCTCACTTTGTATGGGAGGTAGCCGTGGTTTTCATTCGATTCTTCCAAATTTCATATTTAAAGTACATATTAATTGTTTAAGCTTATGTGCAAAATTTGAAGTCATTAGATTAATTTTTGCGGAATTGAAAGAGATTGTAACGTTTTGGTAAACTCACGTTGTATGGGAGGTAGACGTGATTATTATTCGACTTTTACAAATTTTATACTTAAAGTGCATCTTGAAGGTTAAGGATTATGTGCAAAATTTAAAGTGATTGAATTAATTTTTGTGGAATTTAAAGAGATTTTACCGTTTTGATTAAGTCACTTTGTATGGGAGGTAGACGTGGTTTCCATCTGATTTTAACAAATTTCATACTTAAAGTTGATATTAATGGTGATAATTAATCTGCAAAATTTTAAATTATTAGATAAGTTTTTTGGAATTTAAAGAGATTTACCGCTTTGGCTACGTCACTTTGTATGGGAGGTAGGCGTGGTTTTCATCCGATTTAGCTCATTTTTGAACTTGACCTCCATTTTTGAATAAAAAGATTTTATATTGAATTTCGTTACGATAGCTATAAAATTACGGCTGTAATCGTGATCACAGACAGACACGTGGGGGCATAAAAATATATGCTTATATTAAAAAAATTAAGATCAAGTCTGAAGATGAGCAAGATCGAATGAAAATCATGCCTACCTCCCATACAAAGCAACTTTATGAAAACTGTGAAATCTCCTCAAATTTCACAAAATTTAGTATAATAGCTTAAAATTTTGCAAATCAGTTTTAATCTTAACTGTGCACTCGATGTTTGGAGTTTTGTTAAATAAAAACTGTAAAATCCGCCCACCTCCCAAACAAAGTGACGTCATCATTCAAAATAACGGTTTAAACTTGATATTTTATACATAAGCTTTGATAACAAGTATGTACTCTGAGTTTCAAATTTTAAATATTTGAATGAAAACCACGCCCTATAAAAGTGGCGTCATAAAAATAATACAACATTGACAATTTCGAATATACTAAAATACGGATGTGGGGGTATTTTAACTTCGGTCTAGTCGAAGATAATTCCTTACTTGTTTTATTTTTGTATAAACTTATGTATATATTTATGTATATATACATCGCCTTTTGAACTGCATGTTCTGACGGTGCAAGGCACTGGGGCGATATAGTAAATTTTATTTAAAAATACTAGAGTTATTTAAAGATATTTCTATGGTCGCAAGGAATTACGACTAAACTCAAAGTATCGTAAAAAACGATATTTTAAATGCACGGACTATGGCCCATTTTTTTGAAATATATGAACCGTTACAAACAAAATATGTACATTAGTGATGATCAATTCTGGGCAAAAAATGGATATGTGCATACTTCCAGAAATTGGCAATAAAGTAAATTCCATATCGCTTTTTTACGATATTTTGAGTTTAGTCATTATTCCTTGTGACCAAAGATTTTATTAAATTTACAAAATATTGAGAACGTGTAAGAACATATTATTCGAAGTTATGCATAGAAAGTTGTAAGAATTTTACATAATCCGCAAATAGTGAATAAATACATTTTGTATTCAATTAAAAAAGCGCTCAAGAAATGTGAAATTGTTCTTTTTAATAAGGGTATTCACGATTCAGTGCACTTGCCAGTGCAGTTGAGGACTTGTGCAGTTGTGCAGTTAGGTTTTCGTGAACAAACCACTACAATTTTTTTCAAAGCTGTCAAATTTTCAATGTGCACAACTGCTCAAGTTCTCAAGTCCTCAAGTCCTCAAGTTTGAGGCTACAGTAGTTGTGCACTTATTCAGATATTTGACGTACGTGTATTTTGTTTTTGTAAAGTACACAAGTCCTCAACTGCACAGGCTCAACTGCATTGAATCGTGAATACCCCTAATATTAAAAATAAAAAAACATGAATGAAGAAGTGTTCACAAGTGATTTTTCATTATAATTCTAAGGGCGCGCACAAATCATGAAAAATAAATAGACTCATCTCATTTACATATCCTTGATTAATTTAACTAATAAACCTTAATATATTAAAGAAAACTAATTTCAGTGTCATGCATCACACATTTGCTTTGCACATCTGCAGGTTTGTTCTGCTAAAAAATTTTCTTCTAAACAGATTTGGTGAAAAGTCTTTATATTGTGCGACTCATTGATGTTCTTAAATGCGTTAAATCCAACTATTGCATATAGAATTACTTTAACAAGTCCTGTAGCGGTTGCATCAGCTTAAATAAGTTTTTCTAATTTAAAGATAGTTAAAAATTACCTTTAAAATTCGATAAAACAAGAGTGATTAAATAGCTTAGCACAAAAAAGTGCCATATACTGAATAATTTAAAATATCGCAACATTCAAAACATCCCGAGTAAAAATATTAGCGGGCGAACAGAAGTCGAACATGGGCTGCACGGTCGTACATGGATCGAACATGGCCTATAAATAATCCTAAAAGCCTATCGGTCGAAAGTTTGGTCGAACAGAGGCCGAACAACTTATTTTAGGCCGTAAAAGGTCTACATATTATTCTAGACCTTTTGCAGCCTAAAATAAGTTGTTCGGCCTTTGTTCAACCCAACTTTCGACCGCTAGGCTTTTGGGATTATTTTTAGGCCATGTTCGATCCATGTACGACCATGCAGCCCATGTTCGAAAGCTATATAATCATTCTTGTTTTATCGAATTTCAAAGGTAATTTTTAATTATCTTTTGCTGTAGTTTGCTGTTTGGCCGCTGTACGCCCGTTTTATGGCACCAAATTTTTCATAGCTCTTATTCAATAGCAAACGTATGCGAATAGGTCGAACAACTTATATTAGGCCTAAAATAAGTTGTTCGGCCTTTGTTCGACCCAATTTTCGATCGCTAGGCTTTTAGGATTATTTTTAGGCCATGTTCGATCCATGTACGACCCTGCGGCCCATGCTCGACTTCTGTTCTCCCGCTAATATTTTTACGCCCGTTTTATGGCACCAAATTTTTCATAGCTCCTATTCAATAGCAAACGTATGCGCAACAACAAAAGCAAGAAGGCGCATTTTGATAAGAATTTTTTGTGTATGATATTATTTAATAAAAGCTGATTTTTTCATTGCAAAATATTCACCATTCAGCCAATGTACGTTCGCTGTACGCCCGTTGTGCAGCCGAGATTATTTCAAAACTGCCTCTGCTTGGCCAAAATATCCTGCAAACAAGCCTTTTATGACCCAAAGGCCGAGAAACTTTTTTAAAATTAGGCCTTGTTCGGCCGCTGTTTGGCTTAGCTGAAATAAATTTTATTTTTACTCGAGATAACATATCCACATCAAATAAAACACAAAAAAATCTTAGTATACTCGAATGGGGGTGCCTTAAGCTCTTAAACAGGCGCTGGATATATACTATATATATTAGGCCGGGTCGATTTGTGGGGAGGCAAAAAATTGCCCATTGCTCAGTGAAAGTCGTATTCTAGGGATCAAAATAAGAAACTTTGCCCGAGGAACTATACCTCTGAAACGAATTCTAATGCCCCAACTTTTGCCTTTTGTCCCGTAGGGTCAAGTTTTGAAAAATCCCTCTTTGACCCATTTAGAGTGCCCCAATCGAGTCCAAATGTATGACCGACCCCCACTAACTTTGGAGGACCGATCCAACCATGCTAGTGGCGACCCCATTTCGCTGATTTTTTCATGTAAAGTGCCAAAAATGGTGATTTTTTGAAATGTTTGTATGGGAAACCCCAGGGGGTTCCAGGGGGTGTGCCACTGGCATGGGTGGATCGGCCCTCCAAAGTTAGTGGGGTTCGGTCATATATTAGGACTCGATTGGGGCACTCTAAATGGGTCAAAGAGGGATTTTTCAAAATTTGACCCTACGGGACAAAAGTCAAAAGTTGGGGCATTAGAATTAGTTTTAGAGGTATAGTTCCTCGGGCAATGTTTCTTAATTTTATCCCTAGAATACGATTTTCACTGAGCAATGGGCCATTTTTAAATCGACCCGCCCTAATATATACATAAACTATATGCTAATCCTATATGCATATAATGTAGATTTGGATATTGGAAAAAAGGAGCTTTTATATACATATGAGTAGATGAAAGTGATATGTCGCAAAATTTTAATTATGAGAAAATTGAGTTCAAAGTTTCGCAATTGTACTGAAATCTATACTAAATCAAACTTTGTGGAGAAGTTATTTTCTAGAACAGCCACTAATAACATGGTTATTTTAAGGTTTAAAATTTTTTGTATGTACATTACATCTTCATCCATGCAGAGAACAACGAAAATCCGAAAATGCGACATATCATCTTCATCCACTTATGTCTTCATGTATAACTTACTTTATTAACTCATATATCATAAGACTCCGGTCAAAATATTAATACCCATTAGACTTTCTTTTTTTAAAAATTGGTGGGCATTTTTACATTAGTAAGCGAAAAGCTTTCTATGCTGTCATAAAAAAAGCAAGGTGGTAAAAAAAGCTCTTTGACGCAAGTGGCAGCATGCCCCTCAATACCTTAAAAGGACTTAACACAACAAATGGTGATTGTCAATTCATAAAACAAAGGTTAGTTCACAACGACTGTACTTAAATTTAATGCATACAAATTACAAAATATGTACATGCACAAAAACAATTTTTTTAAGAGCACACATGAAAGTTTATGTACAAACGCTTCACTAAAATTGATGAACATCTAATTAGAGTGCTTTTTTGTTGCGCATGCGTTTGTTATGAACATCCAGTGATATTTGTATTGTTTTTTATGTACATGTTTTTGGTTTTGGCATAAGCTCGAATGTAAAAGTTATAATAGTGTATGGTTATAAAACGGCCACTGTTTGACCCGTGTTCGGACGCTGTTCGGACGAGTGAATTTCTATTTTATTATTTTTGGTCCATGTTCGACCGTTGTTTGGCCGTATCTTGGAATGTGTGCCTAATTAAAGTTATAAGGAAATTGATTTTGATCGAATAACTTTAAAATCTGCTAAATTTTCAATAAATTTTAATACAATTTTTTTAATAATCACATTACGAGAAATAAAATTAAAACTAAAAAACCCCTTTTAGGATTTATGCGGCAAGCAGGAGGGTACGACCAAATAAATCAGGGGCGCTTTTTTTTAAGTTCAAGTAGTTTACCACAATTTATTGTCTATCTGATAAAAATAAAATCTTTGTTCATTTTTGTCACCTACTTACTTAGAGAAAACAATTTATGTCACTTTTTTGTTGTTACCATTTAAAAATAAAGCCATAAGTGGATAAAGTATTATTCAATGAACTGTGTATTGTATGGTTATAGCTTTCTATTTTTTTAAATGCCATAAATATATGTTGTAATGTTTTTCTTCCATTACAAATTGATTAATATTTTTATTACAAACATTTTTTGAAAAAAGTACTTATTCCCATTCTGATGATGTAAAAACATTACATTATGGCTATTTACATTCCAAAAATTTTTGATTATATTTTAAGACACATATGTTGTTGTAAATAATATCTGTAATAAACATAAGAAATTGTATGAGCAAAAGATTTCATCATCGTTATCTGAGTATTGTCAAAGGTTATCAGAGTACTTAAGAGGAGGTAGAAGGTTCTTTTGTTATTATGCATACCAAAAAAAAAACAAAAACAAAATAAAGGCAAATTAAATTTTGAATATGTATATAACAAATGTCACTACAATTCATTCATTGCTATCTTCTGACCGGGAGAAGTGTGATATGGTACATATGTGTGATTAGCAATTTTAATAATAATACCTACTTCCAGAATTTAAAAATTAGCCTATAGCTTAAGAGTCTCTATCAAAGTCTTTGCACACATCAATTGTATTTAAAGGTGTTCCCAATAATGGCTAAATGACTAAGTACAGAGAAGCAAACCCACATGCTCGATACGCACTAGAAAAAAAACTGTAGTATAGAATTTGCTTTAAATTAACTTTTAATTGCACTCAAAAGAAAAAAAAAAATTCGGAACAAAGGAATAAATTAAGGCATTAAACTATTCAGTTAAAAACTTATATCAACACGCGACTTTATAAAGAAAATTGAGGTTGGTTATTAGAATTTGGGTACAAATGGCAAATAGGTAATGTACAAAAACAAGAACAAGCAAGTAAGCAGAAGAGTGTGAAAGTAAAACTTTTGTTTTAAGTGTGAGCAATGAAAAATTAAAATTGGAAATTTTTTATAATACTATTCGTATGTATTTAAATAAAAGTATCATAAACAATAAAAAGAAAATATAAGGAATTTTTTGCAAAATTTGTAATTATATTAAGTTTGCTTGTATTTTTTTTTAAATATTTAATATATTAGAAACAAAAATTAGAAAAGAATCCTCTGTTTTATTTTGTTTTATTGCAAAAAGACTGCTAGCCTAGACAATGACCTTTAGAAAAATGCTGTTTTCAATAAGCATATCGTCTTCAATGCTCTTTCG
The DNA here is from genome assembly GCA_963920525.1 of Dichetophora obliterata. Lineage (NCBI taxonomy): Eukaryota > Metazoa > Arthropoda > Insecta > Diptera > Sciomyzidae > Dichetophora > Dichetophora obliterata. Next base: position 6,900,686 of record OY986436.1, on the reverse strand, counting down.
TCTTAAATTTTTACAGCTTTTATCTCGGTGACGGCGACCAGTCTTTGTAGATGATAAACTATGAAGTTGCAGTGATAGTTGATAGAACTATCTGCGCTGATGTTTCTTTTGAAGTATCTTTTAGTTTGTTGTGCCGCAGTTGTAAAGTTTTTTTTTTGGTTAGATAAGCTTTTCATTTAAAGATATATTCTGTTTTTTGTTTGCTTTTAATTTACTAGCAAAGAGCTCTTTCAATGACGCATGTTCTAAAATTCAAGTAAAATGAAAACATAAAAGAAAACTACAATGAATTTTAATTTATAATGAGCTCAAATTTTACGTTCTACTTAGAAACTGATGTTTTTGTTTTACTTTTATGTCAAGTATTTTAAAGAACCATTTGAAATTGAAGTTCATTGAAATATTATAAATACGATATGAGGAAGCGCGTGGGGGCAGAGGGGGCAAACAAAACTCAGCCGGAATTTAGTTCGAAGTAACCGTAACACGTTGTTGCAAATCGTAGATTTATATGCTACATCATTCACAATCCTAGTGAAAATAAACTTTTTTAACTTTGACAGATCAGCTTCATAAAATTTGATAAACAAAGCAGGTAAGTGTTTTTGTTGTTGCGCATGCTGTTTTTGTGCGTACATGTTTTTTTTTTTGGCATAAGGACGAAGGCTAAACTGATGATAGAATATTGTTTCAAAATATCCACTGTTCGACCCGTGTTTGGTTCCTGTTCGGAAGAGCAAGATTTTTTGATTATTTTTAGACCATCTTCGACCCCTGTTTGGCCGTGAGGCCCTTGTTTGACCGCTGTTCGGTCGATTATGTTAGAACTCTGAAAAATAACAGCTAAAACAATAAACAATTACAGTTTTTGAAAACATTTTATTATTTTTATCAAAACAATATCATTCCTGAAAAAGTTTCAACAGTAAAATTAAAAATTTTTTTCCTAAAGTGCGCACTTTTTACAAACTATATTAGGGGTATTCACGGGTTGTTGCGAATTGCAAGAGTGTGAAAATGCAAGATATTTTGCGCACTAACGCGTGAACATCAATATTGCAACTTATTATGCAATAAAAATTATATGTCGAATGAACAGTAAATATATTGCCACCTCATTTCAAAATCGCAAAAAGTTGTTAGAATCAACGTACAAACTTAACCTTTTTAAAGTTTTACGCAGGTGGCAACTATGTTTGAGAACAACCAAAACATGAATCAGCTGTTTAGCATCACTGCTTGTGCGTTCTCGCAATAGGTTTGGGCAGTGCGTAATTGAAGAAGAGTTGCAAAATTGCTTCTAATGTGTTTGTTGTTGGAGTTATGCGAAAGTTCGCAAATTTGCATTTTCGCATCGTCGCAACTGCGTTTCGCATCAACCCGTGAATACCTCTTTTATAATGTTTTTGTTTGCTGCCTCCATCCAAGGAGCAATACATAAGTATTTATTGGCATTTGCATATTTGCTCTACCATTATATATCATTAGCAAATTAGTACCTTTATGGCTTAAGACCAATAATTAGTCAACATTATTTAACATTATTATTACTTTGTGAAGTATGTAGGTTAGAGCCTATAATAATTTTGCAATTTTTGAAGTGAAAACTTCTTTAGGCACGTTGAAGGATTTTTGGTAGAGGGTAAATCTTTGGTTTGCGTCATCATTTCAGCGAGTAGCTTTCATCATCAATACAGAGAGTAGCTTTCGTAATCGAGACAGCGAGTAGCTTTTGTCATCAAGTCAGTGAGCAGCATTCGTCATCAAGACAGCTAGTTGCTTCCGTCAATAAGCTTGACACTGATTATTACAGTGCTTCCACAACGTAGAACGTGTAATTACTCCAGTGCTTCTCAAACTTTTCGGATTAGATTTATTCCAGTGCTTGTCAAACTGTTACTAAGTGACTTTCAAACTGTTAGGTTAGGTTAGGTTAGGTTAAGGTGGCGGCAAGTCTTTAGACCAGCCCACTTAGACCATTTTTTTGGTGCGTTTTGATACCACAGAATGGAAGAAGGGAGTAATCAAGTGAAACATTGTGTAGGATGTTCTTAATGTGGCAGAAGCTGTAAAAACCTCTGTAGATATTAAATCTGAAGCAAGTGTTATGCCTTGACCTCAGTCAAATCACGTTTCTAAGCGTTCCACATACTTTTGCTACCACCACCGAATTTCCTACCACCACCAGTTTTCGTCGTAAATTTATGTGTTTTTAAGTTCCTTTGATAAGGAATAAGGAAAAAACTTTAAAGCGTAGGATTCGAACTAGTGTTGCCAGGTCGCCGGGACTTGCCGGGATTGTCCCGGTTTTTCAATTGGTGTCCCAAGTCCCGGTTTTTGTCTTGAAGTCCCGGAATTTGCACAAAAGATAAGAATCGCACTTAAATCTGCAAACGATTTCGATTGAAGTTTATGTTATTTTCCCTAGTTTAAAAATAATTTTATTTGAAAGTTGTGGGAAATCATTAGTCAAGGAATATCCCATACGCAAGAAGCTAATGCAGATGAAGAATAAAGAAAGAAGGCATTTCAGAAGCCTAGTTAAACTTCATTCACAATGTTATGCCTGAATATCATACAGCAGTTCTAGCTCTCGAATGCAATGATTGCACCATATTGAAACTGGATTGTAATGCGGAAGTTATTTATTATTGTAAAAACTAGACAAAAATACAAATTTAAGATGCCTTTTAAAAAATATAAACTATGCGGAACAAACAAAATTACTTTTTAATGCTCATAAATTCTTTAAAAATGTAGTGAATTACTTAAAAGACCATTTATCATAACCACTTAGAAGATTCATTTATAAGATAATATATATCTAAAAACTTAACGCAGCAGTTGAAATTTGTTTGCTTTAAGTTTTAAGACTATCAGAAGATATAAATGGTGATGTCTTATAATCTGGTTATTGTTCCTCAAAAATATGGCAAATGACAAAATAGGAGCGCATTTCTTTAGAAATTCAACACAGGAGTTATTTGATTTAAAAAATTATGTCATTTAAATTTTTAATGCCTGTTAGCAATGCTTATTTTAAAAAATTTTAGTCTTCTAAATAACTTGTGTTCAAAAGATAGGACAATTTTGAATGCCTTTTGATTTGATTAAGGCAGTATTCTAGTGCAAGAAATTTTAAATAGAAATTGTTTTTCAGTTTGCGATAGTTTGTATATTCAATATCTCCTTTAATGGATTTTTCAAAATTCGAATTATTTTAAAAGTGAAAGCCATTTTAGTGATTTCAGTTAGATTGCCTGAAATCTAACTTAAAAACTTTAAACGCGTTTTTCTCGAAACTACTTTTTTCAACACGGTTGACATGATATCTCAAGTTCTAATGGACCGACTAACTTAAAATTTGGTGTGAGACTTTTTTAAATATCCCTCTATGGCACGAACTAGGATTATGTAAAATTGTTGTTATTGACTATTTTGGAAAAAATTCATAACTTTGAAAAAAGGCCAAAAAATGGCCATGTCACTATATCCCTAGTTCGGGATCTTACTAATAAAAATCCTTTTTTTTTAGATGACTTGAAGTGTTGAAATAGTGTTAACATGGAGGCACCCCCATTTTTTCATTTTATTATCGAAATATTAATAAACACATTATAAAAAAAGTGGATAGTAAAAATATTTATTGGTTCTATTTTATCGATCCTCTACACTAGAATACTGCCTGAAGGCAGAATCAGTTATCACATTAAGTAATGAATGAAACTGCTTTAGTTTAAGACCATTTTTAGATTCGTCAAAGACTTGGCCGTTGATTAAAACATATCTTTAGTTTTGAAGTATTTTTTACTCAAAAAATGTCCCGGCGAGGTCTCTGAATTGTCCTGGAATTGTCTGTAAAAGTCCTGATATTGAGCTACCAAATCTGGCAACCCTAATTCGAACCCGGTACCCCTGAGCGATAGTCAAGCGCGCTACCACTAGACTATCCAGGCCACCAAACTCTTACTTCAGTGACTTTTGAACTGTTGGTTGTAGTGACTCTCAAACTGTTGGACTTTTCTCTTTGTGAAGGGTGTCACGGTCTAATTAAGTCACTTACGTTACTGAATTGTGTACGGTGTTCTTAATGTAGTGATTTTTGGTGCTTGCCTTTCACTTTGTGCAAGGTGAGTACAATACGCAGCCTAAAGGCGACCCCGGCCATTGCCCAGGCAAGGCTGTTCCTGCTTCAGGAAAACCTTAATTGGTATTGGTATGGGTGTAAAATTGCGTAGTTAGTTAGTTAGTTTATAGTGGGCACATGTGCACTGCGACCCATAGGATCTATTGCATGCCCTTAATTAACACTCCAGATTTAGGCTTTTTATATATATTTTATCACTGTCTCTGGCTTAGTGTTCCAAATTGTGGACGGGGGCACTAATTCCCCTCCAAAATGGAGGCGTCTTAGGCTATGGGTTGCCGGACATTCGCACAGAATGTGTTCTGGGGTTTCTTCTTCCTCCTCGCATAGTCTGTAGACGTCTGATAGAAAAAGACCCATCTTTTTAAGATGGTATCTGAGTGAGCAGTGACCTGTGAAGAAACTGGTGAGAATTCTAAGGTCTGCTTTGGTAAGCTTGAGTAAATCTTTGGATTTTGCTTTACTTAGAGTTAAAAATTTCTTAGATTGCCTTTGTCCATTAGTGTTGTTCCAGTGGCACTGAAATTTCTTATCTTCATATATTCTAATTTTTTCTAGAATGTAGCCTTTTGCTAAGCTACAGAATGGTCCAGGTCCTATAAGAGTTAGAGACGCTCCTCTTTTGGCAAGGCAGTCCGCCTTTTCGTTGCCTTTTCGAATCCTTCGTGACCTGGAACCCACCATAATTCTATTTTGTTGCTTTGTCCCAGCGTATTTAATAGCTCTACGCAGTTGGAGACTAGTCTTGATTCAAGTTCGTAGGCTTGAAGGGCTTTTAAAGCCGCTTGACTATATGAGAGCCCGCCTTTAAATTCCTGCGGAGACATTCTTTGACACAAACTTCAATGGCATATACCTCCGCCTGGAATATTGTCGGCGTGTATCCCATTGGAAGAGATTTTTGGAACTTGGGACCATATATCCCCGCTCCCGTTACTCCATTTTTGAATTTTGACCCATCAGTGTACCATATCTGTGAGCCAGGATCAACTGTGAAGCTATCATTCCTCTATAGTTGCCTATTAAATATAACGACCTTGTAGCGTTTTGTGAAGTTTACCTTCGGCAGCATCCTGTCGGGGATTTTTAAAAAGGGGTCATTTTCGAAGGTTTTTAGTATCTTCATGTGACCCGTAAAATTCCCTGCCTTGTAATAACCGATTTCCTCCATTCTTAGTGCACTTACACATGCCTATTTTGCGATAATGATCGTTAAAGGGGCGTTAAAGAGCTTCAGATGGGCACGTTCTCATTGCCCCAGTGATACTAATGCACGCCATTCTTTGCAGCTTTGTCACTTGCTTAGCTGCTATGCGCTGTTGGACCTTGGGCCTCCATGCAAGTGTTGCATACGTAACCATAGGTCTCACAATTGTTGTAAACGTCCAATAAATCATTTTCGGTTTGAGGCCCCACATTTTGGCATGGAGGCGTTGACAGGCAAAAAGGGCACGTTTTGCCCTGCCTGTAATTGAATCTAAGTGGGTGTTCCAACGGAGCTGCTTGTCAAAAACCACTCTCAAGTACTTGACCTCATTTGAAAAGTCAATAACTATTCAATCCAGGGTTGGTCTTACCAGATTTAGGCTAATTTTCCTGGAGAAAGGTACCAGAATAGTTTTGTTAGGACTTATGCTTAACCCTTTTTCCTTACACCACTTTGAAGTTATACGGAGGGCACTCTGCATTCTGTCCGATATCGTCGGTTCATGACTGCCCAGATTTGAAATAACCAGATCATCCGCATATCCTCTGGTGTCAAAACCCTGGTTGTTGAGACTTGCGATAAGTTCGTCCACGACAAGGGTTCACAGAAAAGGTGAAAGTACCCCTCCTTGAGAGCATCCTCTAGTGGCAGTAATCGTGTTACGTATTCCACCAAGCTCAAACGTTATGATTCTGCTTTTCAGCATGATTAGAATCCAGTGTATGATTAAAGATGGTATATTTTTAACCTGCATTACTGCTTTGATAGCATTGTATGACGTGTTGCCAAAGGCCCCTTGAATATCAATGAAGGCATATAGCGCTGTTTGTTTTGCTTCAAAAGCTTTTTCGATCGTGCTGGTAAGGCTGTGTATGGCGGTGACAGTGGATTTGCCGGCTTGGTAGATAAAATTGCCTAACTTAATGATGAATGTGGACCCGGATTTCGTTCAGGTGTGGAAGAGTCCAGCATTCGTATGTGCCCAAAAGTAGGAGGTGTTGGTATGGGTTTTAGTGCTGGTAGTTTTCCAGCAAAGGGTGCCCCTAAAAGGATACTTAGTGGTGTTGGAAGCCTAGGGAGATAGAATGTCGGAATTTAAAGGCTCTTAAGCTGGAGAAGTCCAATATTTCGGTTGGAAAGGGAAAGGCTATAAAGAAGTTCGTGGATTGGTCCGGTCTAGTTCTGCTGTTTCAATGGTGGGTACACTCAAAAATATTTGTGTGTAAATATAACTAATAACTGCGTCCATTCAAATAAATCAATTCGTATTAGTGCATTGTACGAATGATTGTGTACATATAAATAATAATATTTGTAAATTTCTCGTATGAATAACTTCGTAATTTTGTCCATTACATTCGTAGTATTTACTTATGCTTTCGTACTATTTACGAATGCAAAAAAAATATTAGTAGAAACAATTTATTCGTAGGTTGACCGTACGAATTATAAGTAGAATGTACGAATTATTAGTTGAGTTTAAAAAATTGAAAACCGAAATCGTTCAGCCTTGTTTGTCGAAAATCTATAGAACATATGGAGCTGTATGATTGTAAAGTGGCCTACTGGTAGAATGCGTGGCCCGTAAGCTAAAGAGCCGAGGTTCAAACTCCAGCTCAAACAGAATGTTTTTCCCCCATGGTTTATCGAATAACAAAAGAATATAATTAACTGTACCATTGTAAAGTGGCTGTAGCCTACTGGTGAAGTGCATGACCCGTAAGCTAAAAAGCCAAGGTTCAAACCCCAGCTCAGACAGAATATTTTTTTTCGTTATAAGATATTATGATCATTCGTAAATATAACAAAAGTATTCGTACAATATACATTTGTTTTTTAATGTATACGAATATAATATTCGTAATCTGTAATTCCACGAATCCTATTCGTGGCTTAAAACTACGAATAAAATTCGTAGAATCGATGTCTATTGATACAGATTACGAATATTTTATTCGTATACGTAAAAAAACAAATGTATATTGTATAGGATTTCTTTTTAAATTTTAATAAGGAAACATTTTTAAATCACAACGGAATCTTATTAACCTTTTACCTAGAAATATACTTTTAATTGCCTGCAATATTAAATAAAAAGACATGTTGATGGTTTATTACAATTTATTAGGAAATAAAATTTGTATATGTATATATAAAATATATCTGTTAAAATATAATTACCAAAATACCCCCAAAATACGCCAAAATACCCGGCGCTGTCGAGGCCTTCAAAGAAAGGCGACATTCAATCAATCTCCATTTTTTTAAGAACCTCCTTCGAGTTTACTCCAAAAATTTTTAGTAATGTCGAAAGTATCATTATCAATTATCACATATTTTTATTTTACTTTAAATAAATTAAATCCATAAAATGCACATAAACTTCATGAATTCACTTCACAATTACAACTGAAAGCAAAGAATAAATAGCATTTTCACTGTTATTACCTTCTTAAAAGGGTGTTTAATAAGAAAATCTTATAAAAGCAGAGCAAAAAGATTTTCTTATTTATTTAAGGTGGTCTCTTCTTAAGCTTTAGAGAGTGAAAAAAAAAATTTTCTTATTAAAGTAAAGTATTAATAATATTACCCCATCATTTCATTCATTTAATAAGAAATCTTATTAAAAAATGTTCGATAGTAGTTGTAAATTTTTAATAAGATTTTCTCTATGGAATTGAAAAGATTTCTCTATGGAAAATTCTAATTATTTGGTAGTATTATCTGTGTGTCAGAAAAATTAAATTAATTTCTTTAAAATTAAAAGTGGTGACCTATTTAAAGCAGCACTCAATTGTGAAATGAGAGGTGAGCATTTCCAGGGGTTAACTGTGGTATTCAGCCGCTATGAAAAAATGATCTTAGAGGTCATTCTCGAAAACGAGCGTCTGTATGAACGTGTGGAGCTGCTTCAGGCAATGAATAATTTTTTTCCGAATAGCATGAAAATTCGTACATAGCATTCAGGCGGTTGTGGCAGGACAATGTTTCCTGGGAATACTAGTATTTTACAGAGCTGTAAAAGAATGCATTCAATTTGATTTAAATCATAAAAAAATGAATAACGAAAAAAGAATGCATTCAATGAATGCAAAATTGATTTATAAATAAAATTTTTAATTCACACTCAATTTAATAAAAATGGTTAATTATTCATTTCAATTATTCATTTTCGTTATTCAGAATAATGAATCAAATTTATTATTCATTTGAATACTATTCACAAAGAATGCCATTCACAAAGAATTACAGAATTTTCAATTATTCTATTTTTATTCATTATTCATTTTTTATTCATTATTCATTTTTTATTCATTATTCATATTTTATTCATTATTCATTTTTTATTCTTTATTCATTTGTTAATCATTATTCATTTTTTATTCATTATTCATTTTTTATTCATTATTCTTTTGTTACTCATTATTCATTTGTTATTCATTATTCATTTTTTATTCATTATTCTTTTGTTATTCATTATTCAGTTTTTATTCTTTATTCATTTGTTATTCATTTTTTTGTCATTGCTTATCAATTTGACGATATTGATAAGAACAGAAAAAAATTTAAAAAGTTAGTATACATATATAAAGAGTTGTTGTTGCCTTCTTTATTACGCCTTTTCTATATTAAGCCATCGATATGTAAAAAAATTGAGTTTCTCATCTGAATGAAACATGAAATAAACATTTTGAAAAAAGGAGTCCAAGTAACCGAACTACCACCTTAAATATGAAATAACTTCAAGTACTTAGAATCGTACGCTTGCAAACACAAACTAGATTAACACTTAACTGACCGCAATCGTTAAATCTGACCTGCTATTATTGTTTTTCGAATCTATACATGGTTTTTCTTTCTATACCATTATAAATACATTAAATACATTTAATAATAAATAAACCGTTATCTGCGTTTAATAATAAAAATGATGGATATGTTAATTACCAGTAATTTGAAGATGAGGTTCAGGAAAAGGTATAGAAGAAATATCAGTAGGTTGAATGTTAATAAAATTCAGAGTAAGCTAAGCACGCAGTCATGACTATTTCCAGCGAATTAATGCCGAGCTTGCTTCTTCGTCCCAGTGGTAAATGGATAACCGAAGTAACCAACTACATACTCTTAAATTTTATGTCATAACCGATATACTTATTCCTGCGGGGTGTGAGGAATTGGTTCTTCATAAGTTAAGACAACAGAGATCAAGCGTACGTTTAGAAACTAGTAAGGCCCAAATGAAACATGCTTTTAATGCCACCGAATTCTCTCACCAATTTCCTAAAATTTTTTTTGTTGCGTTTTTTTAAAAGATTGTAGACACGACGATTTAGGTTTGTCTGTTATATTTTTTTTTTTTGATTTCTTAAGATATTTATAAAAAATTTTTTGCTGTTGTTATCTTGTATATCGTCAAATTAACAGCCCAGAATGGCAAATTAACAAATTGTTAACCAGTATTTTGAATATTTCTATGTGATTGTTGTTTTCAATACAAAATTTAAAGCTCAAAAAACAAAATTTGTTAATGAAATTGTCAATAACTGAAAAGCAGTTGACAATTTTTATCAAAATTAAAAAAACTTACAACAAACACATAGAAATATTCAAAATACTGGTTAAAAAATTTGTTAATTTGCCAGAATAGGGCTGCTATAAAAAAAACACAGCCCGAGTCCTAAGCAATGACAAAAAAATTAATATCAAATGAATAAAGAATAAAAAATGAATAATGAATAACAAAAGAATAATGAATAAAAAATGAATAATGAATAACAAATTAATAATGAGTAACAAAAGAATAATGAATAAAAAATGAATAATGAATAAAAAATGAATAATGAATAAAAAATGAATAATGAATAACAAATGAATAAAGAATAAAAAATGAATAATGAATAAAATAGGAATAATGAATAACAAATGAATAATGAATAACAAATGAATAATGAATAAAAAATGAATAATGAATAAAAAATGAATAATGAATAAAAAATGAATAATGAATAACAAATGAATAAAGAATAAAAAATGAATAACGAATAAAAAATGAATAATGAATAAAAATAGAATAATTGAAAATTCTGTAATTCTTTGTGAATGGCATTCTTTGTGAATAGCATTCAAATGAATAAAAAAATTGATTCATTATTCTGAATAACGAAAATGAATAATTGAAATGATTAATTAATCTATATATATAAAATGGAATGTGTGTTTGTTTATTTGTTTGTTTGTACCTTATAGGAGACCAAACCTCTGGACCGATCTTCCTGAACTTTTCACAGCATTTAACTGGGACTCTGGCATGATTAATAGGGTACTTTTTTCGACCACGCCCACTTTTTTAAAATTATGTAATTGATCCCATATAGTTTTTAACAGATTTACTTCAAATTGTATACACATTATACTCCAGGCGAGGTAGAAATAAACATTTCTTACGCCACGCCCCCTTTTACGCCCCTTTTAACGCCAAATTAAATTTAAATTTGTTCCTTCCAACGGATTATTTTTTATTTGGTAGTACATTGCTCTTAATACTGTTAATTTCGCCATATTACTATGAACCATGCCCACTTTACCGCCCCCTTTTTTAAATTCAGATACTTATACCACTAACAATGTTTGCTATACAAAATACTTTTTTTGTAATATGTATTTACCTAAAGTTTTATATACTTTTTATCTACAGGTAAGGTAGCCATAGATTTTTTATTACCAAATCCCCCTTTTTCGCCCCATTTTACTTTAATTATAATTATTCTGCTTTCAATCTATATATATAAAAATGAATGTCTGGCTGTCTGTTTGTTTGTTTGTGCTTTATATGAGGCCAAACCCTTGGACCGATCTTCCTGAAACTTTCACAGCATGTGACTATGACTCTGGAAAGAATAATAGGCTATATGAAGTTTTTATTGGACAACGGGGCGTGGCACCGCCCATATAACCCACAAATTTAAATCGCCATATTTTGGTAATTTTTTGACCTACGGCGATGATATTTGGTACATATGATATTGGCATAATTAGGAATACGTACCAGGAGAAAAGTGAGTGGGACCACGCTCCCGGACCCGGATCGTCATTAAATTTTCATAAGAGGATATTCTTACGAAATAATAAATTCTTGACTATATAAAGTTGTGAGTGGACAAAGGGGCATGGCCTCGCCCATATAACCCAAAATTTAAAATCCTCATATCTTGGGCATTTTTTGACCAACGGCGGCAGTATTTGCTACATATGGTATTGGCATGAATAGAAATACATACCAAAATAAAAGTGGACGGAGCACGCCCCTTTGTTTGCGATATATTGGAGGCTGGACCTGTTAACCGATCTTAAATTTTCACAGCGTGCAGCTTTGACTCAGGAATACTTATTACATGATAATATTTTTCGACCATGCATACTTGTGCACCTCCTTTTTTACTACGTTTAATCATGGCTTTACCTCAAATTTAAAATACATATTAATTAAAATAGTGGGGTAGCCCCATTCTCTTTCTCCCACATCTGTCTCCAAAACAGCTGATTTTGTAATATGTATTAGTTAAAATAGAGAGTGGGGCAACCCCATTCTCATTCTCCCACAACTGACTGCGAAACAACTGATTGTGTAATTGCTGCTTTTTGATTGGTCTAAAAATAAAAAGGTGGAGCATGAAGCTAATTATATGCGGTTCAGAGCTGAATTCCAATTGGTTTACAACAAAAAAAGGGGAAAAGCATTGCAATAATTAAATTAAAATTAAATAAATAAAATTTTGTAAATATATAAATACTTTTAATTTTATTTTATAACGAAGGGTGTAGTGAAGTACACCGGGTTTAGCTAGTCATTTTTTAAAATTGAATGTGAATTAAAAATTTTATGTATAAATCAATTTTGCATTCATTGAATGCATTCTTATGTCGTTATTCAGTTGTACTTAAAATTCTGAATATGAATGCAAACTTTACAGCTATGGTATTTTATATATAGGTTTTCTCTTCTTTCGGCAGTCCCCTCACTGCTATACTTTTTTTCGACCTGCTTGTACTTAAACTGCATATATATCTATCTTTAATACGAATACAAAATATTGTTTATCTCATAATCCCGTTCTAGATTTTGCTGCAATAATGTCATCATTATTTTTTTTTAATGATGTTGTTTGTTGTTTTACATTTAATTTGTTTCTTTAAATCGCAATTGATTCGTTCATAAAATTAGAATTTTAATCAAAACTTGTTATATACTATTAACTAGAAATGCGAGTTGAACTGTACTTATTCATAAAATGTACAGCGTGTTGATTATTTTTGAGTATTAGTGATAAATTAATTTGCCTAATCTTTGTAAATTTCTGTAATTAGATAAAGATAATATGTTTTTTTTTCATCACATGAAAATAAGTTGTTTTTCAAATTAGTATTGAATGTTTATTTGCACATTTACAAAAATAAGTTTCTCCCCGAATAAGATTTATAAGCAGAGGTTAAAGTTCACAGAGATAAGTGAGTGAGTTGATAAAGTCGTGTCAATATTCTGCGATCATCACGTCGTAACAACTTAATAAAAAATTAGTAGAGGTTATAAGGTAGTATATAATCTATGAAAATTATCCAAAGGAACCACCAAAGGAAAATTTTAAGCAATAAGTAGAATAATCAAAAAGTTCTGAAATTTTTAAACTTTTAAAGATTTTAAACTATTAAACTATTTTAAACCTAAATAGCTTCAAATTATAACAGAGTAGTATGGTAGAGTAGAAGAAGGAGGTTTCGCCACTGGGGGACATTTGCCACCCCTCCCCCCTAACACTGAATTTAAGATAGCTTTCTAATTAAAATAACCGATTTTATGTGTATTTATCGACCATCTTTTATCCACTCAACTTTGACAGTTGAACTTTGCATGCAGTCACGGACAGACTTGTTTGGTTTTTTCAAAAATAATTTTTATTCAAATTCGGATAAAAACCGCGCGTACCTATACAAAGTGACTTTACGAAAACGGAAAAATCTCTTTAAATTGAACAAAAATTATCAAATAATTTTAAATTTTGTACTTAAGCTTTAAGTCTTAATATGCACTTTAAGCATGAGATTTGTAAAAATCAAATGAAAACCAAGGCCCATACAAAGTGACTTTAGGAAATCAATAAAATTTACTTAAATTTCACAAAAATTAGTACAATGACGTCATATTTTTGCAAATTAGTTGAAATCTTAGTTATGCACACGATATTTGGAGTTTTGTATTAAAATTTCAAACTCCGCCCACCTCCCATACAAAGTGACTTAATCAAAACCGTAAATATCTTTAAACTCCACAAAAATTAATCTAATCACTTCAAAATTTGCACATAATCTTTAACCTATAAGAAGCACTTTGAGTATGAAATTTGTAAAAGTCGAATAAAAGTCACTTCTACCTCCCATACAAAGTGACTTTACGAAAACTGAAAAATTTCTTTAAATTCCACACAAATTATCAAATGACTTCATAAACTTAAGAGTTATAAACTTAAGAGTTATAAGAGTTTTGTAAAACATCAAATTAAAACCAAAGTACTTTATGAAATCAATAAAATTTGCTTAAATTCCACAAAAATTAGTATAATGACTTCATATTTTTGCAAATTACAGCCCTATTCTGGCAAATTAACAAATTGCTAACCAGTATTTTGAATATTTCTATGTGTTTGCTGTAATTTTTTGAATTCAAAACAAAATTTGAAGCTCAAAAATAAAAAATTTTGATAAAAATTGTCAACTGCTTTTCAGCTATTGACAATTTCATTAAAAAATTTTGATTTTTGAGCTTTAAATTTTATTTTGAAAACAACAAACACATAGAAATATTCAAAATACTGGTTAACAATTTGTTAATTTGCCAGAATAGGGCTGTTAGTTTCAATCTTAGTAATGCACTCGATGTTTGGAATTTTGTAAAAAAAATTGAAAATTCCGCCCACCTCCCATACAAAGTGACGTCATCATAATAGTAAAATCTTTATAAAATAAAAATTAATGTTTAAACTTGATATTGTAAGCATAAGCTTTAATAGATAATAGGGACTCCGAGTGTCAAATGTGAAATATTTGGATAAACCACGCCCTACAAAAATGACGTCACCAAAATTATACAACATTTAAGACTTCGAATAAACTAAAATAAGTCAGTGGGGGTATTTTAACTTCAGTCCACTCAAAGATAATTTTTTACTAGTTTTATGTGATTACGGCATTATTTTAGTTATCAGTTAGTAATATTTTATATACATAATTGCTCAAGAAGTAAAAAGGAAACAATTTTGTGAGAGTGGCTGCTCCTGGGGCACATTGCCCACAGCGCAGAAGGGTTTGTTTTACCGGCGTATCTCGCATAAATTTCATTAAGATTAATATGATTATCTTTTTTTTACATGGAAATTTATTTTTATATGTTTGTTTTTACTAACCATGTTTTTTTTTGCTCTCATAACGTTTGTTCTTGTTTTAAGAATGAATTATTTATGTTGTGTTAATTTATGTTTTAATCAATAAAGTAGTGGTTTAAACAGCTTTTTCTATTTTTAAATATCACAAAAAGTAATAAAAGATTTCAAGGAATTTTTATGGTGATACTAGGTAAAAATATATAAACAAAATTTTTTAAAAATACATTCATTATTTCTCAAAAATCGTGATTTTAATTTTAATGGTGGTTCATCCCCAATCCCTTGATGGGCGCTTTTTTTAATTTTAGGATGACATTTGGGTTTTTTTTTTTAAATTTTATAAAAAAATATTTTTATTCCTCAGATTATAAAACATGAATTATAAATGTGGTATTAAAACTTGATGTATTGTATGGTTTTTTTTTTTATAAAATTCGTCAAAGTTGAAGCTTTTTAAAAACAAACAAGCTCAATAAAACCCAAAAAATAAAGTCAAGTTTAAACAATAATAGCTTCGAGCACAAAGTATATTTCAAGGTTTTGTTTTTTTGGATTTTTTTTTGTCTTTATCGCCATTGAATTTAATATAAAATACAATAAAAAATGTTAATAAATAAAAATAGAAAAATCGTTGAAATATGATTGTACATTTTTCAAGGAATGAAATTGTAAGTAAAATTAAGTGGAAAACATCTAGCTAATTAAGCATTATTAAAGTCGAAGGCTATAACTATCATAAAAAATCGTACATCTACCTTCTGTTTCCGTAAATTCCTGGATATATCTTAAAGTTATCCGATTTCAAATATATTTAGCATGACGTTTAAGTAAAGTTGAATAAATGAAATTTACTCTACAAAAACATAAATAAGCAATTTTATGCCGTTTTTTTTTTTAATTAAAAAAAAATATGTTAAGGTAGTTTGTTTTTGTGCTCTATTAAATTATTACATGAATTAAAAATTGGGAGCTTTAGATAAAGTAAGTTTTTAAGAAGGCAACAACAACAACAACAACTCCGTATAGAGTCAATCACTTAGCTGACTAGACAGTCTGTTTCGGAAATCACTACATTTTCCTTTTCAGTAGTCTTTGAGTGATTAAGCTGTGATCAATTCACTGTTTAACTTTGTAAATGACTTCACAGATTTAGGAATTCATTCTATTGAATTGTATGGCTGCTAATCATATGACATTTCTAAGCAGTAGGCTATTTATAGATCACCGCCATCAACTCTACCAAGGTTGCCATCTGTTCTAGTTGCTTCTTTATTTATTAAAAATATGGTTTGTATGGGAGGTAGGCGATGCAGTCGAAATAGATTTCTAATTTTCTGTGCTGTTATTTAATTTAGACCAAAACTTATTTGTACAAAATTTCATGTCCTTAGCTTTTATAGTTTCTGAGATAATGCAAATGTCATCCTAAAATCGAAAAAAGCGCTCTGTGGGCCGGTTTCACCACTTTAGCGACCTTTGGAAATTATCAAAAAAAAAAACTGAAATTTTGGAGATAATTTATTTATAAAAATGCAATATAAAATCAAATAAAAATCACTTTTCAATTTTAAATAATTTTTTAAAACTATGTAGGTTTAGTTTGAACATTAATTTCAAAAATGTCCCTCTTCTAGCCTACTCTGTTCGCTTTCATGTCAAATTTCACTAAAATCTCCAGACAAAAACAAAACAGCTGCAAAACAAGTTCGGAAATTTTCACAACATGTTTGATAGTCAGAGTAATACTTTGTTCACTGTGTAAAATGATTGCAACATGTTTCTGGGCAACATTTTTTCACGCATAAGCCTAGTACTCTGTTCGTTTGCGTGAAATTTCGCTGGCAACATCTATTTATTTGTTTCGTGAAATTTCTGACTTAAAGTTTGTTGCGAGGAATTTCTATGGCAACGTTTCTCAGAGTGACTCAGAGGATAAGTTGGGAAATTTCATAAGATATCTCTCTTTTCACTTCAAAATAAATGGGCAATCCAATTAAATTGTCGTGAAAAAATGTTGCTCAGAAACATGTTGCGATAATTTCACGCAGCGGAACAGAGTACTGCTCTGACGAACATGTTGTGAAAATGTCCACGCTTGTTTCGCAGCTGTCACTTTTTGTATAGAGATTTGAGTGAAATTTCACATGAAACTGAACAGAGTACTATGCTATAGTACTCAGGGTTGCCGGTTTGGTAAAATACTACTACAATTTTTGGTAGAAAATTTTTGACTTGGTAAATTTTTTTGTAGAGTAAAAGTTTTTTAAAAAGTTCAAGATTCCATTCAATTTTTTTTTCATAATAGTTTTTTATGGTTCATTAGTTAAAAATATTTGAAACTAATTTTTTTTTATTTCGATTTAAAACAAGGAACTTATTTATTTTTTCATAATAGTTTTTTATGGCTCATTAGTCAAAAATATTTGAAACTAATTTTTTTATTTCAACATAAAATAAAGAGTTTGCGAATTTTTTTTTATTTTACGTTTGTAAAAAAGGTTATTTTATATCTGACGAATAACTGACGAAGATAGAAAAATTTGGGAAAGTCTTGGATTCCATCAATTCCACTTTCATATCCAGAAGGCATTCTTTTAATATATGCATGTCATTGGGAGGAATGCTTTCCTTAGTCTTCTCTAGAAGTGCTTCCAGAATTTTGGTAATGGAAGGTTTCTTTGAGTCCATCAATGACAGGAATCTAGTAGACGATTTCCAGAAGAACTCCAAGAAGGCATTCCATCCCATGAAAAATATCCCTTTTCCCAATTTTCTCTAGATTTTGGTGTTGGAAATGAGAAGTTTTTGGGTGTGGTTGGGGGTTTAAAAAATCCCACGTAAAATAAATGCTATTTGAATGTCTTCCAGAAGTAGTTCATGAGAATGCCTCTTGAAAGCACTACTTAATAATGCTAAGAAGAAGCACAATTGGATCTATAGAATGTCTTCTGGAAGCAGTGTCCGTAAGGATGATGTCACATTTGTATGAAAAAATTTGCTGGGATTTTCTGTTACGCCTATTAATATCACTGTGTGGAGAGAAAAAGTTAAACATTATTAGGGGATGCCCAAAAATTGAAAATAACTACAGAAAAATAAAAATAAAAATAAGTACCATCACTAGCAATTTTGTCAGCAGTTGACTGCGTTCAGTGAACGAAGTTTTGGAAAGTTATGGAGTTCAGGCTATCCCAGGTATTTATTTTATAATTTATGTGCATATTAATATTATAATCCTATTGCCAAATATTTACGGTGACGAATTGGCGGATGCTACGTTACCTACATTGGGACGAATTTCTTCATCAACTGACATACTTCGAACCTTTGTGGAGATGAGGAGTAACGTACCGACTAATGTCTTTAAATTTCTAAATGTATTACAAGGTTTTGTGAGGAAGAAAAATAGAAAATTGTAAACCAAACTCAAATAGTACCAGATTCTTTAAAAGAAATGTTGAATATATCATAATTTCTGTTCAATGAAGTTTCTATGTAATGATGGGATGTTCGACTGTATTATAAAAATGTGATTTTAATATTTAAGTGTTTTTTTATCGTATTGTATACGTTTACATATGTTTTTTTATAATTTAAATGTTTAATAAATATTAACTTTTTTAAAAATGAAAAAATACATATTTATTATTTTCTTCTACATAAACGAAAAATTTGCTAAATTTTTTATATTAGTAAATTTTTTTAGGAATTCTGGTACAAAATTTTTTTCCTGTGTGGCAACCCTGATAGTCTATATTTGCCTCCGTGAAATTTCGCTGACAACATTAATTTATTTGTTGCGTGAAATTTCTGACACATATTTTGTTGCGAGAAGTTCCGTTTGCAACGTTTCTCAGAGAGTGAGTTGATTTCATATGATTTCTCTCTTTTCACTTCAAAATAAATAGGCAGTACAATGAAAATGCCGTGAAAAATTGTTGCTCATAAACATGTTGCGATAATTTCACGCAGCGGCACAGAGTACTGCTCTAACGATCGAACCAGTGTTGCCTGTATATTTATGTATAATTTCCCACAAACACATGCAAAAATTCCCTTTTAAGATTTTGAAAAATTTCTAAAATATCTTTCAAACATTCCTTTTTTTATGGTATAAAATTTTACGTAGAAATATTTATTAAAGAATTAAAAAAATGGTCTTTATTTATTTATATGAGTGCAAAATACGTGTTTAAAAATTGAGATCGATGTCTTTGATAATAGCGAATATATGGGAAATTTCGTCAAATGTGTCCATTCACATGTTCTCACAGTTTTGAGTGAGAAAAAAACAATTTTTTTGGTAATTTAAAATAATCTATCTTTTTTTGACAAAATTTTTCTTGATGTTTATGTAGTAACGGATCATTAAAAAATTAATTTTGCAGGATTAAATTCTAAAATATGCCTAAAAAAAAGGAAATGAAATAATAGAAACATATAAAAAAAAAATTCATCCATTCTAAATATTTATAAAAGTTTTTTAACATATGTTTCATCTACAAACTTTTTGCCCCTCGATTTTATCACTTTTTTAATTTTGCGCTTTGTAATAACCAAAACTAAGAGACAAGTTTCGTCTAAGCGCCCTCTCAGTGTGGCTTTTTACACTACTTATATTAAAGATTCAAAAATGCACCAGTGGTTTTTAGTGCGAAGCTCAAGTGCAAAATTAAACTTATTTTTTATACATATTATTAATATTTAAACCAAAAAGTTGTCATTTCTGTAACCACCTGTGTATTCAGTTAGTGATAGACTAAAACGAAATTGAGTATAACATTTTAAAGTAGTTAGCAAATAAATGATAAAAACGTGCGGAAAAGTGATTTAGTTTTCTCTGATGCCTGCAATCCCTAAATAAAAATGATTTTGTCATTCCTGTAATCGTCATTCCTGACATTTTGTGTCATTTCTGTTACCACTCGAAAACACACAAAATGCATACAAATCAATTTCATGACGTCATACTGGTTGGCCTCAAGCTATTTTAACTTACTTTGGGGCCAAATAGTATAAAGAAACTAAAATTCTAGCTTCAAAATTAATTTTTTTAGTTTTGCAATTGAAAAAATTACACTTTTTCCTGTAATCGTCATTTCAGACATTTTGTGTCATTCCTGTAACTACTCGAAGACACACAAAAAGCATACAAATCAATTTCATGACGTCATACTGGTTGGCCTCAAGCTATTTTAACTTACTTTGGGGCCAAATAGTATAAAGAAATCATAATTCTAGCTTCAAGATTATTTTTTTAATTTTTTAATTGAAAAATTGCGCTTTTGACGGAATTGCCCATATACATATATAAACATCTGTATACCATAAGAACAAATTGCATGTCCAATTAAAACTTTATACGCGATTTTCTCAAAGCAAAATTTCTTAAAACCAAAGATTGTGGAAAAATTATTAGTAAGATTTAGCTAAAATGTATGTATTATATTTATCAGACAAATCAATGGCAATCAGTGGCTTAAATATATTCAACTTGTGTTCTTTGAAAAATATTGTTTTAAATTGTTGATTTAAAAATTTCCTTTTTTTATGTACCAAGCAAAATGTTTCCCTTTTAGCTTAAGATACGATTGAAAAATCCCTCAAAAAGGGAAATTACCCTGGAACTGGCATCACTGGATCGAACATGTAGTGAAAATTTTCGCGCTTGTTTTGCAGCTGTTTTTTTTTTGTCTGGAGATTTTAGTGGTTTTTGACATGAAACCGAAGACATTTTTGAAACAGAATAGAAGAGGGACATTTTTTAAATGATTATATATGAATTTAAAACTTTTTAAATTTCCAACATTTTGAATTGTCTTACAATCAGATTGTATTCAGCAAATTAGTAAAATTAGCAAAGTATCAAAGATGTTTTTGAAGTGAAACGCATGATTTTAAGGTGGTTGTTGATGACGTCATTCAGTATCTTTTGTATCTATTCCTTTCGGACGCCATATTGAATTTTCCTACGATTCTTATTTTTTTTTCAAGAACAGGAATCAGCAAACATTTTGTAATCTCAAACGTCAAAAAATGGGGAGTGCATTGTGAAGACATTAGTTTGACAAAATAGTGTATTTTTGTAAGCTATGGACCGGTGAGGGTTAAGGATTAGCCGAGGAGCTATGTCTTATACATTGATAGATGTAGTTTATTTATATTAAAGAAAAATAGCTTAGAACACTTTAATTACCTATTTCAAATGGTTTGTTCATTAAAAATAAAAAACTAAAAATAAAACATTTTGGATTTTCCCATTTTTTTTGCTCTTTTTATAAAAAAACCTCATAACGATCCCATTTTTCATTGCATTTTGCTCATTTTTTGCTTATTGCAAAGGTTTTTACCTCCTTTATTGAATAAAAGTGGAGTTGAAATAGGTTTGCTAACTTAAAGACATCTAATTTTATTTTTTTTTAAAAACCTAAATTTTGACCAAAGTGGTAAATTTCAAGTGCGTTGAGCGGAGTTTTTTAGTTGTCCGATTTGAATGAAATTTTAAGGGAATAATTTTTATATTCAATGGAATATTTTTGGCTCCCAGCACAAACGATAACAGAAAAATTTTTGCTCCGGGCTACTCTGATGTACACTGCAATGTATTAAACAATAGGGGTATTCTCTATGTCTAGCATAATTGCATGAGTGCACGGATTGTAACAAACCTATACTAAAATATCCAATAGATCGAGATCACCCTGTTGTACAAGCGTAGAATAGTAAAATCAACAGCTCAAAGACCTCTATAATGAGCTGCACTTCACGCTCATTTCCCCTTCTGTTTGGCTGCTCTTTCATTCTCTTCTCTCTCATAACAATAACAGGGTTGCATTTCATAAACTATTATTCATGGCATCGCCGTATGAGTTTCAGTGTAGCACACATAGGAAATAGTGCACGGTTATTTTTACTTGTATTTTGTTGTTGCGGCGGTGTACGGATTGTATATTTCCTATTCTTGCACCTTACAACGGGCATTTCCCAGACATAGAGAATACCCCTAATAAATTACCAAATCCTATAAATGAAGGATTGTTTCTATTGAATAAAAATCCTTTCACTTAAATATTAAATGTTTTCCTGGATTCTCTTCCTAAAATAAGTTCGTCAGTTTTTTCCTTTTAAAATTTTTTTGAAAAGCCTTAATCAATATTTATTGCAAATAACTATTGGCTTTAAAATTATTTATTGATCAATTATTGGTTTAATGATTTGCTAGCTGCTTTTCAAAAGTGTTAAACAATTTAGCACATGCATAAAGTGTAATCTCTTTCAAATCAAACTATTAATTAAAATGCACCGCAAATTGTTTAATTGTCATGAATTGCATTATATATATTAAGACGTATGAAGTTCTTTGCATGGTATCCAAATGACCTATTATAGAAAACAATTAATCTGTTATAAACGGCTTTCATACGTAACTGAGCTAGTTGTAGTGCGTTTATTAAACCTTAACGTATAGGTAATTTTATTAATGCTTTGATAAAAATTTATGACTAGTTTCTTCATAAAGTTAAGTTCAATAGTAATATTTTTCTTTTAATTTTTTATTTTTTATTTATATTATAAATATTGCATGTTTTATTTCAACTGTATTATAACATTGCTGGTTTTGTTCAACCAGTAAAGTAAACCAGTGGTTTTGTTCACAGTGGTCAAGGAAAGCAAGGGATAATATGAGTATAGTCACATTTTTAATATTTAGTCTTGCATCATGTTATTTTAATTATATATTCTTTAATACTATAAACCGAATGCTTTAGTTGTTTAAGTTAATTTTTAAATTACACAACATATTACAGCATGTTTAAACATACCCTTACGAGGTTAATGTCTTTACATTAAGGGATCAGCTCTACTTAAAAGTATAGGAAAATAATGTTTCGTTATATCATATTAAAACACTAGCTGAAACCCGGCGCGTTGCTGCCACTCTCCCTATTCAAACGCCCATAAAATGTTATCAGTTAAACAGTATGTCTAAATTGAGGTCAAATACTGAATTCTGAGACTGTGCGACCTATATCCACAAAGCTATTCGATGTAACAAATTTGGGTTGTATAGGAAGTGCCACTCTCTCTTCATCACCGCTAATAGAATGTAATCAATTAAACTGGATGTCTACATGGAGGTCGAATACCGAATTCCAAAACTGTGCGACATATAACTCCAAAACTATTCGATAGCACAAATTTTGATTGTATGGGAGGTGCCACTCTCCTTTTCCCTACGCCCATTAAATTTTAGCAATGAAACTGCATGAGTACATTGAGGTCGAATACTGAATTTTGAGGCTGAGTTACCTATAACTCCAAATCTATTCGATATCGCAAATTTGGGTTAAATTGGAGGTGTCGCGCCCCCCCGACAAACTCTAAAAAATTTTATCAGTAAATCTGCAAGCGTAAATTTTGGTCGAATACTGAGTTCCGACGCTGTGCGACCTTGAACTACAAAGCTATTCGATATCACAAATTTTCGTTGTATGGGAGGTGCCACTCCCCCTTGATCAACGCTCATAAAATGTAATCAATGAAACTGCATGTGTACATTGAGGTCTAATACTGAATTCCAAAGCTGTGAGACCTATAACCCCAATGCTATTTGATATCTCTAATTTGGGTTAAATAGGAGGTTTCACGCCCCCTTGTCGTACGCCCATAAAATGTAATTAATGAAACTGCATGTATAAATTGGGGCCGAATACTGAATTCTGACGCTGATATTCAATATCGCAAATTTACGTTAAATGGGAGGTGCCACGCCCCTCTTACCAATGAACATAGATTGAATCAATGAAACTGCATGTGTATATTGAGGTCGAATACCGAATTCTTACGCTGTCAAACTATAACTTCAAAGCAATACGATATCGCAAATTTGGGTTGTAAGGGAGATGTCACGCCTCCCTGTCCAACGCCCATAAAATAAAACCATTGAAACTGAATGTGTAAATTGAGGTCAAAAACTGAATTCCAAAGATGAATTCCTATAACTTCAAAGCTATTCGATATCACAAATTTGGGTTGTATCGGAGGTGCCCCTTCCCCTTGTCCACTCCCATAAAATTTCATCACAGAAACGGTACGTCTAAATTGTGGTCGAATACCGAATTTCTAAGCTGTGCGACCCATAACTCTAACTAAAGCTATTCGATAACAACAATTTTTTATTTATATGTGGGAGGTAAAAGGGGGTGTGGCATTGCCCCTTAAACCATCTCGTACTCAAAGCAAAGCGTACTTACAAAATTTGAGCTCAATCGGACCAATGGTTTCGAAGTATTTTGATATTTTCTTTAAAGTAGGCGTAGATGAATTGTGACCACGCCCATTTTTTCAAAGTTAATTATAGTTATCATACGAACTTATTTACCAAATTTTAATTTCATACGACCAAAACCGTCTTAAATACAGCATTTTTATTGATTTGTGGGCGACAAAAGGGGGTGTGGTACAAAACCTGCAAAGATACACACATGCAATTTCTTATGTGCACCCTCCACACAGACCCCAATCACCCCTGAAAATTTCATTGAAATCGGGCAAGCCGTCTAGGAGGAGTATGCGAACAGGAAGTTTTGCCACTTAATTTTATATATATAGATATCAAAACAGTGGGCGCAAAAATGGGCGTGGTCAATTTTTCTTTCAGTAAACACTTAAATTGGATTACTACGAACATTTGAAAACAAAATTATCCAAATCGGTCCAGCCGTTTTCCGATTTTAGATAAATTGAAAAAAGTGGGCGCAAAAGTGGGCGTGGTCAATTTTTCTTTCCGACAAAACTTAAATTGGATTACTATGAACATTAAAAAAAAATTGTCCAAATCGGTTCAGCCGTTTTCCGATTTTAGATAAATAAAAAAAAGTGGGCGCAAAGTGGGCGTGGTCAATTTTTCTTATCGTAAAAACCTAAGTTGGACTATTACGAACATTTAAAAAAAAAATTATCCAAATCGGTTCAGCCGTTCTCAACTGATGCAATTACCAACGAACGACATTTGATTTTTATTTATATAGATTTTTTAATTTTTTATAACATATATAATTATTTACTTCATTATTCAATTAACAATACATTTGTTTACCAGCAACAATTAGCAAAAATGCAGTATGCAATTTTATGACAAATTAAATATTTTTAAATATGGCAATCAAAAAAATTTGAGTTTTAGTCGCGGCTGTGTTAAATTCTTTTCCGAATCAGAGTGATAGTCGGGATACGCACAAATTCACTTAAGGCCCCTATAGACGAGCAACTAATCGAACAACTGGTTGATCAACTGATTGGTGTTTTTTCCTACAGACACAACTTTCAATTGATGGCAGATGTTAAAATTCAGTTCAAAACATTTTATTTATAAAATGACCATAGCAGAACTTCAACAAAAAACGAAGAAACATATTCAGTTTTCGTTTAGTTGCTAAGTTTGCTAAAAACACGACAACTAGTTGATCAACTCGATGAGGCGAAAAATCAAAACTTTTTGATTTTCAGCAACTAATTGCAAAACTAGTTGAAAAACTGAAAAAAACCAAAAACCCACCTACACACTGCTTATTTTCATCAACCAGAAACCATTTTATCAACCAGTTGTGCGATTAGTTGGTCGCCTATAGGGGCCTTTACCCTTGATAAGAAGACAAAACATTGAAATTCAGTCAAACTAGAGGTCTCAAACTCGAGCTTTTTTTGTATGAAAGACCTGAGAAGTGGTGCAATAGTTAATTGTAAGAAGATACTCGTAAAGAATTGCTATCTTTTTTACATGATGGTTTGTGATTGTCTTGATTTCCAACACGGAGAAAATGAATTTGCTTGAATCAAGCAAATGTTTGGCTTTAAAGCAAATCAGCAAACCTTTGCGCAATCACAATGTGATTTTAGTAAAAGATTGCTAAATTGCAATCACTCCTCGTGTATTTAGGAAAAATCAAAATTTTGATTAAATTCAAGCAAAATTTTGCTAAGTTATTATAAACTGAAAAGCAAATTTTTACTTAATTCAAGCAAATATTTGCTTAGTTATTATAAATTGAAATAGCAAATTTTTACTTAACTCAAGCAAATATTTGCTTAGTTATTATAAATAGGAATAGCAAATTTTTACTTAATTCAAGCAAATATTTGCTTAGTTATTATAAATTGAAATAGCAAATTTTGATTAGTTTTTGCAAATATTTGCTTAGTTATTATAAATTGGAATAGCAAAGTTTTACTTAATTCAAGCAAATATTTGCTTAGTTATTATAAATTGGAATAGCAAATTTTTACTCAACTCAAGCAAATATTTGTTTAGTTATTATAAATTGGAATAACAAATTTTTACTTAATTCAAGCAAATATTTGCTTAGTTATTATAAATTGGAATAGCAAATTTTCACTTAATTCAAGCAAATATTTGCTTAGTTATTAAAAACTAAAAAGGAAATTGTCACTTAATTCAACAAAATATTTCCTAAATTATTATAAATTGAAATAGCAAATTTTTACTTAATTCAAGCAAATATTTGCTTAATTATTATAAATTGCAATAGAAAATTTTCACTTAACTCAAGCAAATATTTGCTTAGTTATTATAAATAGGAATAGCAAATTTTTACTTAATTCAAGCAAATATTTGCTTAGTTATTATAAATTGAAATAGCAAATTTTGATTAGTTTTTGCAAATATTTGCTTAGTTATTATAAATTGGAATAGCAAAGTTTTACTTAATTCAAGCAAATATTTGCTTAGTTATTATAAATTGGAATAGCAAATTTTTACTCAACTCAAGCAAATGTTTGTTTAGTTATTATAAATTGGAATAACAAATTTTTACTTAATTCAAGCAAATATTTGCTTAGTTATTATAAATTGGAATAGCAAATTTTCACTTAATTCAAGCAAATATTTGCTTAGTTACAATATTAAAAACTGAAAAGCAAATTTTCACTTAATTCAACAAAATATTTCCTAAATTATTATAAATTGGAATAGCAAATTTTTACTTAATTCAAGCAAATATTTGCTTAGTTATTATAAATTGGAATAGTAAATTTTCACTTAATTCAAGCAAATATTTGCTTAGTTATTATAAACACAAATAGCAAATTTTTACTCAATTGAAGCAAATTTCTTCTAAACACACGAGCACACGTTTATTCTTAATGAAGAAAATTAGCCGACGATTGGTTAAGAACTGCGATGGACGAATGGATAAGCCCATGCACTTACACTCACGCGACTGAGGTTCAAATCTCCAGATGGTGGTAATTTTTCAATTTAATTAAATGTTAATAATTATTTCACTTAAAAAATATGCTAGATTTCAGAAAAAACTAATCAAAACTTGCTATTTCAATTTATAATAACTAAGCAAATACTTGCTTGAATTGAGTAAAAATGTGCTTTTGCAGTTTATAATAACTAAGCAAAATTTTGATTAAATTCAAGCAAATATTTGCTTAGTTATTAAACTGCAAAAGCAAATTTTTACTTAATTCAAGCAAATATTTGCTTAGTTATTATAAATTGGAATAGCAAATTTTTACTTAATTCAACCAAATATTAACTTAGTTATTATAAATTGGAATAGCAAATTTTGATTAGTTTTTGCTGAAATTAAGCATAATTTTGAATTGGCTGAGAATTAAGCGCAAGTTTTGCTTAACCACAATACAAATTTAGCAAACAGTTCTCTCCGTGAACCTTTTAAACTAAACTACCAAATTTTAGTGTAATGCGACCAAAACCGTCCGAGTATTACCACTTTTTTTGATTTGCGGGCGGAAAAAGAGGGTGTGGCAAATTTTTGTTCTTCCTCGTACCATCAAATCATTTTCGAAACAAATCTCCTGCCAAAATTTCAGCTTAGTTTAGTTTATACCCGACGCACTTTTCTTCACTCCAGGCTTATCCTCTGAAAAGGCGGCTTTAACATAGTGCGACCACGCCCATTTTTGATACAGTTGTTGAAAGTAACCTACAAACTAAATTACAAAATTTTACCCACATGTGTGGGTTTTTTTCCGTAAACCATCTAGTGCTCGAAAACAATTTACTGTCACAATTTTAACTTTATAGGTTTCATTTCATTTAACACCATTTCATTTTTATTGTATAGATTACACAGTGCTACAAAAAAAAAAGATTGCATGTACTTTTGAAGTGACCCAACACAGGTTGTAGATCTGGTCGAATACAACACGACACCATACTTGAAATTGTTAATACACCCCCAAAATCCAAATTTACCGTTAAAAACCCGTTTTTTAGGTACTTGACGCATTTAACAATCATTAACTCAGCAATTTTTTACCGATTTTCGATTGTAAAACGGTTTTTGAAAGATAAAAGATAAAACTTTCAAAATATGTACATGTCTTAAGAACTATTAAAATAACTTTTTGAGTTATAATCGGCCAGGCCAAACCACACATTTTTTACTTTTTTAAAATTTTTTCAACTTCAGGGATTATTTACTGCAAAAGTTTTGTTAAAAACTACTATAAACGTAATCTATATTCTATAAACATATGAAGGGCTTATTGCAATAACATGATAAGCCACATGATCTAAAAAATCAATTGCTTGAGCTAAATATATTGCTCAATGCATGCCAACAACCACTGAAGAGATATTAGCTATTTATTATTAATTTTATAACCTATTTGCAAAAGTTTCTGGATACAATTCCATTTTTTCATACAAAAATAAATTTTTTCAAAACTTTAGATGCGATTATTTCAAAATATTTTTTATGTGGCTTATCATGTTTTTGCAATAAGCCCTTCATATATAAAACAAAGTCGTGAAATATGTTTGAAATTCCATAACTCAAGAACGAAGCGTCCGATTTTCTTCTGGTTTTTCTTTGTTATATTTGCGATTATCAGGAAAAGGTTTGCAAAAAAGAAAATTTTTGCCACATCCCCTTTCACCGCCCACAAATCCATAAAAATTATATATTTAAGACAGCTTTGGTCATATAGGACTAAGACTTGGTAGTTTATAATTATTGTTGGAAACTGTACTAAAAATACGTTTCCACTCCCCCTTTAACCGCCCACAATTGAATGAAAATGCTGTATTTCAGACGGTTTTGGTCGTTTAAGATTAAAATTTGGTAATATAGTTTGTATGATTAGTTTCAGCAGCTGTACTAAAAATGGGCGTGGTCACACTATGTTAACGCCCCTTTTTTAGGGAATAAGCATGGAGTGAAGCAAAGTTTAATAGGTATAAACTAAATTAAGCCCAAATTTTGGCACTCGATTTGTTTTTGTTTTGAGTTCTAGATAGTTTAAGGGAAAGTTATTTTGCCACACCCTCTTTTACCGCCTACAAATCAACAAAAATGCTATATTTCAGACGGTTTTGGTTGTATTAGACTGTTTTTTAAATGTTTTTCTCCGATTAGCATGAAAATTCGTATATGGCAGTAAGGCGATGCATAGTGGGCCCAAATGGACGTTTGCGTCTCATAAATGATTTTTTGCAAAATTACTCTTGCAGCCTGTATCATTATGAAAATAATCTAAGAAAAGCTCTAGTTTTGTACTACAATGAAAATTTTATAAAAAAATTGACACGATTCAGTAGTATGGCTTGCTAAAGCATCTCAAAAATCAGTCTATATAATGCGAAATAAAAAAGTTTTTAATCGAATTTTTTCAACTCTTTTTAAATTGATCATATAAGTATTAAAAACCGTTGGAAGGCTTAAAGTTTAAGCTTTTTGAAATACTAAAAAGAAAACAAAAAATTGTTTTATTTCAAAAATTTAGTTTGTTTTGTTAACCTATTTTTTTCTTTTTTTTTATCTTTGTATGTTTAAATAGTTGCGCTGTCTTGAGCTGTTGTCTTTCATAGTGCATTTGGTTTCTTAGTGTCTTGGTAACTAGACAAACAAAAAAAAAGTTGCTCCAATTTTGCCCTATTTGAGACATTTAAATTTTCATTACGTATGTGTATGGCAAAAAAATATCCCATAAACTTTATATATTTTTTCTTCTATTAAACTTTGTTGATGCAGTCACAATTGAGAGTTTCGTTAAAATCTGCATGTTTCTCAGATACATGTTTGTCAAGAAGAAACCAGTGGTGTAGTAATGCAAAAGGGGGCCTTGCTGCCCTTTCTAACTCATCACATATTATGAACTTGTGTTTTTGGGGTTTTTATGGTAACTTTGCACAATTCAACTATTTCTTTAATTTTTTTATGGATCCCATGCCTTTGTTTTGTGTCATCAACAAACGAAGATGTCCTCAATCGCTTATTATTGACGTCAGATCCACTCATATCAAGTGTAAGAAAGCAACAGACAGCAGAATCAAAAGAGCTTTGTGAAGAAGCTTTACTGCTCCTACAGGAATAATAATTTTGCTTTCTCTGTAAATTCGTGTGTTCCTATGCATTTTTAATTCATTCTATACTTTTTAAAAAATAATAACAAATTTGAATTAAAAAAAGTTAACTTTGAGTTAATGTGGATTAAAAAAAAAATTTGTCGAATAATTAATAAATATATCAGGTTATATATTTCAAATTTGTCTTCATTATTGCAAGAAACAAAAAAGGAACACAATTCTGAAATTTGTGGAACAATATTTTTGAACTTAAAAAAATTAGTACTAAAAACCAAAAATGGATTTTCGAAAAGACGAGTTTAAGTGAGTTATTTAATATAAAAGAAAATACATTCAAAATTGGGCTTAAATATTTAAAGAAACAAAAAAGTTAAAGATTTTGTTAAGCTTAAATCATATTTTTTAAATTTAAAAGAAAATGTTGGTGCTAAAAACTAAAATGGATTTTAAAGAAAAGTAGTTGTACTGATTTATGGAATATCATGGAAAATATATTTAAAATTTGGCTTCATTATTGCAAGAGACAAAAAAGTTACACAATTTTGAAACGCAAAATCGTATATTTTGAACTTGAAAAAAATTAGTACTAAAAACTAAAATGGGTTTTGAAAAAAAGTAGTTCAAATGATTTTTGGAATATCAAAAAAATACATTCCAAATCGGGTTTAAATATTTCAAGAAACAAAAAAGTTACAGATTTTTTAAAGCCAAAATCGTACATTTTTAAATTTGAAACAAAATTTTGGTGCTAAAAACTAAAATGGATTTTGAAAAAATTAGTTTTAATGATTTATTGAATATCATAGAATATATATGTTAAATTTGGCTTAATTATTGCTAGAGACAAGAAAATTATAGAATTGGAAACGCGCAAGTTAAGCCATAATCGTACATATCTTAACTTTAAATAAAATTTTAGTACTAAAAAACAACATGGGTTTTGACAAAAAAAAAAATAGTTCAAACGATTTATTGAATATCATAGAAAATATATTCCAAGTTTGGCTTAATTATACCAAAAGACAAAAAGTTACAAATTTTTGAGATGCAAACGGCCATTTGGGGCCACTGTGAGGTGGAAGGACAACGTCTGCCGGGAAATATCTTTATACATAAAATTCTTCTGTACATGTCTTTGTCACTGAACTTCTCTTAAACAGCTAAACCAATTTTGCTGAAATTTGATTTGTGTGTGCTGCTGGGTCTGTAGATGATTTAAATCTAAAATTTGACCCGGTATGTTGCGCTGTTGTTGCTGTGGCAGTGTTTAAAGGGGTATTTGAGGGTATAATTAAAAAACTTTGAAGCTCAAACTTTATAAAAACTGGTACGCTTTTAATTTTTCATTTAATTTTTCTTTTTAGCATGAAAACCAGACTAAAATTAACAGAGTTATGATTTTTTACTTTTGGAAAAAATCTCATTTTTTTCTTGCTGCATTAAAAAAATCGGAAAAATCCAAATTTAAAAAAAATTCAGCCAAATATCTAGGAAATATTTTCTAAAACTATACCTAATACAGATACAAAAAATTGTGCTGAAAACTGGCATTACAACTGTTAGTTCCGGAAAGTGATGGCAATTACCGATATGATAAAGAGGATGCTGATCATGATGATGATGATGATGGCTCTGAAGATGGTCATGAGGAAGATCATGATGATGATGATAATGATAAATTTGGTTATTAAAATTAAAACTATTCAACTGAATTAAAAAAAAAAAATTAGAAACCATACATCTAAAAATAATAAAGGAAAGTTTTTAGCACTAAAATATTGTAAAATATACTTTTAATTTAGTTGTCGGTATATAAATAAAAAATTAGAAAATTCAAAATCAATAATTTATCGCTCGTGTGAATTAATCCTCGTTTTCGGGTCCATCCAACCCACTGTGTGTCGACTAGTACTAAAGCTTGGTATCAGTTGTGCACTGAACACATTCACGACGGCAACGACGTGACGACAACTTTAAAATTATTTTTACATGCTTTTGTTATGGAGGTGAATTTGGTGAAAATGTAGCAGCGACATGACAATGTTGCTACCGTCGGTATAGAATTTTATTTTAGAATAAGGGCAATGAAACGTATATCATTCGGATGGTACTGCATCTTAAATGTGCCGAATCATGTTACATTTTAAATTGATGACCGCTGACCCGAAATATTAACTTTGAAATTTTATATTAATTTTAGTAAGGAATCTCAGGGCTGAGAAGAGGGAAAATAGTGAACGAGGTATCAGATGGAAAGTCTGGCTGCACAGTACAATTGCATTTTAGATTAGTTACCTTCGACCTAAAATATGAGCGTGAAGAGAGCATTTATTAAATAAAAGCTAAACTGTAAGAGATAGAAAAACATGATGTAAAAGAAAATTTTAGACATTGATAAGATGTGCAAAAAATATCTCAGTCATTTTTTGCCATCTCTTGCGTATACCCTACAATAAGCATTTTTTTATGTTAACCCTAGGATGGATGACAGTGGTCTGGCCAGACCGTTTTCAACTTTGAAGCTGCGCAAATTTATTTACTGGCAAGTTTGAGCGAAACGGTTCCATGACTTCCTTAAAATCGAAATGGCGAATGCAATGGAAACAAATTCGGGGTTTTTTCGTGTTTTTCGTAATGAAAAAATTGTATTTTTGATCTCTTTTCTGTATGTGACAGTACAATGGTCTGGCCGGACCACTCAAAACTGATATGATTTCATACGATTGACCGTATATAACATGTCTTCTCACGAGCAATATTTTCTTATTTTTTTTATTTTATTGTAAAGAAGTTACACTCATTTGCTCAAGCATATATATATCTGTATATATCTGTGGTCACAAGGAATAATGACTAAACTCAAAATATCGTATAAAAGCGATATGGTATTTATTTTATTGCCAATTTTTGGAAGTATGCAGGTATCCATTTTTTGCTCAGAATTGATCATCACGTATGTCTGCACATATTTTGTTTGTAACGGTTCATATATTTCAAAACAATGGGACGTAGTTCGTGCAATTAAAATATCATTTTTTACAATACTGTGAGTTTAGTCGTTATTCCTTGTGACCACAGATATTATAAACTGAATATAGAAATTGGTTCAGTTGGGAAGCAGCATTTCAGTGTGTCAGATTGTCTGTATTGGTCTTGCGTTGCGTTTTATTTGACAAAAAACAATATTTTTTCTTATTAATTTTAAAGTATATTTTAAAGTTCAAGGTTATGCGTTTTTAATCCAGTGGTGAGGTTTGAAGATAATAATTTGTTTTTTTTTGCGATTGATTTTCAAGTGAATTGGCTGATTATTTTCAATCGTTTGATAATGTGGGTATGCTATTACGTTCCACAAGAAGGAGAAGTCCAATGATGGACTCCAAACGCTTGCAAGTGGAAGAATATTTGTGTGAAAGTGAAGAGGAACAGGATCCATTTGAAGCAGAAGATGACGAGGACGAGGACTATATTCCGGACGATGAGTTAGTAGCATCTGATGTCGAACAAGAGGTGGAAATTGAAGTTAAATTGCGAGACAGTGAAGACGACGAAGATATAGACAAGATATATAAAGAAACTGTGGCCGCTGCTCTTGTAAATCAACCTGAGCAGGATGAACCCATGGTTACCATTCCCATACCTGTTGCTGAGCAAGTCGCTGAATTTTATAGGTCTAAGGAAGCTAAAGTTTGGTAATTCACCGACAACTGGTCGACCGCGTTTCCACACTCAACCCATAGCTATTCGGGCTGGTCCAAAGTTGGGAACGATTCGGAACCCGATAGCGATTTTCAAGTCGTTGATTTCCCCGGAAGTGGTCTCCGTAATCGTTCGCAAAACTAATCGACAGGCCAGTGATTCATACCGTGCTTGAAATCTAAGCCATCGGAATGGAAAGCAACGTGTTTGGGACATGGTGAATGAGAGGGAGCTAGTTTTCAGGCCCCGTCATCGGATGGATGAACACCAACGAGCTCAATGCCCACAAAATCAAGATATTCTAATTTGGCTAAAACCGTAGAAATTGCGTGCACTGCCGTTCTCTTAAACGTAAAACTCAATATTCTTTCACTACATGCAAAACCCCCCTTTGCCTTACATGCGCATAGACAATCACTCACCATTTTTGCCCGACCTGTGCAAATGTATTTTACATGAAAAAATATCAAATAAATAAGCAAAACTAAAAACAAAACTGGTTTTAATCACACACACACAGGCACCCCGTAGGATTTCCTGAAGCGGGCGGAATTATTTGGTGTTTCTTTGGAGTTTATTTGTCAAAATTTTAACTATTTCTATCCTCAACGAGGGCTTCGTTTCCATGGGGAGGGGTTTACCTCGCATTTGTTTTATTTTAGAGTTTATATTAAGTTAATTTGTAAAAATTGTTACTATTTCTATTAAAAAGGGGAGTTCAACACCCAAATCTCCCCCCTTGCAAGCGGGCCTGCACACACACATACCCCAACATCCCCTCATATTTAAGACACACCCTTAGCACACCAGGCCATGCGCGGCCTTTCCTAACCAAAATTATATAAGGGGTCTGCCCAGACCACTGTACTTCTTCTTAGCAATTCCATTCTGTCATCCATCCGAGCGTTAAAAGTGTGAATGTATATCGTGATGGTGAATTTCTTACAAATAGTACATTATAAAAAATGTCCTTTATTTTGACATAAAAATAATTGTGATATCTCGAAAACTATAGATGTTTTCAGTGCAATGTATTTTTGTATGAAAAGTCGATGGTTCAGAAATATAACGGTATACGAAAGCTTTTTTGGTAATATATTTCACGGATAGTATGTTCCCGTTATGATGACATCAAAATTATTCAGATATCACAAAGAATGTAGATTTTCTCAGTACAACGTATTTCCTTGAAGCAAGGCCATCGCCTCAGAATGAAAAAAAAAAAACGATTGAAATTTCAAGTTTTTATTTTGCAAGTAAATATCACAGCCATTTTTCAATCGTTTTGCATCAAACTTTCTTTGTCTGCAAGATCAGTTAAATGACTTTGAAGAAATAAGAAAAAATGTACCGTTATCTCATGAAATCTATAATTTATATTGTTTTAAATAAACTTCTAAAATATTCAGTTTTTTCTCAAAAAATAGGCTAAATGTTTTTTTGTTGTAATTTATTTTTCCAATTAAATTTTTTTTTTTCACACTATTTCATATGACATAGCATTTATTTGCAGAAATTGCTTCATTTTGACACACAATTCAATAAACAGTTTCTATCATCGAAATTCATGAGCTACCCTATGATTTTTTTGATGAAAATTAAATTTTTCAAAATGTGGTTTTTATATTTTCAGCTTAAAAAATAATTTCTGCGAAAAAAGTCTTCAAATATTTCAAACCACTTCAGAGTTATATACACCAACCAATCTATGTTTTAAGCCATTTCGGTATATATAGAAATATGCGTGGGAGAAACAGTTCTTCCGTGTTTCTGAACCGATTTTGATAATTTTTTTTAAAGAAACTAGAGTAGGGAGAAGGCGTTCACTGAGTATTTTTTGACCTTTAAACTGAAATATTAGCATTTAATGAATATTTCTTAAGTAAGACCTAGCTATAAGAAATGGAAGAACATGGCGTAAAAGGAAATTTTAGACATTAATACAATGTACAAAAAACATTTTTCGCTATCTCTTACGGATACCCTACAATAACCTTTTTTTTATTTAAAATGTGTGAATATATATTATGATGGGGAGATTCCTTACATATAGAAAATTCTGAAAAATTTCCTTTATTTTGACAGCAAAGTTATGACGATATCTCGAAAACTATAGCTTTTCTCAGTACAACATATTTTTGTATAAAAAGCCCTGGTTGAGAAAAATAACGGTGTAGGAAAGTTTTTTTTTTGGTTAATGCTTTTACAGATAATATTTTTAAAAAAATTTCGGCTATTTTGATATCAAAATTATTGCGAAAATTTGAAACTTAAGATTTTCTTAGTAAGACACATTTGCTTAAAGCAGGACATCGCCTTAGAATGAGAAAAAAAAACGATTGAAATTTCGGAAAGTTGGTTGAATTTCGGCCACAGGCGATACCAGTTATTTCTAATCTGACGAGCGACGACCGCGCAAATATAAGGGTTTGTATATGCGCGAATAAAACAACTGTATGATTTTTTCCAGATTGTTGACTCTTTCTTCATGTCGAGTCGTAATGTCGTGTAGTCGTGAATGTGTTCAGGGCATTACTCCACAGCTGCCTTACTGCAAACACTGAAAGGTTACTTTAGGCCATATATGCACCCATGTGTCCTTGGTGTTGTAAAATACATTTCGTGATTTTTTCTAAGTGTCACGATAAACAACTTTTCTGCAATTATTGTTGTCTTAAAAGCAAGTTCTTAAATTTTGTAAGGTAGAGTTGAATTAAATATTATATATGAACAAGGTTACACGTGGCATGAATAGGAATATGTATTGATTTATTTTCTATTGTGGTTCTCAACTGAAATTTAAGATGTGCGACCGTTGCAATCATGCACTCTACCAGTAGGCAACGGCCCGTGACATTTTGTTTGAACAGGCAAACTTTTATTTTGGCGCCCCTATTAATTTGCACACTATTGTTCATATTGTTTTATTTACTTATTATTAGGGCTAGGAATCTCATGCACTAAAAACGTGAAAATATGCGCATATCAAATGCACTTAAAACTTTAAAATATGTGCTAGAAACAGGTAAGATATGCAATTAAAAATATTTTTCTAATATTTTATCATCGGTTTAAAATAAGATATTACATTTAATTTAACAAAAAATAAAAAAAAATTAATTTTAAAATACATATAAAATTAATTTATCAAAAACAACAGAATTATTAAGCAATAATTATAATTATAACTATATAATTATAATTATATATAAGTTATGTTCTCCCAAAATTTGGTCGCACAAAGTTTACATGGTTGTATATCAAAAAAAGCAAAAATATGCAAAAACCACATGCATTTATTGTCAAATAAACAAAAATATGCGCAATAAATATGCAAAAATAAGCATTTTGTAAAATATGCAAAACCATGCATTTATTGCAAAATATGCAAAAAAATGCATTTACAATTGAATGCCATTTTAAAGGAAATTTCATTATTCGTAAAGATAACTTAACCATTTCCATTTTTAATGTCCAGAAAAAACATGTATTTGCATGAGATTATATAAAAAGATTAATTTTTTTACAAAAATGTGAAATATTTATTAAAGATAAAAATAAAGTATTTTTTCAGACACAAAAATATATTAGAATATTTCAAAATATTATTAATACAAAGTTAATGATTTATGTGGTTATTCAAAAGAAGAAATTAATCATAAAATTAACTATGTAATAATAAAAATTTATTAGAAAAAACATGTAAAACATTTTACAATAATCTAAAATTGTCTGCTGAATTTTGCACAAGCAAAATTCGTTAAAATATTATTTTTATCTAAATTTTTACTTATATTTGACAAAAGAGACAGACAATGAATAACAACGGTTTTGAGAGTTTTTCGATCATAGACAAGTTTTCGGTCATAGAAAAACTTTTTTCTCCTCTGGATACGCTACCTGGGAATGTTAAAAGAATTTTAAGGGATATACTATACAGATTTGTGTTATTTTGGCGCCCCTAAAAATTTGGCGCTAAAGGCGTGGGCCTGCTTCGCCTGTACCACGGGACGTCTCTGACGGCCACCACTGAAATTGGATATGGTTTGCTATATTTTGAAAAAAAGTAAATTATACTAACTTCACAGTATTCTATTTATGAAAATATGCCTTACCATACAATTTTTGATTTTCTGCCGCTGTAATAATGTTTTAAGCCATAGCACAATAGCCCATAGCCCATAGAAACGAAAAACAAAATGGCGTGTGAGAAATTCCGAAACGATTTTTTTGATTCCAAAAACTTGTATCATCAGTTCATAAAGTTTCCGTTGTTATTTATGGAAAATAACTTTAATTTGATTTGATTAAAAACTATTTTGCAACAATAAATTTAAGAAAAACATTTGTAAAAATAATAAGTTAAAACCTTAGCTAGCCGCCACAACAAGCTGCATATAAAATTTTGGGGTTTTATTCAACATAAAAAAATCGTTGGTTTCTTTAAATATGCCAAATCACTGTTGTTGAGCACCATCTTCTTACTATTAACAAAATTAATGATGCTTTGTTATTTAAACGTTTGGGTTTTAAAACGTTTGTTAATTAAATGGAAGAGTAATAAAAGTGATAAAAATAGATGGCTATTTATAAATCTTTTGAAAAGAAACAAGCATTGATTCATTTTTAAAAATCTTTAGAGTTGCGCTATTAAAATGTTGTTAATGCTTGAACATTCGACCATCACAACAGGTACACGGTTAAAAATTTTGGACTACTTTTTAATCCAAACTTTGCTTTAAAGAAATTTTTAATCCAAAAAGTACTATTTTTTAATCTCTACTTTAGTTTAATTTAGCTGGGTCTCAAACCCACTTTCTTGAATGGAAGTTGCTTGCATTCGTAATGATGCAAAATAAGCATAACTTTGTTAGCAACTAAGTTGGCCGAGAGGATAAGGTGTTGGACCAGCACATCAGAGAACGTGTATTCAAATCACGAACTGGTTAGAAAATTTTTTTATTTAAGTTGATTTATATTGCTTTTTTTAAACTTTTTGCGGCTTAAAAACTAATCTTTTTTGAACGACATTTTAAACTTTTCCTTGGATTAAAAAGTAATCTTTTTTTGGTGTTGTCCCCTATGCAATCCAAAAAAGTTTAAAATTTAGTAGAAGATTTTTAACCGTGTAGGTAGCACAACTAAGACTAATTGAAACTTTGACTGAAAGAATGACTGGACAAAAACTTTTTTGGCTATGTTGTTTTTTTTTATAAACATTTTCTAAAAAAAAATCATTTAACGAAGCTTGTTTGGGTTTTTATGATATAAAGATTTAATCCATACTATGGCTTAATTGTAAGTTAAATAGCTGAAATTATTTTAACGGCAACGTTACACACATAGCAACGCTGACTATTCTTCTTACTCTATATTTTTTAAGACCTTATACTTTTCTATTCTAAAATTTTTTAAGACCTTATACTTTTAAGTTTTTAAATTTGCAAGTTTTTAACTGTGATTTTATACTCGTTACATAAGGGGTATTCACGGGTTGATGCGAAACGCAGTTGCTACGATGCGAAAATACAAGTATGCGAACTTTTGCATCACTCTAACAACAAACACATTAGAAGCAATTTTGCAACTTTTCTTGAATTACGCATTGCCCAAACCAGGGTTGCCACTTGTAAAGAAATTTAGTTACCAAAATTTGATAAAAATGTTACCAAAATTAAATAAAAATTACCAAACTGAACAAACATTTTCTTAAAAATGGAAAATCAATGAAATTATAATTTTTGTTAGTAAAAAACATTTATTCAACATTAAAATACTTAAAATTAATAAACAGAAATAGCGGTAAAATAAATTTAGTTAATATTAAGTATTACATTTTTCTTGTTTAAAATTTCATATTTTTAATAACTTAAAATCACAAAATAAGTAAAATTCATAAACTCACTAAATAAAAAAAAGAAATATATATATATAGAAAAAGTATAACTTTTTCTTGTTTAAAATGAATTTATTATATTAATATAAAAATCACAAATAAGTAGTAAATTCAGGTAAACGTAATTTTTTTTTTGTCATAAAACAAAAATAATAAATTAATGGTATTATTAAAATGATATCCTGACTTATTTGTTTGAAATAAGTAGGAACTAAAAAGTATATTGCATACATTGGCAATGAGTTTCGACTTGAAGAAAGTAAATGAGTAAATACAAAGAATGCTTTCAAAAAATTATCGGTTTTCGCAAGTTTAAATTTTAATCATTTTTTAATAAATAAAATCAGAACCTACACAGGTCGTTTGTTTTGTAGGATATCATTTCTATCTGCGGGCACTGATTTTAAATATAAGGTAACTTTTTCACCATCACCTCAAGTTAAGGAGCTATGAAAAAATATGATGCATAGTTCTTTTTCCTAAAGCATAGTACTCTGTTCAGTTTCATGTGAACTTCTACTTAAATCTCCATACAAAATGTGACAGCTGCGAAACAAGCGTGGAAATTTTCACAACATGTTCGTCAGAGCAATACTCTGTTCCGCTGCGTGAAATTATCGCAACATGTTTCTGAGCAACATTTTTTCACGACAATTTAATTGTACTGCCTATTTATTTTGAAGTGAAGGTTGAGAGATTATACGAAATCCCCCAATATATTCTCTGAGTCTCTCTGAGAAACGTTGCCATAGGAATTCCTCGCAACAAACTTTAAGTCAGAAATTTCACGCAACAAATAAATAGATGTTGCCAGCGAAATTTCACGCAAATGAACAGAGTACTAGGCTTAAGCACAAACTATTGCATAGTATTTAAAGCTTTTTCTGATATCTTTTTACGTTTTAAAAAATATATTGTGAAAGAAACGAAAATTTTATTAAATTTATTCAAAGCAATTTAAAGCGGCTGGAAAACTCTAATTTTTCAGTAAATTACTTAAGAAATTTTTCCTATAAATTTTCCATGTGATCAACTTTCGTTATTTCAATATATATCTGGAATTATACGCAATATTTGCAAAGGTAAAATGTATACCTAAGCTCCACAGACAAAAAATTTTTATGATTCAGACAATTCATGGTAGCAAATATGTTTATTATGAAAAAGTTTTAAAAATCTTCAAAACAAATGATGAAAAAGAATTTGTTTACAAAAATGATTAGACCTAATCAGCCCTATCATGAATAACTTTTCACGCGGAATCGAAAAAGGTAGTTTTAATTTTTAAGATAAACAAGATAAATAAGATTTTCAAGAACACTCAGGAAACTTAATAAGAAAAAAACAATATAAATCTTGCAAACAAACAAACTGATTATTTTGAATTTTTTGTAGTATAAAAAAATTACCAAATTACCGAGTCAAAAATTTTCTACCAAATTTGGTAAATAATTACCAAACTGGCAACCCTTGTCCAAACCTATTGCGAGAACACACAAGCAGTGATGCTAAGCAGCTGATTCATGTTTTGGTTGTTTTCAAACAAAAATGCCACTTGGTTAAAACTTTAAAAAGCTTAAGTTTGTATGTTGATTCTAAAAAACTTTTTGTGATTTTAAAATGAGGTAGCAATATATTTTCTGTTCATGGGACACACAATTTTTATTGCAATTAAGTTGCAATATTGCTGTTTACGAATTAGTGCGCAAAATATCTTGCATTGCTACTTTCTTGCAATTCGCAACAACCCGTGAATACCCCTAATAATATGAATATGTGTATATGCAATTATATAAACTTTACATTTTAAACCTATACACTCCATAGTACATGCTGAAAAACATGCCTCTTCCCATTTATATTTAACATCTATTACATATATGTTTTCACAAGTTTCCAATTATATACGTAATACGTAAAATAAATATTAGTAGTAAAGAGATGAGAGAAATATTAGTAAAGAGGTGTTCACACGTCTGTCAAATGAATGAAGTATATCGCGATTTTTTACTCTCTTTTACTCTCTCTAAAATGTATGATTTATTTCTGCTCACACATGATTTTTTGTTTGAAGTACCCATGGTAGAACTAGTAAAGGAATATGCATTTCAGATTGATCTCTTTTTCTCATAGCCAGAATTGTCAAACTCAAGCATTTTGCTATTCTTGCCTATTTTCGCTTTCTTATAGCATTCTCATCGTTTTCAGATTTTGTATGAGCTGTCAACTTCGTTTTGACAGTTGCGGCAGTCTCCCTCTCCCTAATGCATATACCTTCTCTAATTCTGCCATGGAAGTACCTATGCAGGCATTAGTTACTCTTCTACCTACTTTTTGCCTACTTTTCTG
This sequence comes from Dichetophora obliterata, assembly GCA_963920525.1. Lineage (NCBI taxonomy): Eukaryota > Metazoa > Arthropoda > Insecta > Diptera > Sciomyzidae > Dichetophora > Dichetophora obliterata. Next base: position 6,858,590 of record OY986436.1, on the reverse strand, counting down.
TCTACTCTTCTTTTTTTCTCTTCAAAAAACTGCGTTTGTGTTCAAATAAGTACTTTTTTGAAATAATTTGCTGCTAAACAACAGACAAGCAAAAAAATGCAACCCTTTGACTGATTGATGCAGGTCTGGAGCTCAATCAAAATTTTGACTGATACGATAAAGAGTTTGAAGTTAATTTTCGCTCTCGCAGAGAGCTCATTTTTTTAACATAGGAAAGTAACAACAAATTTTGATTGATTCAATCATTTGACAGACGTGTGAACACCCAATAAGATATGAGATAGAGATTGTTCCCAAGTATGCATGTTATCTAGAACAATTACATGCGTGATAGGATTTAGCAACAAAAAATATTCAGAAATTTGAAAACAAAATCAAATTATATGTTGTTTCTTTCTAAGCAATAACAGCTAAAGTCTGCCCAGTGAACCAAAACTACCGTTTTCAAATTCATTTATAAACTTTTTCGGGTAGAAACTTTCATTTTCGGCACTCATAAATGAACCCTTTTTGAATCATTCGTCGGACTAAAATGCCTCTCAAAAATGAATCTTATTTTAATCGGAAATAAGTTCAAAAAGAACCATAAATTTTACTTTTTGTGTTCAGAAATGAATTAAAAAAGAACCATAGAAAAGTTTTTTTTCAGGACTCGGAAATTAAGCCTTTTTGAATCAATCACCGGACGAAAATGCCTCTCAGAAACGAACCTTTTTTTCGTCGGAAATAACTTAAGAATTAAACCATATAAAAGTTATTTTTCGGCACTCGGAAATGAGCCCTTTTTGTATCAATCGCCGGGTTGAATTGACGAAAATGGACCTTTTTTGTTCAGAAATGAGTTAGAAAATGAATCTTTTTGAATTAATATTATTTATTAAAAAAATTTATAGAATATTAAAAAAGGAATATTTCGTTTATCATATAGATTATAAGCATGCATAGTATTAATATATCTATAGTAATAAAACTCATTTTCTCTTTGTTTGTTTGACCTTTATACAAATCCAAACGGTTCAACGGATTTTGCTCAAAGTAAGTATACATATTAAGTGCATCCCAACTTAAATTGTTACATACTTAGTTTTTGCCACGCCTCCTCTGAAATTTTTCAACTAACGGTAATTTTGTTATTATAAAACTTTTTAGTATCGGAGATTTTTGTGTATTTAATTTTAAAATATTTCTGTTATTTTGACATCAAAAACACTCACATATCTTCAAAATTGGAGAAATTTTCTGTACAACGACTTTTTTATAAAACATCGTTGCCTAAGAATGAGAAAAAACGACATAAAAATCAAAGTTTGGTCTTTCGATGCAAATATCTCCGCTGTCCATTAATATATTTCATTCAAATTTTTTTTTGTTCATAGGTTCAATAAAATCACTTCACAAAAATAGGTTGAACTGTACCGTTAAGTCAGCGTATGTTATATGCTTTATGATTATGTCAAAAAAAGTCAAAAATATTGACTTTTTACTCAAAAAATGACTCAAAAATTGTTGTTGTTGTAAAAATGAAATCAATTAAAAATTGCACATCTGGCTACCTTTCATATGACATAGCATTTATTCGCAAAAATTCTTCCAGCTAAGCGTAAAAATTATTTTACTGTTTTTGTCATCAAAACAACCAGGGTACCCCCTTTGATTTTTTTGCGAAATTTATTTTTTTCCAAAATGTTGTTTTTATATTTTTTACAAAAAAGTCAAGTCTCAAAAATAATTTATGTGAAAAAATTACCCCAATATCTCTTTCCAATCAAAAGTTATGGCTAAAAATCTATTTTTTCATACAATTGACTATCTAGTTATAGTAATAAAACTCATTTTCTGTTTGTTTGTTTGTTTGTTTGACCTTTATACAAATCTGAACGGCACAACGGATTTTGTTCAAACTAAGTATACATATTAAGTGCATCCCAACTTAAAATGTTACATAGTTTTTGCCACGCCCCCTCTGAAATTCTTCAACTTACGGCACTTCTTGCACTGTTCTTGCAAATTTTTTAGCTGGATTTATGTCGATCAACTGTTTACGTCGATAATATTGTAACATGTTACTGTATATACTATAATAAAAATTAAAAAGTGACTGCTTTCTTAACTTACACATTTTTGCTAATTTACATTAAGAAACGACTGTACAATTTTTCGTTAAAAAAAGGAATTCAGAAGATTTAAGAAATTGCATCAACTATCAAACTCAATTTATATTAATTTTTAATTTAGAGTCAATCCAATTGTTATTTTCCACATGAAAAAACTACAAAAAAATTTAGGAAGATTGGTGTCCATTTTCCTTTTTTTTTAAATTTGATTTTCATTAGCGAAGTGATAGTAACATGCTTACCAGTAACCAGTAAATTCAGTTTAGAACTAAAAAACAGTTTTTGATTGTGAAAAAACAGTGATAAAATTATTTCTTCGTTAAAAAAGCTTGGTACATTTTTTTAACTAATATTTTTATAGTGGTCTCAAACTTAAATTCAACGGGCCTTAGTAATAAACATTTTAAATTTGACTCTAAATTTAGTGTGAGCTTTTCGGACATTATTTCCATAGAATTTGTTGTCAAAAATCTTACACTAAATTTAGAGTCGACTTTAAAATGTTTATTACTAAGACCCAATATGTTTTTACAAAATTCCAAAAGTTACAAAAACATTTTATCGAGAAGTGTATATTAAAATGTTTATATTTATAAATGAGTAAAATAAAGTAACTATAATAATAGTTAGAAAGAAAGTTCCCAGCAGATTACTTAATGATTGTAATGAATTCATTGATATTTTAATTGAAATTTTAAGCAAAATCTAAATTTAAAGCAAAAACACCCGCTGTCACGCACATATAATCACATCATTTGTACCAGTATTTTTAAAATTGTTCACCTTATGTTTGGTCCACAGTTAAACATGTATTTCATAAGTAAAACTATAGGTTTTAAAATAATTTGGCAGGTAGTTCAAACATAAAGTGACACATTATAAAAATATCTAATTAGCAAAGTTAATTATTGGGTAACATTTTGATTACTTTTTTGCATGGAATGTTGTCATGGTTTTCTTTCTATTTGGACTTGGTCTAAATTTTTGATAGAAATGTTGAAATGTTATGACAGACTTGTTGATAGATAAAAAGGAAAATAGTTTTTCGAACGTGTAGCTGTACATCCATCTCTCTTCTTATGGCGAGAATCAATTCTCACTGGTGAAAAAGTTTATGTGACGTTTGTATGAAGGTTAACATTTTAATTTACTATTATTAAAATATCAACAAAGTTTTAAATTATTCCATTTGTAAGTCATTTTTGTTTATAAAAAAGTAATATTTATGATTCATTTCTGAACCTATTTATGAACAAAAAATAGTTCGTTTATGAGATATTGTTTCTACTGATATGATAAAAAATTATTTTATTTTGAACTCATTTAAGAATTCAAAAAAGAAACATTTATGATTCGTTTCTGAACTCATTTATGAACAAAAATAGTTCATTTGCGAGGAATTTTTAGCTTCTAAAATGATTCTTTTTCGACTTAAAATAAGTTTTTTTATGAATTCATTTGCGAGGAATTTTTAACTTCTAAAATGATTCTTTTTCGACTTAAAATAAGTTTTTTTTATGAATTTCGCAAAATAAATACAGTTTTTATTTATGGGAAAAGTTTTCACGAATTAAATCTTCTATAGCAAGCTCTTTTAAGCGACAAAATAAAAAATTGAAAAAATAAAATTCTATCCAAAAACGTTCGCAAAACTCTCACCTTACGCAAAATCTTCGCCTATGGTTCAGTGGGTGATTTTAAGGTTTTGAAATATCTGTATTAAAAGTTTGCAAACGCCTTATATATTTTCTATGCAATGTTCCTTGGTTTTTGTCTTTAATATTTCCGTGTGTGTGTTGTAATTCGAAGAGTACCCAGTAAACCAAAACTATCTTTTTTTTTTAATTCATTTATGAACCTTTTCGGGTAGAAAAGTTTATTTTCAGTACTTATAAAAGAACCCTTTTAGAACCATTCGTTGGACGTAAATGCCTCACAAAAGCATACCTTTTTTTCTTCAGAAATGAGTTAAAAAAAAGAATCATCAATTGTAGTTGTTTTTGTTCGGAAAAGAGTTGAAAAAAGAATTATTGAAAAGCTATTTTTCGGCACTCAGAAATAAACCATTTTTAACTCATACGCCGGGCTGAATTGCCTCTCAAAAACGAACATTTTTTTTTTGTTTAAGAACAACTTAGAAAATGCCATAGAAAATCACTTTTTCGGCACTTAGAAATAGATCTTTTTTTAATCATAAATTGTCTTGCATTACGATAATATGCTTAAAAACAAATGATAATGCTAACAAATTTTTTTCGTTATATTTGAAAAAAGTAGTAATATATCCAGGGCCGTCACCAGTGAAATATTGCTCACAGAATTAAATTTATTTGAAGTTAGAAAACGGTAAAGTTATAGTTAAAACGAAAACTTTAAGGGGGCCTTGAACAATTTTTTGATAATAAAACATTTAATGAATTTAGTCCTATCAAGGATGTAGTTTAGATCTACTAATTAAAAAACATAAATTAACCTTAATCGGTTCTTTGTGTAAATTTTACACACTTTTCAACTTCAAGCTGATATTTCTTTACTATAAGTTTATCAAATCGAGCTACGATTTTGGCTCAATGTAAAAATCGTATAGAAAATTTATGTTTTGAGGTTTTTTTTCAGAAAATGCTACAGAAAAAATTTCCCTAATAGGTTCTAGTGTGTAAAATTTACACACTATAATCTAGGCGTGCCTATGTCACTGTTCTTCTGCTTTATTGTTAATTTTTATTTCGATATTTTCCCAATTTTTTAATTTTTTTAAATAGCTGACACCCGGCTCGTTACTACCACGCCCCCTTGTCCGACGCCCATAAAATGTTATGAATGGAAAGCCACGTGTAAATTGTGGTAGAATACCGAATTCTGAGGCTGTGCGTTCTATAATTGCAAAACTATTCGATAGTGAAAATTTTGGGGTATATTTGAGGTGCCACGCCCCCTTTTGCAATCAGCACCAGACTTCACAAGAACATTTTCAAGACTTTGCTACCGTTTCCCTGAAAATTTCATAAAAATTGGTTCAGCGGTTTCGGAGTCTTTACGTGATATACACACATACTTATTTTAATTTTTTTTTTATAAAGATAGATGGGCGGATGTGGTGGCCATAGATGTGGCGGCCGTAGCCTAATGGGTAGAGTGCGAGGCCCCTAAGCTAAAGAACCGCGGTAGCCCTGGTTCAATTCCAGCTCAGACAGAAAGTTTTTTCAAATTGAATTAGTACATTATTCTGTATCACGAAGCAGCACACCAACGACAAGCAAGACACGAGAAGCAATAGAATTTCGTATAGAAAAAGTATTGCTTTTCGTGTATTGCATGTCGTTGGTGTGCATTTTCGTTATACAGAATAAAGCAGTTAATTTTTCTGTTCGTTCGTTCGTTCTGCAGACAATGGCAACCCTCAGAGAGTAAAAATTGCCATGTAAAGCTTCTTGAGAATATAAGTCGTTTGGAGTCGGCATAAAACACGTAGGTCCAGTTCTCGATCATTTGTGATCAAACATTTAATAACACGCACAACACAATTGATCAATAGAAGCTAGGTTAAAGTCCTTCCAAGGGCTGAAATGGCCAGTTTATTTTTTATTTAGATGGGCGGGAAAAGTAGGAGTGGCAAAATTTATATATATAATGATCGCTACTTGGTGCCATTGCACCTACATACCAATTTTCACTATCAAAACGTGAACATTTCAGGAATTAGCATGATTTCAAAAAAGTGGGCGTAGATATATTGCGATCATAGTAAACATATGAACTAAACTACCAAATTTTAGTTTTATTCGATCAAAACCATCTTATATATAGAAGTTTCATTAATTTTTTGGCGGTAAAAGTAGGCGTGGTAACATTTATATTTATATTTATAGTTCACTATCAAAATTTGTATAACTCAGGAATTGGCATGATTTCGAAAAAGTAGGTGTAGATAAAGTTCGATCTCGCCTACAGTTGCCGATAGTAACAATTTAAACAAAATTTTAGTTTTCTTTTATTAAAACTGTCCGATATATTGAATTTTTTATGGTTTGTGGGCGATAGCATAAATTTGGGTTGTATGGGAGGTACCACGCCCCCTTGTCCAATCGACACCAAACTCTCACTCACCAGGAGCATTCTCAAGATGGTGTTTCAATTTCCCTGAAAATGTCAAAGATAGGTTCAGTGGTTTTTGAGTCTATACGTGATAAACATACATTCACTTTTATGTATATAGATTTTATACTCGATTAATCGATTTGAAAATATTTTTTTTTTAATTGAATAAAATAATGAATAATTGATTTCTTTTAACGAGAAGATTGCATGCATTTCATTCATCGATGAAAATATTGCTCCTGAAAAAAGTGTGTAAAATTTACACACAAGGAACCTATTCGTTTCTAGAAGTAAGGGACCGATGGAGGTTAAATAAATTCTACCTGAAAACGTACGCAAACTCACTTGAGGTTCAGTAAGAATATGAAAATTTTATGAATGTTTATTGTACTCATTTGAAAATGTGAAATAGGATCATTTATTATGCGTTTCTAAACCTTTTGATGAATAAATATTGTTTCATTTATAAGCAATTGTTTCCTACTAAAATGATAAAATTATGCTTCTTTTTCGGCTCGAAACAAGTTTGTTTATAATTTTGCAAAATAATTAAATTTTTATGGAAAAATTTTTTACGAATTTAATCTTGTCTCGCAAGAACATTGATCATACAAATAAAAAAAAAAAAATAAAAAAAATCACTTAAGAAATTTCTACCCGAAAACGTACTCAAAACTATTACTTTACGCAAAACCTTCGTATGTGGTTCAGTGGGTAGACATCTTTGGCGCATTGCGCTGCAACAGCAAAAAAAAAACTAGTAAGAAATTATCTTCGACTAGGTCTACCTCCCATACAAAGTGACATTTCAAAGTAGTCGAACTTTTATATATTCCATAATAATTAGTGTATTAACAGAATATTTAACACATAATCTTCCATATCTTAAACGTGTTCTGGATTCGAGTTTTTGCAAAATTGGAGGAGCACCACGCCCATCCTTTATACTAAGTGACATCATTAAACTTTCAAAACATGCATAACTTGAAAGATAATACCTTGCTAGTTATATATAAAGAAGTTCATTTTTTAGTAGTAAAGGATTATTTATTATCAAAAAAGTATCCATTAAATTACACTGTGCATGTCCAAATATGGAACAAGCTGGAGACATATCATTTCAGCATAATCCGAGGACACTGAATTTAATGACGTTTACATTTTTTTAATCCTTCGGCCCGTTGTCGAAAAATTGAAGGTTCAAGGTCAAGTACATGTTGATGCAGTTTTTGTTAGAGAAACTTTTTTCTCATTAACTTTATCGACTTCATGCAAATAAGTGAAACATAAAGAATTACCTGGAGAATAATTTCTTAAAGCAGTTTAACACTCGAAACCCAACTCTTATGGTCCAAATCGACATCATAAATCGAAAAACCCATTTTTCGTATAAAAGTTTTGTTCAAACCAAAACAAGTAAGCTTTTTGATGAAAAAATAGTCTCCTGATATAGTGGCGCTAAACGAAATTACAAATTAAACCAAATTAGCCAACCTTCTGTGTCCCTAAAACGACTTGAAAGGTATTAAAACTAAATTTTTCATACATATTTTTTTTTTATTTTCTCAGCTTCTTCATGTAAATTCCTACAAATATCTCCTAAGAGAGCATCTAGTTTCTTACCACTGTACCAGTGCTCGAGTCTCGCCGTCACCTGATGAAAACGTTCACCATGCTCATCAGATTCGTCTGGGGATAGTTGTCCCAGTTGAAATGGGTAAAAAACTAGATGCTCTCTCAGGAAATATTTGTTGGAATTTAAATGAAGAAGGAGAAGAAACAGATTAATCTATCTGAGAAAATAAAAAAAAATATTTATGAAAAACTTAGTTTAAATACCTTTCAGGTCGTTTTAGGGACACAGAAGGTTGGTTAATTTGATTTAGTTTGTAATTTCATTTAGCGCTTCTATATCAGGGGAATATTTTTCCATCAAAAAGCTTTCTTGATTTTGTTTGAAAAAAGCTTTTATACGAAAAAAAGGGTTTTTTGGTTTATGAGATCAATTTGGAGCATAAGAGTTGGGTTTCGAGGGTTAAACTGTTTTAAGAAATTATTCTTCAGGTAATTCCTAATGTTACACTCATTGACATGAAGTCGATAAAGTTAATGAGAAAAAGTTTTTCTAACAAAAACTGCATCAACATGTACTTGACCTTGAACCCTTAATTTCTCGAAAACAGGCCGAAGAATTCAAAAACGATAAACGCCATTAAATCCAGCTTCCTCGAATTATGCAGCACAGTGTTATCAAACCTATGAAAATTCGAAGAAGTTTCACTTTTGCAGTGTTTTTTTTTAATTAATCTGTTTTTTAAATAATCTCTTGGTTTTAAGCTATTAAGCGGTTTTTAAACTTCATATTCTTATTTGTCGCTACTAATTATAACACCTCGAATATGTTAAAATTTGTCTTGTAAATAAAAATGTAGCCGCTAAATCATGTTGAAAATAATTTATTTTTCGTATTTTATTAGCTTTTAATAATGACATCTTTTTTTAAAATCTTCTTCGTCATCATGACTATTGTATAAAAAATTTTAAAAGTCAGATTATGAAATATTCACAAAAAATATGTTAAGACCTTGAGGAAACCCAACCAACTTGAATGTTGGCAGCACTCTAGAAAACATTAAAAACACACGACAAAAATAAAAACAATTCGCATATTTCTTAGCTGTTCTTGTTTAAATAAATTGATAAATTAAAAACTTGTTTGACTTCGTTTGCAAATTCAATTTATAATTTTTTGTTTTGTTGTTGTTTTTTCAATGAAACAGAGATGTGTTAGATTAATGTTCGGTCTCTTCTTTATATTCGTAGGTACATGTCCTCTTACAGGGAAAAAAATGTACAAACATAATTCATCAAAGCGGCCCACCCTAATAAATGTTTAAGGCAATAAAATAATAGGACCAGCTCATACATTTTAGCCCTGTAGGGGTCAATTCGTCAGAAATATTAACTATTCTCCACATATTTCTTCTTTTTTTGTATGGTGTTCCTCAGAAGGGTGGCAGATAGGTGTGTTCATGTTCATGTAGATTTTGAAGAGGATTTTAAGGAGTCCAATTTACACTGGTCCAAACGGGATCAAATTTTGTACGAAATGTTTTTAGGCTTAAACGAAGCTTATGTCATTCTGGAAGCGAAAATCACATGAGCTCAAAAATCTCCCATACAAATAAGGTACGCTCTAGTTAACAAGGCTATGGGACTTATTTACCCTCTAAACCACTTTCTTTATTCTTTCCTACACTTAAGAATTATGGAAGACTTAAAATCCACAGCTAAATTGTGGAAAATTAAATAACAGGAACAACTAAGGGCTGGAAATGCTTGCCGAGGTTAAGGCGTAACACTAGCCTCGGTTAAAAGCAATTAAAATTCTATTTCATGGTGGTTTCGGGTAGTCAATAATTCATATATGGTTCCAATAAATTCCTCTAATCTATCACTTTCCTTTTAGCTCAAAGACCAAACCTCATTTGTGTAAGGCGCATGCCTTGGTTCGTTGATCTCAAAAAAAAAACCAATATGAATGAAAAATAAAATTACTCAAAATCCATAATCGGGTAATTTTTAGTATTTTCTTCAAATTTGCATTAGAAAATTACGTGAAACCGTTTATTACGATTTTTACGTGAAACCCTTTGAAAAAGTGCAAGTAGGACTATGACTCAATATACCTAGAAAAAAATTAAATTTATCATAGTAGTTCCAAAATAACGCCTAGAATAATAAATTTACAGATTAAATTTAATTTTTCTCTCGAAAACTGTCAACTGTACAAAAAAGTTTAATAAAACAAAAAGTGTTCGGAATAATTAAAAAAAATATGTGTAATAATTTTAAAAATTTTTGCAGATATTTTTTGGTTGTTGCAAAAAGGGCCAATTTCAAAATATGCAATAACTTCTTCAAAAATTATGGAAAAAATTTAAAAGTAATGAATGATTCTTGACACATTTTTGTACACAAGTTTTTTCTTAAAGTTGGTAATTTTCGCGATAAAATTATTTCTTAAGGGGGAGGCGTGGGAGGTTGGTAAAGTTTGTTCGGTCAAAAAAGGCCTATTTTCAAGAATTTCTTTATAACACAATGGTATTATTGAATTATATTGAAAATCAGTATATTACACAGTACGACAAAATCAAATTTTTTTGAGTACACATGAGAAATGTTTACATAATATAAAAATAGGCTTAAAATAAAGAAATACGTGTCTCAGCGTTTTGCTGTAGCACGTCAGAATTTTGAGAAAATCGATTTTTAAGCTTCGAAGGACCGTGGAGGTTCACTTGTAATGTAATACTATTATAAAAAGTTCTATAAAAACAGAATGGGTGAACCAATTTTAATGCTTGAGCGAGTTTTGAAAAGAGAATTAAATTTGGGTTTTTTTTATTAAAAAAACAATTTTTTCTCCGTTAGATGGTGCTTTAATTTTAATGTAAATTTAAAAAATAGCCAAAAATGTACGAAATTCATTAAAAATTTCGCTGAATCAATCAGTTCCCGGCTAGCGAAGCACATTCTACTTTAGTGATTGGATTAAAAATTAACAACATTGTATTTTTAATAAATTTCGTACATTTTTGGTTATTTTTGAACTTTACATGAAAATTATAGCGCCATCTAGTGGAGAAAAAAGTTGTTTTTTAATAAAAAAAAATCAAATTTAATTCCCTTTTCAAAACTGGCTCAAGCATTAAAATCGGTTCACCCATTCTGTTTTTATAGAACTTTTTATAATAGTATTACATTACAAGTGAACCTTCACGGTCCTTCGAAGCTTAAAAATTGGTTTCTCAAAATTCTGACGTGCTACAGCAAAACGCCGAGACACGTATTTCTTTATTTTAAGCCTATTTTCATATTCTGTTAAAATTTCTCATGTGTACCAACCACTGTCGTACTGTGTTATAATACAACATTTGTAGAATATTTTATTTTATATAAAACTTTTGGTAAAAAAATATAAAGAAATAACGGATTCATTACTCCGCTGGTCCTGATCCGCTGGTCTGAAATAAAAAACAAATTGTTTTGATTAGTTCAATAGTTTCTCTCTCAATTGACGCCGATTTTTTTCTATTTTATAAATTTTTGCATCATTTTAAAGTTGAAATGTCGATTTTTTGACAATAAAATTTACCTATTTTTTATTGTAAGATTGATAATAATTGAAAAATTTGGATTGGTGGTCACCAGAGATCTGCAACGAACACTTAAAAATAAGTAGTACTCGAGTACTATTCGTTCACAACTCAGTGATTCAAATCAGATACTTGCTATGAATCACATTTTTGAATCATGAGCCACTTACTCAAAAATGAGTATGAATAAGTATAAGCAGTTTCGAAAGTAGTACTCATATGTGATTGATTCGAAAAAAAGAGAATCAAATAAGTATAGAAAAGTGAACCAAATAAGTATAGAAGTTTTTTTAGGTCAAGCTCATTAATCTTATATGTATGTAACGCAAACGCAAATTTTGTCCGGCGTAAGGCTTTTAAGTAAAAATCCAATCTTAATGAATTTATTATGGTTTGGTGGGTTTAGACCTGTAGATGTGCAAACTAGACTTTTTATTTCTTAAAAAATTTATATTTTTTAAGTTATAGCGAGTTAAAATTTACATATAATTGTTGTTGTTATGTTGTTTTTTCTCTTCTTAATTTCATCATATGCCTAAAAATATGTTAGGTGCTTAGCGCCACCTATCGGCTAATAGCTATGAAACTGTTATACTGACGAATAATCTTTTATAATTTCACAGCTATGAATATCAAAGTGATATTAGATTGATTTCTTACAGTTGAAAAAAGATTTCTAAACTGTTGGTCGGAAAATTTTTTAATTTTTAAAAATTTACACAACTAATTTCACAGCTTTACAGATTTCTTACAGTTGAAAAAAGATTTCTAAACTGTTGGTCGGAAAATTTTTTAATTTTTAAAAATTCACACAAAAATGTAATAATAAATTGGAAACTGGTAATGCAACATTTTGGTTCAAGCATTTTAAACTGGAAATCAAGAAATATTCTTACTCCTACATATTTAAAACAAATTTGTAGGCTTACATCGTTTAAAAAAAAATCGTTTTCAAAAGGCCAAACTTAATTTTATTTCAATTTTGACAGTTGAAAATCTGTTCAATAGCTTAAAATAAAATCTTGGTATGTTTGATTTTGGTGTATTAACGCCACACTAGTATTTGATATAGTATTAATAAAATAATTAAGTATTAGAGTTTTTGAATCACATTTTCGATTTCGAAAAAATGTTCGATATTGAGGGCGGACCCAATAAATTCTACTTTTTACTTAAGGTACATGTTTTATAGTATATGTACATATTTTGACAGTGTAAGAGGTGGATTTCGAGTCTGATGTAAAAATATAAAAAAATTTGTCTGACACTAGGCTGGACCCTGAAATTTTTTTTTGTTTTCCAGTGCTTTTATATGTTTTGCAATATAAGGAACTCACTGATTTCGAATCTTATACCAAAATATTTAAAACTTTTTTGACGCTAGGGTGGACCCTTTAAATGTCTTTTTCTGTTTTTTAGTATGAGGACATGTTTTGACAGTATAATGGGGTTGCTGATTTCGAGTCTGACCTGAAAATTTAAAAAAAATTTGTTTGACGCTAGGGTGGACCTAAAATTTGTTTATTTTATTTTTTAGTAGTTGTACATGTTTTGGTAGTATACATGTTTTCGCATCAGACTTGCAATCAGCGACCTCTTTATACTGTCAAAATATGTACTAATACTAAAGAAAAAAAAATTTTTTTTAGGATCCACCCTAGCGTCAAACAATTTTTTTTAAATTTTGGCATAAGAATCTGAATCTGCCACCACCTTATACTACCAAAACATTTAAACTTATGAAAAAAATAAAAATATTTAGGGTCTACCCTAGCGTCAAACAAATTTGTTTATATATTGGCATCAGACTCGAAATTTGTAGGGTCCACCCTAGCTTTAAACAATGTTTTTTTAAATGTTTGCATAAGAATCGAAATCTGCGACCACCTTATGTGTGAAACAAAACATGTGAACTACTAAAAAAAACATTTTTAGGGTCTATCCTAGCATCAAACAACTTTTTTTATATATTTCGTCAGAGTCAAAATCAGCGATCCCTTTATACTGTCAAAACATGTCCTCAAACTAAAAAAAAAATATTTTTACGGTCCACCCTAGCGTCAAAAAAATTTTAATTTTTTTTTATAAGATTCGAAATCAGCGAGCCCTTATAATGCCAAATATGTGAAAATACTGGAAAATAACATTTTTAGGGTCCACCCTAGAGTCAGACAAATTTTTTTTTATATTGTAGCATCAGACTCGTAATCCCCCCCTTATACTGCCAAAAAATGTGCTTATACTAAAAAAATATGTACTTATAGTAAATAGTAGCATTTATTGGGTCCACCCTTAATATAAAAAATTTTTTAAATTCGAAAATGTGAATCGGATACTCGTTCTTTTATTCGAATTAATCGAAGTGCTTAATTATTTTATTCATAATAATGAGTTTGACCTCAAACAAGTCTAAATCATATGAATATTTGATTCGACCCAGGCAGGGCCGAAATTGCAATAAAATCAGCTAGTGATGTTTGCCTTTTCATACTGAAAATGTTGTTGTTTCTTTGGAAAAAATTCGTTAGAGCAATTAATTGTTCTAACCTGCCCTAAAAGCTCAATAAACGATTTTGGACTATCAAACAACTAGAATTTGTATTTAAAATCAGTAATGATTTAAACTATCAAACATTTAGAATTTGTATTTAAATCATAAAAAATTAACATAATAATAAAAATTAAGGTCATATAGAAAACTTTCAATTATTTATATTTAATTCATTCTATACTTATTTGGTTCATTCTTTTCGAATCAATCACATATGAGTGCTACTTTGAAAACAACTTATACTTATTCATACTCATTTTCCAGTAAGTGGCTCATGATTCAAAAATATGATTCACATTTTTTCGAATCATTAACATATGAGTACTACATTAGAAACTACTTATACTTATTCAAACACACTTAAAAATGTGTATAGAATTTTTGCACCGATCGGTGTTTCAGGGAGTCCTACACCGTTCGGTGTTAAAAAACACCGTGTCAAAATGTTAGAATATAATATCCGAAAGAGATAACTTTTTTGTCACCGAACGGTGTAAAAAAAGTAAATATCAGATAGGATGTTTGTTATGTACCCTGTTAGGTGTTTATTTATAATACGCAAAATGATTATTTTTTTTAACTATTCGAAAAGATGTTTTTACAATTTTTATTAAATTGTCATTAAATTTATTCATCGTCAAATAAAATAAGCCCCTAATAAAATTTGATTAGAGCTTATTTCATTGGGCTTTATCTCATAATGAAATAAGACAAAAAAAAAAAAAAATATTTCCCAAAATTTATGAGATAGTCTCAAAAAATTAGGAGTTATTTCATATGAAGTGAAACCCAAAAATTCAAGGACAGTTTTTAGGACTTATTTAATTTCTTTGGGGTCCATTTCGTGGTGCCAAAAAATAACATTTAAATCTTTAATCAAGATTTACAAAATTAAATTGAGCAAATAAAACTGAAAAATTTAGAATTTTAATTTGTTTATCAGTGAGAATTTGATTTAAATATTGCTCTTCTTCTTTGTCTTTCTTATTTCACACTTATTTCACATCGGATAAGTTCAACACTTCACACCGAATAAGTGTAAATTAACACCGTTCGGTGTAAAAAATGTAAACATCCACTCACCGGTATGAATTTATTTTTGAAATTTTTTAGTGTGTACTTACTTTTGAGTAAGTGACTCATTGATTCAAAAATGCGATTCGTTGCAGATCTATGATTCGAATCACTTAGTTGTAAGCGAATAATACTCAAGTACTACTTATTTTTAAGTATTCGTTGCAGATCTCTGGTGGTCACCGACTTTAAAAATTACGTTTTTGGGAAAATCAATTTAAAGTTTTTTATGCTCGAACATCCCAGTATGTCCGGGCCGGTCGCTTGAAACGCTAGGGGTAGTCATGATGTGGTGTATTTGTGATAAATTTATACAAAATTTACAATATTTACAACTTATTGTGAACGAACCTTCACTACAGCATTGTATTTTTTAAAATCACCTGATCTTTTATGTTCTTTTGTTTGGAAATATTAATTTTAATCATCATTTAACTATAGGAAATCATACAAAAGTTTAAACGAAACACTAAATTGTATTCATTTTTATTAAATAAACTTACAGCGTTGCCGATAGCTTCCTCCATGCTGAGTAGAAATGCTTTTGCGATCAGCTGATTTAATACACAACGAAATTTACAAAGAATACAATAGGGTTATATCGTTGTATTTTCCACAGGGTTGTATTTTGAATGCTGTACACTTTGTTTTTGTAATTTTGGAACATTTACTACAAATATCAAATTTATCAAAAATACACAATACAAGGGCAAATACACCACATTGTGAATACCCCTGCTGTATCTTCGTTAGTTTTGCTGCGATTTACTTAAAATTTCGAAACACAATACTCTTGACATGTTATACATTTAGAAAAAAATTAAGCAAAAAATAGTTTTAAAAAATTACCCCCCTTAATAATCATTTCAATTGAACAAACATTTTGAATTATGAAATTAAGGGTCAAGACATTGCAAAAGTATTCCATGTTTTATGAATTTGTTTCACTGTAATCATAACACTAAACAAAACAGCTTAAAAGGTAGTGGAAATGTTTATTACAAGTGTGTGTTTTTATTTGTTTTTAAAATGTTTGAAGAATGAACTTCTGAGAAATATGAGTTGTTGCTTGCATGCTTGCTAGGTGACGCAAGTATCAAATTATTGGTGACAATGACATCAAATTAAATTTTCTTTTTCTGTGCAAACAACACACTTTGCACATACAAAGTGACCACAATGTGCCCACAAAGTGCCCACGTTGATTGCCCGAGTTTTTTAGGCTTGAACGCATTGAAAGTGTCAATATATGTGTGCTAATAGTAATAAATGCTAAGCTTATGCTAAGCCATTGTATGCTGCTATATTAGCTAGCGCTAAGCGGCTGCGGCAACCTAGTTTTATTTATAAAATCTTCAATACAAAATGCGGAAAACATAAGCTTTAAAGACAAAGTCACAAAGACAAGTTTTCCATTCAATTCAAGATCGAAAGGTAGCTACAGAAAGATCTAGAAGCAACAATGGGCGCATTCAGCGCAGACAACAGTTGGCAACTGTGTAAAAATTCGCTGAATGCTGCAATTTTGGGAGCGCTCACTGAAACTGGCCAGGTAGCGAACGCCATTTAATCGAGCAAAAAAATCTATGCTGCATGGACTCAACTGTTGAGTTAACTGTCAGATGCTGCTACTGTCACTGTTAAATTAATAGACACTGAAAGAACGCAGCAAATTTAAGTGAGAAACCGTTGGAATTTAATTTTTTTTTAAATTGGTTATTTCAGTCCTAGAAAGGACTTTGACCGAGCTTCTATTGATCAATTCTGTTGTGCGTGTTATTAAATGTTTGAACAGAAATGATCAAGAACTGGACCTACGAGTTTCATGCCGACTTCGAACGGTTTATGTTCTCAAGAAGCTTTGCATGGCAGTTTTTACTCTTTGAGGTTTGTCATTGTCTGCAGAAAGATGAAGACCGCACAGAAAAATTATTTCAATCGAAAAACATTCTGTCTGAGCTGGAATTGAACTCGGGCTACCGCAGTTCTTTAGCTTAGGAGCCACGCACTCTTCTCACTAGGCTACGGCCGCCGTAAATTGAATTATTTACATAAATAATTAAACGTAATTCAATTAAATCTATTTTCTGACGTGTAGAGTAGCAACACATTCAGAGAAAAACATCGCTAACTAAGGTGGCGCTACCATTACAGTTCACAACAGTTGTCTGCGATGAATGCGACCCATATGAGGCGGCTCTGAGGTTCAAAAACTGGTCTAATTGATAATGCTCGTTGTTGTTGTTGGTAGTGGGAACATTTGTTTCATAAATAATTTATCTAGTTGCACTTGTTGCTGGCAGCGTAGTCGGGCGACTTCAAATCGGCAGACATGCTGGCAAAAATGTTATCGTTGTAATACGAGTTTCTAGTTGCTATCTAGCTTTGTGCAAAAAAAACAACAGAATTAGCATCATAAATTGTTGTAATTAAGTTACCATACAGTTGATATACCCCTACATATGTTTATTTCGTATTCGATTTTTATATGATTTATTAAAAAACTATAAAAAACAAATATTCACGCGTATTTACATTTTGAAACTTTAACAAATGAGCTTCAAATCTACAAAATTTCCTGTGACGCATTTTAGTAACTCTCCGCTTTGTTCGAAAAATACTTGTTTTTTTGAGTTCGTTTTTCCTACAGGAGTCTCAGACAAAGTACGTCATTATGATATTAAAGTTCACGTAGAGCTTTCAAATAAAAACAAGATTTTGTTTTAATCTAAACAAAAAAAAAACAAATTCAAATTTTGAATATTTAGCTTTGCTGCACCGTAAATTTAGTTATAGCGCTTATCTTAATCAGGTTTAATACTTATTCAATGAGGGGATTTTTTCGTTGAAATTTTTCTTCTATAATTTTTTCGGTTTTATTATTTGTTTCTTTTTATCCCGTAAATATAAGGGGTTTATCTAGATTTTTTCATTAAAAAATAGACTGCTCGTGTTTCCTTTATATCATAGAATATTGTCACTTACATACACATCCACCGCAACTAGCGACAAATGGCATGCGACGTCTCCATTATCACAGCGAGCGTTTTCGGTCGCAAAAGAGTCGCTTGCGATCAGCGAAATTGTCACATTAATCGTAAACGCGCTCGTATTCTAATCGCTTGAGTTCAGAGTATCGAAAGTAACTGTTGGCTGTTATGATCTCTTCAAAAATAGTCGTTTGCGATGCATAAAAAAGGCACTTTAACGCGTCGTCAAGATTTATCATTAAAGAGTTGCCTACACGATTTTAAAAGGTTTGTTTTTCAATCGCTAAAACGGATCATAAAAGACTCGCCTTCACGATTGTTAAAAGTTCCGTTTATGAAGTTCCGATACTGATCCTAAAATGATCGCCAAGGCGATTGTTAAAATTTTATCCCTAAAACCACTTTCCATAAAATTAGTTATATATGTGACTTAAAATTTTATTTTAAATAACTACACTGTGCATTGTCCAAATATCAAACAAGCGGGGGACATATCATATCAGCATAACTCGAGGACGCTGAATTTAATAGCGTCTATCGTTTTTTAATCTTTCGGCCCTTTTTCGAGAAATTAAAGGCTCAAGGTCAAGTGCACGGGTTTTTTTGTTTTATGAGGTCAATTTGGACCATTAGGGTTTGATTTAGAGGGTAAAACTGTTCTAAAAATTTATTCTCCAGGTAGTACTTAATGTTTCACTCATTGACACGAAGTCGATAAAGTTGTTGAGAAAAAAGTTTTTCTAGCAAAAACTGCATGTACTTGACCTTGAATTTCAATTTCTTAAAAATGGGTCGACGGATTAAAAAACGTAAACGCCATTGAATTTAGCGTCGTCGAATTATGCTGAAATGATATGTACCTAGCTTGTTTGCAAAAAAAGTGACCGATTCATGCACAGTGTTATTAATATATACTAGAAATCGCCAGTGGTCGAAATTCGACCTTTTCACTGTGACCTTCGACCTGCAATGTGATATGAAATGGCTTTTGTTCTAGATGAGAGTAGAAAAAGGGTTAAAAAACGAATCTATTTCTATTTTCAGTTTGCCTCTCAGTGCTAACCAACGACTTTTCATACAAAAATACGTTGTACTGAGAAAATCTACAGATATCATAATAACGGAAAATTTTTTAATATACTACCCGTGAAAAATTTTGCCAAAAAAGTTTCGTCTACCGTTATTTTTCTCAACCAATGACTTTTCATGCAAAAAAACCTTGTACTGAGAAAAGCTATAGTTTTCGAGATATCGTCATAATTTTGTTGTCAAAATAACGGAAATTTTTTCAAATTTACTGTTTGTAAAAAATTTCATATTCCCAATTTATTATCGCACATGTTACATAAAAAATGCTTATTGTAGGGTAACATTTAAAAAAATTCATTTTCATCAAAAAATCCTAGGGGGTAAGCGCATGCTTTTCGATGATAGAAACTGGTTATTGAATTTTGTGTTAAAATTAAGCTATTTTCGCAGATAAATGATATTATTTACTGTTTGTAAAAAATTTCACAATCCCAATTCATTATCGCACACGTTACATAAAAATATGCTTATTGTAGGGTATCCGCAAGAGATAGCAAGAAATGTCTGCCATATTTTTGTACATTGTCTGAAATTCTAAAATGTCTCAAATTTCCTATTACACCGTGTTCTTCTATCTCTTATAGCTTAGCTTTTATTTAAGAAATTCTTTTTTGAACGCTCATATTTCAGGTCAAAAGTCACAAAAACTATTGGGTTTTTCCTACGCCTATTTATATATAGATAAATATAATTAATTAAATTAATGAAAAATTATTCTGTTCTGTTACAAATAAAAAAAAAAAAAGTAAAAAATACTCGTAAAGTAAAGTAATACTTAAAGTAAGTAAAGTAAAGAAAGCACACGTCAAATGGCACACTTACTTCTCTTATTATTGTGGCAGCTTTAAATTATTGTATGCTGGGTTTTTCAGTTGTACTTTGTCATGATAACTTAATTGTTACTTCATCCGCTATGACTTTGCGAACTACAGCTCGAATAAATGAAGCTCCAACCTCGTCACACAAAGTTTTCTAGAATATGCATTTACATCATTTTCTACATAACGCTTTGTAAAATGTGAAGGAATACTCACTAATTGACCTGCAATATCTTTATTTTAGCAGTTTTTAAACAAATTATGGAAATCTTCAAGATTCGAAATCAGCGACCCCCTAACACTGTTAAATTATGTTAAATAATATTATTAGGTGGCAACCCTTAATATTTAATTCATTCTATACTTATTTGATTCACTGTGTTTTGAGTCAATTGCATATGAGTACTACTTTGGAAACTACTTATACTTACTCATACTCATTTTTGAGTAAGTTGCTCATCATTCAAAAATGTGATTCACTTTGTTTTGTTAAGTGGCTCATTGATTCAAAAATGTGATTTGTTGCAGATCTCTGATTAGAAGCAACAACAAAATTATTTGTACGTCGAGCAAACGGACATCGTGTAATATCCCAGGGCAGGGCAGCGAGCGCTCCATTAGCTCATCTGAAGCGCTCCAAAAAAACAGAAGAGCGCTTCATTCTCCTTGTGTATAGCGCATTTTTTAGAATAGTCATGTCATCAGATGTATGCGCTCCGCTCCCGCTGTAGAAAATATAAAATCGTAGCGAGAGCCGAGCGCTTTGTTCTGCTTGTATTTGATATAAAAACGTAGCAACAACCGTGCGCTTTGTTCTCCTTGTAGTTGAAAGAAAAATGTAGCGAAAACCGAGAGCTTTGTTTCCTTTATAGTTCATATCGCCGGAATAATTCTAATACAACGTAAGTCAAAATGATCTATTGCGCAGGAAAATTGTTTATTATTTGTATGAAGTTCATACGATAATGTATTGTTACAAACATTAAAAACTAAAAAGGGCATAAATGTAGTTTTGACCAATCTACCTAAATCGCTAATAAACGTTACTTTGCCCAATTTTAACATATATCCTATTAAAATTAGGGTGACAATATAACAAGGTATAATTTTTATGCATTTTATTTGATTTTTCAATTGATGAAGGAAAAACAGAAAACATAGTTTTTAAAACGATTTAATGAATTTTGACATTTTTTTGACATTGAAATCCAATAGTTTTTTTTAAGTGCAACGTTATCGTTATGGAAAGTGCTACAAATATAGCGCTGTACAAACAGCAATGGCCGCATTCAGAGCAGACAACAGTTGGCAACTGTTGTGTAAAAATTCGCTGAATGGTACAAATTTGGCAGCGCTAATTAAAACTAATAAAGTAGCGAACGCCTTTTAATCGAGCGAACAAATTCTATGCTACATGAACACAACTGTTTGCTTAACTGTCAGATGGTGTTACTGACGCTGTTAAATTAATAAACGCAGAAAGAACGCAGAAAATTTAAGTGAGAAACCTTTGCATTGAATTAAATTTACATAAAAATTAAATTGAATCTAACTTCTGACGTGTAGAGTAGCAACACATTCAGAGAAAAACATCGTGAACTAAGGTAGCGCTACCATTATAGTTCACAACAGTTGTCTGCGCTGAATGCGGCCAATATTTGCAGGGAGAATGAAGCGCTCTTTACGTGCATACAAGTAATGAGAGACAGCTGGAAGAGGGTTGCCACCAAATTATTTTTTTCATTTTATGTGCGCAAAATTTAGGCCACTAATTGGGTGTAAAAAAATTTATTTTTTATATGAGTAATTTTTAACGTGAACATCGCAGCATTTCCTAATTTACTAGTAATCCCGGGCAGACGTTGTTCTGCCACAGCCCGCCTTTCAGCCATATAAGAATTTTCTTGGCGATTGGAAAAAATAAATAAAAAATAAAAGTAACCATATGAACTAAATTACGATATTTTAGTCTAATACGACCAAAACCTTTCGAAATATAGCATTTTTATTGATTTGTGGCAAGAAACCATCTCGTACTCGAAAAAAATCGACTGCCAAAATTGCAGCTCAATTTTGCTTATACCTGGCGCACTTTGCTTCACTCCACGCTAATCCCCTAAAAACCTCCCCCTGCGTGGCGTATAATGAACATTAGAGAAGTAGGCAATACCTGAAAAAACAAAAAGCAATACCAAATGTAAACAATAAAATTTCCTTTTTTCGCTTGTCAAATAAGAATTAAATTAAGCCGACGGCAACGACAACGACATTTGAGGTCGCGCAATGATGTTGCCACAAAGTGACTTCAGAAAAAATACTTCTTCTCTAAAATTTCATCATATTACTTTTTGACATACCCAAGTTTTACTTATTTCACTCAAGCAGTAGTTTTTTTTGCAAAAGCTAATAAGTACAAAATTTAAAGAACCTGTTAAAATGCACTTGTTTCTACCATTTATTTAAAAAAAAACATCAATATTCTATCGTTTTTAATTTTGTTTTGTAATGACCCAGTGATAAATAGACACATGACGTAACCAATTATTTCTTAAATGCAATGTAGCTGCGAGGCCTCCGAAGTCTATTTATAATTTTTAATTGCATTTGTTCGGCGATGGTCGCTAAAACACTAATGACACTTACCTTACACAGTAAGCGACGATGGGGTAGGTATACACGATGTATACAGGTATACACAGGATAGGAAAGAACAAAAAATTACGCACAAAATTTGAGAGAACAAAAACAATTGAACGAAAATCGTCTCTACGCCAAAAATACAACTAAAACGAAAGAGAACACATCGAATGAAGCAAACAAATAATTTCTTTACAATAATTTTTACAATTTGATGAGTTTATTGCCTTTTATCGAGCATTTTAAAATTTATTTTGAAATTATGTGAAACAAAATTAAAAACGATAGAATATTGATGTATTTTTTTTAAATAAATGGTAAACTTAGTTATTTTATTTGTTCGAGTTTAAACATAAAGAATAATAATTTTGAAAAACACATTTCACTGCAAAACTACCTGCTAGAAAACACGATGTTTCTCCACAGACGAGTAAAGTCAAACTGTTGTTTGAACGATGAAAAGAAAATAATTTGAGCACAAACAAGACTTGGTTGTCAAACAAGACACCCCGCTTACAGTTTTGCATTTCAATGTCATCACCGCAAAATTTTTAAAATCGGGTAATCAAGTCAAAGAGCTTGCCAAGGTATATTCAACATAAGAGGAGCGTAAAAGATTAACAATAAAAGCTGATAGAAAACTGTCAAATGTGTCAATTTAATAATGCGAGGAGAGCAAAAGAACAATTTTTTTATATTAGAATAAGCACTTGGTTGCATGAATATGCAACTTTTTCATTGTACGAAATATCCAAAGGTACATTTGACTACTACGTCTTAAACTACATTTTCTATAACTTATTTGTTTTGACTCAAAATTATATTATGAGTTTTAAAAAATATAATTGCCACGTTTTTGTTGTAAAACAGTAAAAAAAGAATAGAAGTAATGTGTGCACTACACAGTACACAAAAAATGAATAATCCTTACATGCGAATAATTCCAAAACTTTTAGCTTTGAATTAAAGAATGTACTGAAAACATGGTTTTCAATATAAAATTTATGCGATGCGAACTTTTTGTAGTTCTTTGTTACAAACAGTATGAACATAGTTATTTCAATATAAATTAAATTAAATTAAAGACTTACTTCTTCGTATATTTAGTTTCAATATGAAAACACTAAAACTAATCTATTATGAGTCATATTTACACAGCGAATATGATTCCTTACTTAACAGGCCGGTTACACAGGCCTGTGACAGTGAAAGTGCGAAAGAATACGTGTACTGTTCGAATGATTCGTAAAATTTCGAACTTTCATGCTAGCAGCAAGAGGTGCTACACATGCACGTGAAAGTTCATTAAAAAAATTCCATCGAATGCGAAGGTTCTCGCTGCTATTGCAGTTTGCGTGTGCTTTACGTGTTGTTGTTTTTTGCTTTTAATTGTAAACAAGCTATCAGTGTTTCTTAATGTACGAAATCGGCGAAAACCCGAAATAAACCCACCAAAAGTAATTAAAAACAACACTGATATCCCCCTTTTTGACATACACTGGCCGCTGCTGTCAAAATCCACTGGCTCTGAAATTTCGTTGCCAGTAGCAATGAAAGTGGCATGAAAGTGAATCCAGTGTGAGTGTTTTTGTAAAATAGTGTGAATGTATTGAGTTTTTCGAACTACAGAGCCAGTATACTTGGCCTGTGTAGCATGCCTGTAAATCTCGCTCATAAAAATTAAGCTTGCTGTCATAAACGCTGTTTTTAAATCATCAAAATATTAAGAGAAGATCAAGGCGAACAACTTTTTTAAAACATTTTATTTTAATTGATTATTGTTGTAAAACTATTCAAAAATATGTAAAAAATCAATCAAATCTGCTTATAATTCAGATTCTACATTGCTAAAAACCTGGTGCGCCAGAGAACTTTTAACTAATCAGAGTAACTTTAAACGCTTTTTTGTTGAAACATACTTTTTTTAAATGAGCCACATTTTTCATTTTATTCTATTTGTAATGTAATTCTACACACCTTTTAGCAAAATGAGCATCTTTGCAAAATTTGTCTAGTTTTTACACGCAACAGTATGGTTAACACATTTTCAACCGGGCCCCTTATTTTTTTGAGAAAAAGTGTCAAACTTCTATATATCATCAACCAAGGTCTAATAATAAGTTACGAATGCTCAGATTTCCAAAGTGATCAAATATGATAAAAAAAATATTATTCAAATAAACTTAAATTATTGTTAAGAAAAATATTTAGTTTTTTTAGTATTTTTTCATCATTACATTTGCATTATATGTTTTCTAAAAAATTTTCTCATACAGCCAATAAAGGTTTAAAAATCATGATTTTACTTTTCAGCCCCGAACGACTTAGTTTAAAAATCTTGAATAATTTTTCAATAGACCCTTATGGAAGTACATCATTCAGACTTTGTGTATAGAAACCGCGTATAATTAAATTCCGTGTATAGAAGCGTAGATATGAGCGTAAGTATGATGCGTCCTTTCACTGGTCGGATAAATGACCAGCGGTAGAAAATGGGTTAAAAATAACACAAATTTTACTACTTTTTCGTAGTTTTATAATTTTCTTAATTTTCATTCCATTTTGGTAAAAGATGTGTATTCAAAAGTCTATTTCCAAATGCATTTTTTGTTTGCTTTAAAACGATCTGGAGCTGAGCTATGATGTGGGTCGATTTTGACCATTTTTTAAGCACACAAACTTCAGTGCCATCTTCATATATACAGAATATATATTAGAAATTTTGTTACTTAAACTGATGATGTAAAATTAACACGCGAGTAAAGTTTTTCAAATATATATTATACTTTTTAATTAAATCTTCCAAAATATACCTTAATTTTAACCAATTTTGCATAAAATCTCCCTTAAGTGTTATGAAAAAAGCAGTATATATTATAAAAAAAAAAATATAGCAAAAGAAGAACTACATTTTTTAAGAAAAAAAAAGACGCACCGAAACACTGAAATGATACTTTTTTTAGAAGACTACACAACTCCGTTTGTCATTAAATTCAGAAAGAGAATATATGTTTGTTTACATAAAATAAGGAATATCAAATATATACTTAACCGTATTCTGATTGAATCATGCCCACAACAAGATAGAATTTTATCTACTAGCACTACCTGTTATATCCACTTGTAAAAATTTGTAGGTGATAACATTGTAATGCAGAACTGTAAGCGGAAACAAAATCTTGTTTGTACTCACTTCTTCTTTGTGCTCACATTATTTTATTTTCATTGTTCAAACATCAGTTTGACTTTATTCGTCTGTGTAGTAACATCGTGTTTTCAAACAGGAAGTTGTGCAGTGAATTGTGTTTGTGAAAATTATAAATCTTTATGTTTAAACCAGAACAAAGGTTTATGCATAAAATAACAAAGTATTATTAAACAGTAATTTTGAAGTGCTAGATAAAAGGGAATACATTCGTTCATTAAATTGAAAAAAATTATTTTGGTAATAATATGTGGGGTCATTTGCATTTGTTTGCTTCTTTACGGTAAGTTATCTTTCGTTTTCGTTATGTTTTTGGCGATTTTCGTTAAATTTCTTTGTGTTCTCTCCTGTCTTGTGCATACCTACTCCCATCGTCGCTTACTGTGTAAGATAAATGTTGTCATTGTTTTAGCGGCCATGTCCGAACAAATGTAATTGAGAATTGTAAGCAGACTTCGGAGGCCCCGCAGCTACATTGTATATAAGAAATAATTTGTTACGTCATGTGTCAATTTACCACTGGGTATATACCTTGGAGCGTGCAGCACATTTTGGTTACTCTCTCATTGAGTGTGGAGAGCAGTGTTGCCAGCTTCTGCTGATCAAAATCCGCAAAATTTGACAGAAAAATCCGCTAATTAAAATTTTATTAACATAATTCAGCAATTCCATTTTAAACGTACCGGAAAAGTTAAAATTACGGAATGTACATATCCGATTTAGGCAACTTTTGCATGGAGATTCACTGACGGAAATAAAAAACTTCAATTTGTATGGGAAAATTCATACATAACTCCTGAACGTAGAGCTGCACAGAAACCGTTGAACACTTTTTGTAAACGTTACAGTTTAAATATTTATATTATATATAATATTTATAGTTTCTTAGCACATCAAAAAGTATTTTGTCCATTATTTATATTTATTTTTTATATTTGTAGAAATATTATTTTTTAAGCTAAATTTTTTTTACTTTTTAGTATTTTTGAGAATCTAGCTTTGTCTATGTTTTCTTCTTTTTTAAACATAGGTATATGCTGTCGTTTTTTATAATAAAAAAGAATAGGCCTCTCATCACTTTACCTCATATATATTTCTATTTTTTTGTGCTTCCAAACATTACGAATCCTTCACTTTTTTTAAAATGACATAACTCCTGAATGAAAAGCTGCACAAAAAAGTGTAGAAAACTTGTCGTAAAAGCTACAGTGTGTATTTTAGTTTTTAAGTGCACCAAAAAAATATTTAATCCATTATTAAAAAATATTTAAATATTTAATCCATTATTAATCCTTTATAGTTAAAAAAGTGT
The DNA here is from genome assembly GCA_963920525.1 of Dichetophora obliterata. Classification (NCBI taxonomy): domain Eukaryota; kingdom Metazoa; phylum Arthropoda; class Insecta; order Diptera; family Sciomyzidae; genus Dichetophora; species Dichetophora obliterata. The sequence goes on along the minus strand of OY986436.1, from coordinate 6,831,543 downwards.
AATATTTTTAAACTTTTTTTAATTATTTTGGAAAATCTAGCTTTGTCTATGTCATTAAATTTTTATATTCATAAGGTTATGAGGTGTTTTTTCATAATAAAAAAGAATAAACTTTGCGTGAGCTTGCATCATATTTATTTTTATCATTTTCGTGCGGTACTTAATTGTAACCTTCCTGGAAATCGCATATTAAAATGGCTTGTTCTGCACGACAAACGTCTGTTATGCAATTTACCTTAGTTACTATGAAGTATACTAATGAATTTTGTCTTTACAAAAACATTTTCCATTGTTAACTGAGTCATTGAAAGGAAAAATGGTTAATCAATTATTCTATAGTCTGTAGAGTGTTTTTTATAGATTCCGAAATTACTGGGCCTATTGAGCTAAAAAAGATTTTTTTCGATCCTTTAGGTTGTTCAAGAAGAAAATTATTTACCACACCCCCTTTCTACCGCCCACAAATCAATAAAAATGCTATATTTTATACCTTTTTTTTACTATGTTAGACTACAATTTGGTAATATTTTCGTATGGTGACTGTCGTTGATATAGCGCAAAATGTGTTTAAGGTATATAGGAGCTGCCACGCCCACTTCTCCGATTGCGTGTACATTTTGGACATTGTTTAGTAGTCATATATTTGACGTCTACCTTAGATTTCGTTATTGTAGCACTTTTCATTTCTAAGATATAGCGCAAAATGTGTTTAAATTGTATGGGAGCTGCCACGCCCACTGGTCCAAAATTTCTCAAATACTTTTTTTTTAATTTACAAAATAATTTTTTCGTCTAACTTGTATGAAACGAAACACTGCGCCGCACAGTGCGCTTTTTTCGATTTTAGAATGACATTTGCATTATCTCAGAAACTATATAAGCTAGGGCCAAGAAATTTTGTACAAATGAGTTTTAGCCTAAATTAAGTAACAGCACAAAAAACCCGCATTAAATTGCTTATTTATGTTTTTTAAGAGTAAATTTAGTTTATTTAAGTTTACTTAAACGTCATGCTAAAAATACTTCAAATCGGATAACTTTTAGATATATCTCCTATAAAGCAATATTAAAAAATTAACGAAATTAAAAAAAAATTTTTTTAAAAATGGTTGCTAATGCACAAATAAGATCACAATTTATTTTAAATTATGAATTTTATTATTTTTCTTTAAATTTAAGAGTACCTACAAATTGTCTTGGAAATCAATGCATTTTAGCGCAAAATTTGATTTTTAAGCCTTTTTTCAAATTAAGTGGTTTTTCTTAAGAGCAGCTAGATGCAGCAGCTTTTTACAGAAACAGAAGGTAGAAGTACGATATTTTAGGAAAGTTATAGCCTTCGACTTTAATAATGCTTAACTAGCTAGATATTTTCCACTAAATTTTACTTAAATTTTCATTCCGTGAAAAATTTACAGTCATATTTCAACGATTTTTCTATTTTTATTTATAACCATTTTTTATTGTATTTTATATTAAATTCTATTTCGATTAAGACATAAACCAGTCCAAAAAACAAAACCTTGAAATAAACTTTGTGCTCGAAGTTATTGCTGTTTAAACTTGACTTTATTTTTTGGGTTTTATTGAGCTTATTTTTGTTAAAAAAGTTTAAACTTTGACGAATTTTATTAAAAAAAAACATTCAATGCATTAAGTTTATTATACCACATTCATAATACATGTTTTATAATCTGATGAATAAAAATATTTTTTATGAAATTTAACATTAAAAAAAAGCCAAATGTCATCCTAAAATTAAAAAAACGCACTGTGCGCCGTGCAGGCTGTGCATATTAGTGTAGGTCAAATTGCTCGGGCCAAAAAGTCTATATTAAATTCTGAGAAAACTATTTTTATTTCGTAATATGCAATAAAAAAATGGGTTTAAAAAAGTGTTTAAAATATAATAGGGCAGTTCACGATCTTGTTGCATCGTTGCAAATGCAAAATAAACAGCTTTTACAAAAACAAAAAGCATATGTGCAAAAGCTTTTCAATGCTTTTTGTTTTTGTAAAAGCTGTTTATTTTGCATTTGCAACGATGCAACAAGATCGTGAACTGCCTTAATACGACATTCGTTTGACCTGACCTATTCCAATTCAAAAAGGTACTGTATAAACTGTATAAAAAACAATAAAATAAAATTAATACAATATATATTGAATTAAGAAAAAAAAAAATTAATAAACAAAACGCGTATTTGTCTCTTTGAAAATAGCACTTAATGATCGTTCAGGCACACCGTGCTTGTGATTCTACAAAACACATACTGTTTTAACGTAAAATACTTAACCCTATACCGCGCCGTGTTGCAGATCTGCAACATTTACAAATTGCTCTATAAAAATAACTGAAAGAGAACACATTAAATCGGAATTCTTATAAATGACTCATGAATATTCCAAATAACTTGAAATTTTCATTTAGGAAGTAAATCAATCAACAGATATTTTTTATTTTTAGTAGCAACAGCGTTATTTTGCATTTGGCAGCAGTTTGTGTTTTGCTATATTTTTAAATAACTAAAATTGTAATAAAAAATATTAATAATTAAAAAAAAAAGTGAAAAACTTTTTGGTTTTAGTTATTAAACTACATTAATCATGAATTATTATATTAAAAGCAATGTTATATTCCCTGAAATATAAAAAAAACTAAACTGGCCATTTCAGCCCTTGGAAGGACTTTGACCTAACTTCTATTGATCAATTGTGTTGTGCTTGTTATTAAATATATGATCACAAATGACCGAGAACTGGACCTACGTGTTTTGTGCCGACTCCGAACGGCTTATGTTCTCAAGAAGCTTTACATGGCAATTATTACTCTCTGAGGTTTGCCATTGTCTGCAGAGAGAGGTGACGACCGAACAGAAAAATGAATTCAATTGAAAAAACTTTCTGTCTGAGCTGGAATTGAACCCGGGCTACCGCAGTTCTTTAGCTTAGGGGCCACGCACTCTACCCACTAGGCTACGGCCGCCACACATTGCATCCCTGAAATATGCAAATCTTTATAACTGCAACAAAAGATTTTTTGCAAATATGTTTATAAATAAACTATTAATATCAAAACAAAAATTGTTTTTAATTTTTTTACGTATTTTTAAGAGATTTTTAGGTAAAAATTGAAATGGGCATTATTGAGCGATATAGGGTTAAAGAATGAATTGTAGACTTTTTGTATTACTAAAGACAAAATCAAGTTTAATGAATTCCTTCAAACACCAAATTTACTTAAAATTAAACAAAATTAAGGCAAAACACATTAAATAAAATAGAAGTAATTCAACACAAATTTAATAAACATGTTTATAGCAATTATTGCAATCTTATATTTTGTCACCAAGCAAGACTTTAGCACAGAAATGTAAAACAAAAATTAAAAAAGAATAGTATTTTATTAAATTTTAATATTTGAAAAATTAAAATAATAAAAAAATCAAAAACAAAAAAAGAAATATTAGACTGGAAGAAGGCGCAACCAGCAATAAATAGCAAAGAAGGGGGGTTCAAAAAATGCTCCAGCGATAAAAACAAAGACAGACAAACAAGCGACTGAACTCCCATAGAAACACCTGCAAACCCTTACAGTAGCGGCTAAACGCTGCTATGTCGCGATGCTGCCAGCGTCGATGACTATTACCACCAATGAAGCAAGTTCAGAAATCGAAACTGGAACTGATCCATTGGTTGGCAGCGTAGACTGACTGGTCAGCAGCGTTCTTGGTGTTACTTAGTTGTTCTTGTTTATAGTTAGTTTTTGTTTTTGTTATTGTTGTGCTGTTGATAATCATGCAACGATCGATCGATCGCACTTATCTTACTTGTCCAGTTGATTCCGCTGAGACTTTTCATTCATAAGCCAGCAACGCTAGCGAACAGACCAACTTTTTGAAAAGCTCTTCGAAAACATAAAGTGAATTTCAACAAGTTAAGCGTGTATTAGTGCCTGTCGAGAGAAATAACGTAAAGTCACTAAAGTAACGGCAAATTTATTTGAAAATTAATAAACAATTTTTTATATGAAAAACAATAAAATAAAACTAATTAATACATTGAAAAAATTTATAAGCAAAACGCGTGTTTGTTTTTATTTATTTATATATGTGTAAAGTTTTTAGAGCAAACATTATAGAACATATTTTTATACACACATGCATCAAGCTTTTGAGTTACTGAAATTTTATTATAAAACTTAATAAAATCTAAATAACCTAAACTCTATACAAAAACAAAAGTGTACGAAAAAACAATGAAAGAACTTGGTAAATATTTTCAACAACGGCGGTACAGTATCGTCGAAGCTGATGATGAGACCGCCATGATGCAAAAGTCTGCAGGACTTCCGGCTAACGCGGCCATTGCGTTACAACGCCATTGTGCCACCATTGCAGAAAAACAACATCGTAAAAGCTTACAAGCAAATCGTTCGATGAATCCTGCTGGCATTTTGAGCTCATTCTTTAATGAGAGACAAAGCAGCAAGGGTGCCAGATCGCCAAAATGTAAGTAAAAAAATTTAATTTAAAAAAAGGTGTGAAAGAGGTGTGTCGAGATACACCAAATAATGTTGTGAAATCTAAGAAAAGTGGTGACCAGGACATTTAAGTTAATTTAAATAAAAACTATTTAAATAAAAATTTTAAATAAAAAAATTTAAATAAAAATAATTGTAATATAAATTTAAATAAAAACAATTTAAATTTAAATAAGAACAATTTAAATATTAATTTAAATAAAAACATTTAAAATATAAATTTAAATAAAAACAATTTAAATATAAAATTATATAAAAATAATTTACATTTAAATTTAAATTAAAACAATCTAAACATAAATTTAAATAAAATCAATTTAAATACAGATAAAAAAAACGAAATCGAAATAATGAAAGATATTTAAAATCCCTAAAAAAATTGGACGCTTAGAAAATGAATTAAAAGAAACTATGTATTAAATGAAAGTATTTTTTTTAAAATTTAATAAAATTCTGTTAATATGGAAAAAATTTTTAAAAAGGAAATTCAAGAAAAATTGCTATGTGAGCTAAGCTTTAAAAGTAAGAAAGTGGAAGCATTAATATCGAGTGCACAATCTTTTATCTGGAAATATGACATAACTGGAAATATGACAAATCTATACAAAAACACTTGAACAAATTTTATATATATATTCGACAGTTTGAAATAACTAACTAATTTCGCAACAAATCATGAACCGCTTAAAAAACTTGCAAGATGTATGCCAAATCATTGTACTTTTTTTATTGAAGTGACTTAAACTTTGATTCATATAATTTTTTTTTGCATACTCAAAATACTATACAGCAGCAACTCCTTTAAAACACGCACTTCTAAGTAGAAATTTCTTTTAAGAATGAAATTTTTATGATTTTTTTTTTGTTTAGTTTCATAAAAATGTCGTTACCTTAAGCTTTTCGAATCAGACAAAAAACTGTTAGACATACCACTCAAGTGACCCTTTAAACTAAGTGACCCTTAAGCACTTGTAGAAATTTCAGTTGCTACATAAGTTTTTATTCCAATAGGTTTCTAGACAATTTTAGGAATAACATTTCTTTTAAGCGAACAAATATTCTAAACGTGGCTGTTGAGAGCTTTCACAACACTTAAAAATAAAAACCCTATTCTGGGTTCTTCATTCAGCAATTCATTATACTCATAAATTAAATAAGTGCATTAAAAAAAAAAAAAATTTCAAAATTTTTTGATTATTGACCTTAACTCTTGGATTTGCCCAATAGATTAGAGACGTCAGAGAGTCATTTTTATTTTTTTTTGCAACGCTTTTTTAAGTCATATCATTTGGTTCTATAAAAAAAGGATGAACCAACATGATAAAAATACATTTAGAGATATATTTAACACTATAGTCAGTTGAATTTTTGATTTTGTGCCGAAGAAAAGCAAAACAAATTTTTTGGCCTATTTCATAAGAAAAAATCAAATGGACAAAAATCAAATTTATGTTTTTGTATCTTTTTATGGCTTTAATGATAATAATATCAAGAGGGTTAAAAAAACAAAGATCTCAAAATTTGAAAAACCTTCAAGGGAATAAAAAAAAAAGTTTTGTGCCGAACATTAGCAAAGCAATTTTTTCTTTGTACAAGCTTGCAAAACGTAAGTAGCGCAGGTAAAAATCAAATATACCTATGTTTTTTATATTTTTAGGACCTAAATGATAGGAATATAACCTAAACAAATTTGTTTGTTCTTAGTTTAGCCTAGCCATTGAAAGGGTTAGTGAGCGGTTTTGAGTGAAAAAATTTCCTATTTATTTTTTGTGAGTAAATTTAAGGATTTATTTATGTGAGTGAAAAATTAAGTGTAAAAGCTAGTGTCCTGACCATTTACAATGAATGTGTAAGCATTATTTTTTTTAGTGTAAAAAGTTTTGAAAGTAAATCAGTGAATTTGAAAAAAAATAAAAATAACACATTTATTCGGAAAAATTTGCAGTTTCCTAAAAAGATTTTTTTTTTGGCCTGTTTTCTTATTATTGAAATAGGATCTTTTGCAATAAATTTTTAAGAATAAAGGTTGATAACATGTTCTTTAGTTTTAATTTTATAAAAATATACATTTTACTATATACAAAAAAGATTATGCAAAAATAATTGAATTCTCTGAAATTCAAATTTTAATTGAGACTAAAATTTAATTTAAATTTATTTTATTGTGAGTGTAAAAGTTTTTTTTTCGTTCTAAACTAAACCAAAAAAAAAGTATGGATGTTATCATTATTGCTCTAAAAATACATACCTACTACTAATATGAAAAATCTTATACATTCTAATAAAAATTTGTGAGAACAAAAGATGATCTTTATTCATTAGGTTTAAAAGCTTTTGAGTAAATATAAAATTGAGTGTAAAGCGCTGATTATAATAGACGGAACGGAACGTTATAGAATGTTGAGAAATGCCACTTTACAAACTATTACATGATTTTCTTATGAGTTCGATTATAATAAGACGGAACGGAACGGAACGGCACGGGACGTTGAGATCTATTGATTTTTGATTTCTTCGCTGCGTTCCGTAACGTTTTCGAGTAAAAAATTTATGTTGACAGATGCTCCTATTAATTTTATTCTGCATTTGTTTTGTTTTCCGTATTTTTGAGAAATTTTGATTGAATTCATATTTTAAAATAATCAGAAAAGAAGATTCGATGGAATTTGTTTTGTAGTAAAATATATTTTAGAAAAAAATTAACTCTTCTTTCGATGCTATTATAATCGCCACTCCGTTTGAAAACGTTTCGTTCCGCCACGATGACGCTTAACTACGTTCCATTTCGTCTATTATATTCAGCGCTTTTATGTTTACATACCAAAATATTAAATATTAAAATTGCTCAAAAATCAAATTATATATATTTATCATAATATAATCCAAAATATCATAAAAATATCAAGTTTTCGAACATGTTCTAAGAAAGTTTTAAATATATCTTGAAAGTAATAATTTAAAAAAAAATGTCGAAAGCTTTCGTTATTACTTTAACAATACTCAATGAAAGCTTGTGAGTGTAAAAGCTTTGATTACTCCCAAAAAGTGTTAAAGTGAGTGTTAGTGATTAACTTTTAAAACAAGACTAACTGCATGTAAAACGAAACGAATGCTGAACGTGGTGCGAGATAATCAAGTGGTGGTAGGTGAGGTTAGGTTAAGGTGGCGGCAGGTCTTTTGGTCACTTCACTTAGACCAAATTATTGGCCCGTTGTGATACCACAGAATGGAAAAAGGGTGTCATCAAGTCAAACTGTTGTGTAAGATGTTCTTAATGTGACAGAAGCTGTTGAAACCAGGGACCGTAACGGTTAGGATTTTTTCCAAAAAAGTCTACAAATAATCGTTATTTTTGGACTGATTTCATTTCGATCAAAAATACAAGTTACAATTTGACTTTTAGTTTTTCGATCGAAAATATAAGTTAAAATTTGACTTTTATTTATGTTATCAAAAATAAAAGTTAAAATATGACTTTAATTTTTTCGAACAAATTACAAGTTAAAATTTGATTTTTATTTTTTTGATCAAAATAAAAGTTAAGCATGACTTTTATTTTTTTGGTCAAAAATATAAGTTAATATTTGATTTTAATTTTTTTTTGTTTAAAAATAAAAGCTAAAATTTTACTTTTATTTTTTCGATCAAAAATAAAATTTAAAATTTGACTTTTATTTTTCGATAAAAAAAAAATTACAAATTTGACAGATCTATTTCTTACTAACTCTTATAATAGCTTAAATTTTCAAAACAATGGACCACATTTTTTATTCTTTTAAACTTATATTCGTGACATTTTTGCACAGGGATAAAAATATTGCTATCGATCTTCAATCTAGTCAAATTTCAATCTTTGCATTGCATCGCTTATTTGCTTATCATTGTACATTCTGTTTTCATTTATTTCGCAAACGACTGGAACAGCGATTTCAAGCAAGTGATATAGGAATTAATATATGACTTTTACTTTTTATCCAAAAAATAAAAGTAAAATTTTAACTTTTATATTTGATCAAAAAAATTTAAGTCAAATTTTAACTTTTATATTTGATAAAAAAAATTAAATAAAATTTTAAATAAAAAAGTTGAAATTTCACTATTATTTTTTTTTTGATCAAAAATAAAAGTTAAAATCTTACTTTTAATTTTTTGATCAAATATAAAAGTTAAAATTTTACTTTTATTTTTTCGAAAAGTAAAAGTCGTATTTTAATTCTCATATCATATGCTAGTAGCCACTGTCTCAATCGTTTGCGAAATGAATGAAAACACAATGTGCAATGATAAGCAAACAAGCGATTTTGCAACGATATGAAGAACGGTAAAAATGTGTTTTTTTCTCGTTGCAAAAATGTTACGAATAGGTGTAAAAAAATAATAATTATTATTAAATTATAAGATAAATTTAATTATATGCATAGTTGTTAATTAATAATAAATTAAATAATAATTTAGTTAAACTTTTATTGGTAAGTATCAAAAATAAAAATTATTTGTTATTTCAATAGAACAGTCATTAAGCAGCATATTGATTTTTTTTATATCGAAAAAATAAAAGTTATATTTTAACTTTTTTTATTTATCGAAAAAATAAAAGTCAAATTTTAACTTATATAAATTTTAACTTTTTTTATTGATCGAAAAAATAAAAGTCAAATTTTAACTTATATTTTGGACCAAAAAAATAGAAGTAAAATTTGAACTTATATTTTTGATAAAAAAAATATAAGTCGAATTTTAACTTTTAGTTTTGATCAAAAGAATAAAAGTAAAATTTTAACTTTTTTTACTGAAATAAAATCGGTCAAAAAATAACGATTATCTGTTGACTTTTTGGAAAAAAATCATAACCGTTACGGTCCCTGTTGGAGATGATTATTAATTAGCTAACAAGCATTACATTGCTTTATTCAAATATCGAATAGATTACCACTTTCCATCTGACTTTTTGAAAAGAAGTTTCGAAAATAACTGTTATTTTCGATTCCTGGTAGAAACATTATTTTTTTTTTAAGATCATTCTAAATGAGGGTTTGGTCTTTGACCTGAAAGTAAAGGAGATATATTATTAGAGAAAGAATTGATTAGAGCCATACGTGAATTATCGATTAGGCAGAACAGACGTGAAAGACAATTTGAAATAATCGAGCTTATAATCGAGACTATTGCTTTGCCTTAATCTCGGCAAGCATTTCCAGCCCTCAGAGTCTGTAAATAATAATTATTTTTAGAATATTAAACCAAGAAAGCATTGTGAAAAAATTATCCTACCGCCGTTTTGAAGGTACCAATAGAATCCTCTCACTTGGTAGGACTTGATTTCCTATTGATTTTTAAAATTTTGACTTTTCAATTTATTATTCAATAAATAATAATTATTTCTGCTTTTGATTTTTTTTAAGCCAAAAATAAAAAGCAAAATTTGCCCGATATATTTTTGAGGACAAAATAACTGGTAAATTTAGTTATTTTTTTGAAGCAAAAGTTAAAAGCAAAATAAGGATTTAAGTGTATGTAGAACAAGAAATGTGTTGGATGAATAGCAAAATTAGGGTTTTTCCTAATTTTGCTTTTTATTTTTGGCTTAGAAATAAAAATCAAAATTTACCAGTTATTTTGACCTCAAAAATATATCGGGCAAATTTTGCTTTTTATTTTTGCGATAAAAAATAAAAATCAAAACTTACCAGTTATTTTGTGCTCAAAACTATATTGGGCAAATTATGCTTTTAATTTTTGCCTTAAAATATAAAAATCAAAACTTATTAGTTATTTTGTGCTCACAAAAAATATCGGGCACGTTTTGCTTTTTATTTTTGCCTTAAGAAAGCAAAATCAAAAATTACTGGCTTTTTGTACGTAAAAAATATCGGGCAAATTTTGATTTTTATTTTTGGCTTAAAACAATAAAAAGCATAAATTATTATTTATTGCTCAGAATTTAAATAGTCAAAAGATAATTATTATTTTGTGCTTTTTATTATAAAATGCATACTTAGTACGGTCTCTGTTTCTTACACTTAAGTTGTGAATTTTTTGTTTCAATAATTCTTAAATGTTGTAAAGAACAAAGAAAGCAAAAAGAAACATGCTCGAACCCGGATTCGAACCGGGGACCTCTGAGTCCCTCTTCACTGGACTAAAAAGGCCGATAGATGTGATATTAAATCTGAAGCAAGTGGTATGCCTTGATTTCAGTCAAATCAAGTTACTAAGCGCGTTCCTTTTCACAAACCTTACCTACCTCCATCAAATACAACTTTTCGGCGAAAATTTATGTGTTTTAAAGTTCCTTTGTTTTGAAATAAGGAAAGAAAGGTGAGAGCGTAGGACCATGGCCTGGCCAGAATTCCAACCTGGGACCCCTGAGCAACAGCCAAGCGCGCTTCCACTAGACATCGAGACCGCCTGAGGACGTGGTGGTAAACAGTACATTTTTCCACATCAAAAAATATTGCTTTTTTTTTAAAAAAAAAAAAGATCAAAGAAACAAGGCATGCGCCTTATACAAACAACGTTTGATCTTTGAGCTGAAAGAAAAGGGATAAATTATTAGAGGAAGAATTGATTAGAACTATACGTGAATTATCGATTAGGCGGAGCAAAAGTGAAAGACAATTTGAATTGCTCGTTTCTTTCACGATGTTCAGCCTACGTTTCGTTTTAAATAAACACGCAGTTCAATTTTTGTTTACCGTTTTGAAGCTTTCGTTCTAGCTTTGAGAAATAGTTCTTAAAAATTAAATTTTTTTTTTACTTTAACGAATTTTGTGTCTATAAAAGCTTTTTAAAAGATTTATTGATAAATATCAAAAAGTTTAAAAGTGAGTATAGTAGCATTTGTGAAAATGTAGTTATTCCAGTTTTAACAATTGACATTAGAAAATAATCAATTTTAAAAAAATAAAAATCGAAGATATTTTGGGTAAACATAAGAGTGAATCGAAAATCTGACCCCCAATTCAGGTACCAAAATAAAATAGTTCATAAAAAATTATTTCGATTGATATACTTATTGGGTTGGGGAAAAAGTATTCGGCGTTTTTTTAGTAAAAATTAACAACATTTTATTTAAAAAAAAAAATTATTTTATTAATCCAAATATTGCCCATTCTTTTCAACTACCTTCTGCCATTTTTGGGTTAAGATCATGATTTCTTTATTGCAAAATTTATGGCTTTTATCGTTGAAAAACTGACGTAGGTGGTTTTCGCAGTCATCTTTTGAGGTTAATTTCTTCCCAGCAAGGGAGTGTTGAAGAGATCGGAACAAATGATAATCTGACGGTGGAATGTCAGGACTATACAGTGGATGCATCAAAACTGCCCAGTTAAATTCTTTAAGTTTTTGTCGGGTCAATAATCGCAGATAGAAATTCGGTCCATTTTTTGCACTAAGTTCATGAGGCACCCAAATATCAAGCTTTTTTTTAAACCAACTTTCTTCAAATGGCTTAAAACTATTTTGTGGTTGATCTTTAGTTCCTTAGCAATGTCATGGCGGTTTTCTTGAACCTTGTCCATTATTTCATCGACTTTTTCGGTGATGGGCCGACCAGAGCGAGGAGCATCTTTGAGTTCAAAATTTTCAGAACGAAATCGAACGAACCATTTCCTGGCAGCTGATTGGAATAGAGTACCTTCACCATAAACCTCACAAATGTTTTCACATGCCTGTGACGCATTTTTCCCTTTATCGTAATAAAATTATAAAATATGACGTATTTTTTCTAAAATTTCACTCATCTTTGCTTTGCAATAATATTTAACACGATGCACCAATATCAGCAAAATGATCACAAATAATCAGCTGATTTGTCTTCTGTTAAGAGAAAAAAAGAGTTGCCAGATGCAGCTTACCAGTTGCAATGTTATCACACTTTGAAATCAAGCGAACTCGAAAACGCCGAATACTTTTTCCCCAACCCAATACTTTTTTTGAGTCAGTACCAATTTTGGTGTCCCCCGAATTGCATTTTTGTGAATTTTTGAGCAACCAAGCTTATAAATCAATTCTTAGGATATAAAAACATAGAACTGCAAATTTTTTATGCCATTTGATAAATGCTCGGACGCGATTTTACGGTTTTGTTCAGAAAGAATCTACTTGCTAATTTTTGTTATAATTGTTTTTTTGTTTTTTATTGGAAAGTATTTGAACTCTGTGGAGTTAATTTTTGTTTAATGCAAAAGTAAAGTACATTTTATAACTGTTAGTGTTAGAACCAAGAACAATTATTATTTATTTTTTTTATCCTGAAAAGAACATTTCCAGTGACATGATGGACGATGTCGAAATTCGACAGGTTCTTTGCCACTTTCAGTACACTGGGAGGCATATTAAGCTCGTCACGGAGGTGTCAGTGGCTGCTGCTTCTGAAGAGCGAAGAAAAGGAATAATGTTTTCCTATTTTGAAGGGCCACTTTAAAAGGCTGAAATTCGAAACAAAAAGCCATTTTTAGTCCTTAACAGGATCTAAAAAATATAAGTGTTCCTATTTTGTAAACAGAAACAGTTCCAAAATCTATTTAACTTTTGCATCAAACTAAAATAAATCCAAAGAAGTTGAAAAACTTTCATATAAAAAACAAAAAAATTATAATGAAATTAAATAACAAGTAGATTATTTTTTAAAAACACCGCAAAATATCGTTTGAGCATTTGCCAAATGAGATGAAATTTTGCAGTTCTATGTTTTTATATCCAAGGCATCGATTAATAAGCTTGATTTTCTTTTTAAATCAAGCATAAGTGGGTATACACTACAAAAGTTGCACAAAAACCCAATTCGGGAGACGTCAAAATTGGTTTAGACAAAAAGAAAGCATACTATTCGAAAGGATTTTTGGCACCGAAATTAAGGGTCAGATTTTTCCTAGACAAGTCGATACACATTCTAGTACACATTTTCTTTCGATGTTTTCTATTTGTTTATCAAATTTTTGATTAATTAACTATTTTTTTTTTCTTAATTATTTCTTAAAAACAGCACATTTTCTGCTCAAGAAAACTCAGCTTCAGGAGTTTATGGGATTTTGATAAATTATTACATTTGAAAACTGGACACTTGGTAAAATTAAAAAAAAAGATTTATTTAGTTTTCTTTTATTTTAACTCCTTGAAAGCAGTATTTTTATAACATTTTTCTTTAAAACTTATCAACACAAAGGAGCATGAAAAGTTGTTCAGTTTTACTTTTATCTATTTTTATTAGTTTGAAACTATCAAAGTTGGACTAGTTTAGTTTAAAAAGTGGAAATGTCTTGCAATCATTTCTTTACTAACTCCGTTATTAACAAAAAAATATAAGATTTTTTTACCAACTGACTATCTTCAATTTTACGCTATTAGCTAATGAAGAGAAGAACAACAAAATTCAAAAAAATTTCTCTAGATTAATATGCAAAAAAAATCAATCTTTGGTTTGAATAAAAGCTTATGTTAATTTGTATATGCAATAAAAGCTGTGAAGCAAAGATGGGCTTAATATAGCGGTTTAGGACATAAAAAAGGTAGTAAATGTCTTTCCACCGACATAATTGCCCTCAGCAACAAGATAACGAGTACGTATAAAATAGAAAGTTTAAGCTTAAAGCTTAGTAACGACCATGAAAAGTGTCAAAATTAAATAAATTTCGCAACTTTTTTGTTTTTTTTAATTGATTAATTTAATGTTTTTGAGTGCGATTTGTAAAGCTTTAGTTAGAATTTCCATAAGTTTTGCCTAGAATTTTGTTGTTTATAGCACTAACTACGACGACCTTAAGAAATTTATGCAACCCAGTTTAGTTATGTTTCGTGTTGCTAATTTATAAAAAAAGAAGAACAAAACATAGCTGCTGTTGTTTTTTATGTGTGTTTGATGTTTGTCAGCAGCATTCCATCAAAATAGTTTCAAGACACTAGATCGACCTCGTAGTCGAAGTCAAGTAAACCTAGAAAATGAAATTGAAAAGTTTTTTGCAATTCACCAAAATAAAATCAAATGAACAGAGAATAAAAATAAAAAAAAATAAAATATAAAATAAGTCCGAAAACGTCATGAAATTTAAAACAACACAAAATAAATGCGAATCTTGCGTTTCTGTGAATTAACAAATTAACCCGCGTTTGTTTTCACAAGCAGCAAATACCCAAGCAAAACTTGCTTCAATAGCTTCGTTTTAAAATATTTTTTCATAATGTTTTCAAAACTTTATATTTAACTTTGACACACTCCAAGTGGTTAAAGGTGCTTATTAAAATAAAAATGAAATGATCTGAGCAGAGCTAAAAGAATTGCATTTCTTCAAAATACAATTAGTGTTAAGCTATTTAAGTGTTAAGCTTAGGCTTGGTCATGCATTCAACTGATGGCTCTTTGCGTGCTTTTCTGCTGACTCTATTTAGCACTGTTCTTTTCAGGGTTGCTTAAAGTGTAAATTTTTCTTGGTGTACATTTTTCAAAGACAACTAATTTAAAGTTTTAAGTTGTAAATACGGAGAGTTAAAAAAAAAGTTTTAAAAAAAAAAAATTGTTGGCGTAAAAACTTGTGTAGCTGTTAGGAAAGCACAATTTCAGCTCAGTCGAATAATGAGAATTGGATTAAGAAGATTGGTCTTTAGATTCTGTTACAAATGTGAAAGTGAATATATATTAAAAAAAAGAAATATGTTAGTAAAATTAAAAACAAAAATTAAAAAATTACTATAACTAGTGTTATAACATAACCGAGGCTAGGATTTCGATGACATGCCATCTTTTTCTGCTGCTTCTAAGACATTTCCTGGTTATTGAGAACGTCTATTTCTGTTTTCTAAATATGAAAAATTTTTATATAATTTTTCGTCTCTTTTCATAGTTTCTTATTGGTTTTAGTTTTCAGACATTTTTTACCAGAATTAAAACTTTTTTTTGGTTTTTGTTTTAAAGATTAAAGAATCAAGGCATGCGTTTTATACAAACAAAGTTTGGTCTTTGACCTGAAAGGAGAAGCATAGATTATTTAGAGGAATTGATTGGAACCATCCGTGAATTATTGGTTAGGCGAAACAACCGTGAAAGACAATTTTAATTTTTACGTTATTTTATTGTCTTTTTTTGACATTTTTAACATTAAGAGCATTTTTCGGTTTTTTAGGTCATTTTGGTGTAATTTTAAAATAATTTTTTTTGTTTTTTTTATGCTAAAAAATGTAAAAATGCAAATTTTTGAATATATTTCTTTAAAAATAGAGTCCCTTCCTATAATCAAAAACATTACTTCTCGAAAAAGAAGTAGCTTTGTTTATTGACGTAGCTTTGTTAGGGTCGCTTAATCCGAATCCTTTGTCAATATTTCAAAATTATCTAAATTTTTTATAAAAGGGTTGCCACCTAATAATATGTATTTTTAAGAATTTTAAACATCATTCAACAGTGTTCGAGGCTCGTAGATTTCGAAGCTGAGAATTTCAAAATTCAATATGGCCACCCTATTATAAAAAGTTACATAATTTTGAAATGCTGACAACGGATTCGGATTCAGTGACCCGTTTTTACCTTATGTTCGCGCCAGCACCGAATTCATAAAAAAATAGGTGGCAGCCCTATCCACCATATTGAATTTTAAGATTCTGAATTCAGATTCGGAATCAGCGACCTCTAGCACTGTTAAATGATGCTTAAAATTCTTAACCCTCCGTTTGGCACATGTTCGAATTGTCACATTCGTACCTAATGTGGTCTGGCCAGACCCCTATATATTTTCGTATGTTTGTATGGAAATTTCGCGGTTTTGGTACTAAATTCAACCGTTTGTATTAGACATGATGGTATATATTTTAGATTCTTTTTTGGTTTAAATGGCTTAACCAACCACTGTTTAGATAAAAGTATAAAAAACTGGCCACGATACGGAAATAGGTGTTCATCAACAGTGAAATTTTCATGCGGTTATTATGTTTTAGCCAGGTTTTCGTTCATAAAATTCCAGATATCTCGAATTGGTGCGGCTTTGTCAGACTGTTGACGAAACGCACGCGTACGTCCATTATCAAAACGGATATATCTAGTCAATGCAAGAAATCTTTTATGAGACATAGCTGCTCTGAATATGGGTAGAGTATCTGAACGCCATAAAACTTCTGATTTTTGCATGTTGCTGTGTGAAACACCAGCGGACAAAAGTATCCCAATAAAAGCATCTAATTCACTGCTAGTAAGGTCTTTCCAAACTCTTTGCTTTTTATCTGGATTTTCTAAATTCCAATTTCGAATAGCATCTTTAGCATAACGATTCGTTTCGTTGATAATAATATATGAAATATTTGGTGTAAACAATTTCTTGAATACTTCAATTGAAATCGAACTATATTCCTTAGGACTAGATCAAAAACGCATAATGTTGTGCTGACGTAAACGACCAACAGCAGCAGGTTCATTTTTATTCTATTTTGTGTCATCCTTGCCATAGAAACAATCATCATTTGGACTTGCAGTTTGATTTTCAGCATGCATTTCTCCCTGCTCTACTTCATGGTCAGCGTCAAAAATTTCGTTAGCTTCGATTATAATTTCCTCTTCAATATCAGACGCATCGTCTTCAGGAACATAGTCCATATCATAGACGTCGTCATCGTCTCCAAATGACTCGATCGTATCCGGCTCTTCTTCAGCTCTTTCACGTCCTATATCATTGACTAAAGCCGCTGCTAATCGTGTTTGAAAATCAATATCCATACTTTGACTGCGTTATCGCGTGTTATAAAAAATTCGAATTCATCACTCATTTTGAACAAATAAAAAAACCACGATAATTTCGCACGTAAAATGTGTTTTATTAGCACTAATATGTTATCGGTTGAAAGCTTCTACTGAAACTGAATAACGCCTAATAAATCGAATATTTAATACTAGCATATATCCTTCACTACGCTGGCGTTGATCTTGTAAAAAAAAGGGATTTCCCTCGTTACAAACATATCAATTTATGTGAGCAGCATTGAATGTACCTTATTTGTAGCATGCCCGAAGCTCAAAGCTACATAGCTGAGCATGCGTTTGTTTTGTTTCTCATCTACTTGTTTTCTAACGCTATGTTGGCTGAAGCACAAAAAGAGAATAGACTAGAGAGTAACATGGAGTTTATTTATTGGGGAAATACACTTATACTGCAAGTTCGCACAAATATGATATTTCAAATATGAATTATTTCATAAAAATCGGCCCAGCACTTTTGGAGTTTTTCTGGAATAAATCTTCGCTTCAATCTTAATATATAAAAAGCCAGCACGCTGCTCCGTGCCCAATATATCTCAAACTGTTCTCAAAAGTGTTCAGCCTTAAAGTATGCACTTAATACATAAGAGGCAAGCATGCTGCTCCGCACACAGTAATACATTAACTGCGTTATTCTGTATCACGAACATGCACACCAACGATGAGAAAGACACGAGAAGCAATATTTTCTTCCATACAAAGCTTCCATACAAAGTACTGCTTCTCGTGTCTTTCTCATCGTTGGTGTGCATGTTCGTGATACAGAATAATGCAGTAACTTTTACAAGACATACAGTTGTCAAAAATGTTCAGCCTAAAAGTATGCACAGGAAATATATTTGATATTTATCAGTGACAATATTGGGTTTCTATAATAGTACTTTTTTGATCTAAATTCCTCTTTTTTCATACTTTTATAAAAAAGTTATGACGTATTTATTGAAATTCTTTTGATTCAATTTGAGTCGATTGTACCAAAAAATATAATTGTATCAGCCGCGAAACGACACCTGAGTTGCTACGTATATGATGATTGCAAGGTTAGTTTGTTAAGTTGTGTATGAATATGATTGTTACCAAATTCGACTTTTTGCGCTTTTACATTTGAGCTAATTTTTCAACATACTTCAGGCTTCAATACTTAAATTGTTGTTTAATCAAAAATAAATTGAATAAAAAATCAACCTTCAAAATGAGCAAAAAGTGCTTTCGGCAAATGGCTCCAAAAAGTAAGTGTGCGGAGGGCCTGTAAGGTACAGGCTTTTATATTTATTTTATATAATTGCATAGATAGAAAAAACAACGCAAAATATAAAGGGTGTTTCGATAAAAAAAGAAATTTAAAAATTATGTAAAATGTTCAAAATGCATCATATGTTATTGGTTTTCATATAAAACATATAGGGGTCTGGTCAGACCACATGAGGTACGAAAGTGATGTGTATACCAAAATATCCTTGTAATTATCCTTGTATGCCACATATCCTTCTAATTTTCTTAGAGATAATAGCATAAATAATTTTAGGAAAAGTCACGAAATTTCAATTACCCTTGTATGCCATATATCCTTCTAATTTTCTCAGAGATAATAGCATAAATAATTTTAGGAAAAGTCACGAAATTTCAAGTCGCTAGCTTAATTAGAATTATATTTAATTTATAACTAAAATCGGAGGGTTAAAAATAAATATTATTAGATGGTAACCCTATTATAAAAAGTTAAATAATTTTTAAATTCTGACAACAGATTCGGAATCAGCGATCCATTTCAACGTAACGTTCGCGCCAGCACCGAATTTGTAAAAATAAAAAAATAGGTGGCAGCCATATCCACTTGAATTGAATTTTAAAATTCTGACTACAAATTTTAAATCAACTTTTAAACGATGGTTAAAATTCTTAAAAATACATATTATTAGGTGGCAACCCTAAATATTTAATTCATTCTATACTTATTTGATTCACTTTTTTTTAACAATCACATATGAGTACTACTTTGCAAACTACTTATACTCATTCATACTAATTTTTGTGTAAGTGTTTCATGATTCAAAAATTTGATTCACTTTGTTTTGAATCAATAACATATGAGTATTACTTTTAATCTACTTATATTATTTATTCATACTCATTTTTGTGTAAGTGGCTCATGATTTAAAAATGCGATTCATAGCTAATCTCTGATTTGAATCACTGAGTTGTAAACGAATGGTACTCTTGTATTACTTATTTTTAAGTATTCGTTGCAGATCTCTGTACGTATTGTTCTTGACGGTTCTCTCAATTCGTCACTCGTTAAGCTTCGATCAAACATTAAGTATTAAAAACAAGCTTGAGCTCTTTCTTCCGCTGCCAATTAGAAAAGAGCGATACGACAGTAACGTTGCGGAGATGTAAAAAATTAGCACGATGTATGTTTTCATCCTTTCACTACAATATATATCTGCCTAGCCCACGTGCCACTAGTTTTCAGGTTTTGAAATTGGAAGTATCATACGGGCTTAATTATAATACCCAGTCAGCAAACACTAGCAAGAAAGGCTTTCGGCTTTGAGTTATTAATTATTTGCAATTACTTTACGACGTGACATGATAAATTATTACAAAATAATTGCATACATTTATAGAGCTTTTTGCATTTTTTTAAATATAATTTTTGTTTGATTATACTCTAATTAAGGCAGTGTTACACAAACAACAACAGCGGAATCTTAAGTATTTATTTTAAACACATTGAGTGTTTATTTTACAGTAGCTGCCACTTGTTACACATTTCTGTTTACCTGTTTTAAAGCGAATGCTTATTTTGCCGCTCAGTTATTTTTTTTTTTTTAATTTTAAGTGAACTTCAAAGTTTAATAAGGCTTTGTTTACGATATTTTTACGCTGAATTTGTTTATGGTCAAGTTCAGGGTTTTCGGTATGCTGACGTGTAGCTTTAGTCGCGTGCGATGCATTTCCATGATCGTAATGCGCCAGTTTGGTGTTGTTGTTGTTGTAGTGGTTTTGCCGATTCGCTGCTTTTATGCGTCGTTTTACGCATAAAAGTGGGTCAAGCTCAAAAGCCGCCTTAAATAATATGTATGCGTCAGATGTTGACAAACTTTTCCGCATCTTTTTTTTATTATTTTGGTGTTTGTATATGTTTTGTTTTTGTTTTTCTGATACTTTTTATAAATAGATTTTTTATAGCTTTTACTTAATTTATGCCTGTAGTTTAAGATCTTAGCTGTTGCATAAAATTATATATTTGAAAAAATTTTATATTGTTTTTATAAAAAAGCTGTCCTTACGCATTACAGAAACATTATGTACGTGTTATGTTATATGACGGGTATTAAACTTATTTGCATATCTTAATTTTTGTTGTTGAATTTTGAAAACTTGGCGAACAATCATTTACGCCTGTGAAATACAAAACATAATACGATTAAAATCTGTTTCATATTAAATTAAAACGTATTCAAAATTACATATAAAAAACTCGTACTTAGGTATTTGAAGTATAAATTCTTAATATTTTGACTCTTATTTTTAAGTTTTAAGTTATGCCAATTTTTGTTTTAATTTTTTGTTTTTTCCAATGTTGATTGGCTGCTTTTGATATGCAAATCTTCCAAAAATTAATGGCTATTTGCGTATTTTCCGTTTATTAAGCAGCCTAACCGGTTGAGTCTTTTATTAGCAATTTTCAAAGTGCAAAAAGAAGAATTATTCTTATCTTTAAATTTCTTGAAGCACGCCACCGCACAGTGCGCTTTTTTCGATTTGAGGATGACACTAGCATTATCTCAAAAACTATAAAAGCTAGGGCCATGAAATTTTGTACAAATGAGTTTTAGCCTCACAGCACAAAAAATTAAAATTCTAGGTCAACTGCATCGCCTACCTCCCATACAAACCATATTGTTTATAATAGAAAACCGCATAAAATTGCTTATTTATGTTTTTAAAGAGTATATTTAGTTTATTTAACTTCACTTAAACGTCATGCTAAAACTATTTTAAATCAGAGAACTTTAAGATATATCTCCTATACAGCAATATTACCATATTAACGAAATTAAAAAAAAAATTTTAAGAAATTGGTTGCTAATACAAAATAAGGTCACAACTTGTTTTAAATTATGTATTCTATTATATTTTTCCTTAAAATTAAAAGTACCTAAAAATTGTCTTGGAAATCAATGCATTTTAGCGCAAAATTTGATTTTTAAGACTTTTTTCAAATTAAGTGGTTTTTCTTAATAGCAGCATCTAGCAGCAGCTTTTTACAGAAACATAAGGTAGAAGTACGATATTTTATTATTGTTATAGCCTTCGACTTTAATAATGCTAACTTATCTAGATATTTTCTGCTAAATTTTACTTAAATTTTCATTTCTTGAAAAATGTACAGTCATATTTCAACGATTTTTCTATTTTTATTTATTAACGTTTTTTATTGTATTTTATATTTAATTGAATAGCAATTAAGACATAAAAAAAGTCCAAAGCACTTTGTGCTCGAAGTTATTATTGTTTAAACTTAACTTTATTTTTTGGGTTTTATTGAGCTTATTTTTGTTAAAAATGTTTCAACTTTGACAAATTTTATTAAAACACCATACAATACATCATACATGTTTTACAATCTGACGAATAAAAATATTTTTTTTATAAAATTTAAAAAAACAAAACCCAAATGTCATCCTAAAATTAAAAAAAAGCGCACTGTGCACCGGTAGATGTTGGAAAATAATTTATGATATGACACCTGTTTGAAAGAAGATTTGTATAAATGTGGTACCGGTGATACTTTTAAAATGCACCCCTGACATTTACCGCATTACTGAGAGAAATATAAATATAGGATTTGCTTATTTTAGATAATTATTTTTAATCTCGTTTGAGCATAATTTTTAATAAAAATATACTCTGCACTTTAAAGTTATATACAGTTGCTTTGTTCTTATTGTAGATACTTTTTTTCTACACATTATTTATTTAAGTGACTAAACGTCATTTAAAATAAATCTACAAACACAAATTTTTTTTATTAATTGAACGGTCTTATTGCAATAGCATGATCCCAGCGAAAAAAGTGCTGCCAAAAGAAGCTAAAGTGGAAGGGAAAGTCATGAATTCCATCCCTTCCACTTTCATACCCAGTAGGCATTCTTTTAACATATGCATGTCATTGGAAGGAATGCTTTTCTTAGTCTGCTCTAGAAGTGCTTCCAGAACTTTTTCAATGGAAGATTTCTCTGAGCTCTTCAGTGAAAGGATTCTAGTAAGTGTTTACCAGGAGAATGCCTTTAAGAAGGCATTCCATGGAATGAAATAGTTTTTGTGGTATGGCGGTTAAAAAATAGCTGGGAAAATATCCCTTTTCCCTACATTCTAGTGATTTTGGTGCTGGAAATGAGAAGTGTTTGGGTTTTGTTGGGGGTTTAAATAAATTCCACGTAAAATATCCTTTTTCCCGATTTTCAAAGCATTTAGGTGTTGGAAGTAGTAAATGGTTGGGTTTAATTGGGGTTTTAAAAATCCCACGGAAAATATCTAAAACATATCGCACATTTGCTCGAAGAACGTCATAACCCCAAAAAAGTCATTTTGCATAAAACGCATGTAAAATTTTCAATTGACTCACACCGTGTATGGAGAGAAAGAGGTATTTTCTCTTCTCACGCGGAGAATATTCAAAATAATATCATGAAATTTTTACACAGTATGAAGCATGATATAAAGAACAATTCAGCATCATAAACCCAAAAATCTTGTTTTTTGAGTTATGACGTTATTCGAGCAAATGAGCGATATATTATAATTATGTATAGCTTTTTAACTTTAAATGAATTTAAATGCCATTTGAATGTCTTCCAGAAGTAGTTCAAAGGAATCCCTCTTGGTATAGCTTCTTCATAAGGCTAAGAAAAAGCACACTTTGATCTATAGAATGTCTTCTGGAAGCAGTGTCCCTAAGAATGCATGTCACATTTGCATCAAAAATTTTGCTGGGATATACTGCATAATAAAAATAGCGACATTCTAAAGCGTCTTTAAAAAAACGTAAAAGTCATGGGGCTTGTCATATTGTTAAAGTAAGCCTTCTTAAATTCATCCTTTTTTTATTAATTTCGATTAATTCTTGCACAAAGCTTCTGTACCGCCAAAAATATTTGAAGTATTTATAGTTTCAGTGTTTCAAGACCTTTAATGAAAAAACTTAAAATGCTTATAGCTTTAAGGTCATTGAAAGTTAAATTGAAAAATTAAGCTTGCTATCGAGCTCACAAAATCTGTGTTCGCAGTTTCAAAAATGTTAAATCACTTTTGAATATATTTCAGCAAACTTCTTTGACACTTATTAATTCAAAAGAATAGCAAATAAATGCAAAGACATGTTTTACACGTGTGTGGAAACTGTCAAATATTAGCAAAATAATTAATTTATTTAATATTATCTAAAGACCGTTTTAACTTGGAATGCGCAAGATGAAAAAAACGGCTTATTTATGTGCCACAAGTTTCATTGGTTTAAGTCTTTGGACTCATACGACTAATTATTTATAATTATGTTGAATAAATTATCATAATAACACTGTGCGACAATTTCGATATTGCTGAAAGTAACTTCAGATATCTCAATGGTCCTCATTGGAGAAGCCAATGTCTCATAGAAAATAGCCATCACGAGATTTTTCTGGGTTAGCTTAAATAAACGATTTTTAAAGGTCAACGTTTATAATTTCTTCACACAATTAAAATCCTTCTCATGAAATTTGGACTTGAGACCTTCAACAAAGTGGTTGCAAATTTCTTGTCCCACAGAATTCATCGTTTTCAACTTTATTCAACTTTAATTCTTAGGGCCATTTTTTCAGTACGAGTTTAAACTTTAGTCAAATTAAACCTAGCTTAACTCTCCAAAATTGGGCGTTTAATATCGGTTTAACTAGATATTTTAGTATTCGTTGAAGTTAGATTTAATTAAATTATCATATAATGGTTTTCTTTTTTGCCTAAGCCGAGTTTAAACGTCCAATTTTGGTGAGTTAAGCTCGGTTTCATATGACTAGACTTTAAACTCGTACTGAAAAACTGACCCTTAGATAATAAATACCGCCTTAAATTAAATTAATCCTTAATCCCATGATTCCACAAACAAACTTTTGATCATGGTATCTTTAATTGTTTATTAAATTTTTTGAACATTCTATTCCAGAAAACATTTATCAGCCACTTATGCCTATCAACGCATTCTCCTAAAATATCGTAAGATGCCAAATAAAAATTCAAATCATTTAGCAATAGTAGTGGATCTTATATTAAAACTTCAACTAGCATGGTTTTCATCATACAATCTAAAGTTTTTACAACATCATAAGTAAAAAAAAAAGGAAAGTTTTCAGACAAAAACCATCATAGAAATTTTCAATACTTTTCTTTCGCTAGAATACTAAATTTTCCAAACTGTAGGGTAGTGGCCTCCGGTTGTGGGACACCCTTCGTATTTTTTGACACAAAGCAAATATCGGTGATTTGAGTATCGTCAAACCTGTAGTTTGCTAAAACCGAATTGAATTCACGCATTTGTTTGCTTGCGTGAGTATTGAATAAAAAAATTACATGTTAGTTAGTTTTGAATTTTCCGAGTGCGATAAATTGAAGTGAATTAACTCTTAGACAGATCTGTTATGCATAATTTATGCAGTTTTTTCATTGTATCTTGTTATGAAACATAAATTTCTGGCTAAATATGTTCACCATACAATTTTGCTAGTCACTTTAGAAATGGCTATAATTCCCAGTTGTGGGACACCTCATGTAAACGGTTGTTTTTTGTAGTTAAAATATGCGTTTGTCTTACAAACTGTCAAATATCATCGTTTTTGGCGTTGATATATTTAAATTGTGTTTTTTTTTCATTTTTACGCATTTTTAGCCACACCAACCCCAGAAAAGTCAGCCAGCTTGGATTTTAATGCATTTGCTTTTTTTTTGCCATTGAAGACTTCTTTAATGAATAAATGTTGGTTACTTTTCGTATTTGTGGTGGTTTTTCTAAAAAGTTTCTAATTTTTAATGGATTTTTCAAGGTGTCCCACAACCAGGTGCAAATTTTTTTTTGGCAAAAAAATTACCCTTTATAAAATTGAAGCATCGACGCGAATAACGTTGCAAGCGACCAAATTATAAGTTTTCCGGAATTGAGAAAAACGTTTTTAATGGCGCACTTAGAACCATTTGATTTCAATTTCCTCTTTATTGTTGTAAGAGTTGTAAAGAAATTTGCCTGTACATATATAAAAAAATATCCCACAAGTCAGAGCATTTTTAACGGTAGTAAGAAAAAAAACATGCTTGATTCGTTTGTCGCTTACAACGTTATTCGCGGCGATGCTTCAATTGGTCTCACAATTTTTTTGGTT
This sequence comes from Dichetophora obliterata, assembly GCA_963920525.1. Taxonomy (NCBI): domain Eukaryota; kingdom Metazoa; phylum Arthropoda; class Insecta; order Diptera; family Sciomyzidae; genus Dichetophora; species Dichetophora obliterata. The sequence continues at coordinate 6,805,844 of OY986436.1, read as the reverse complement.
GACTAAATCAATATACATAATTACTTTAGCAAAAATTTAGCTTATTTGATAAGCTTCCCACAGCTATGCATTAAAATATTATACACTTGATCAAAAGTTATAAGCCAAAAATCCAACCTGTCCCATAACCGGACGCACTCACTTATATTTTTTTCAAAGTAATTCAAAATAAAACAAAATTTAGAGGGGAAAAAAAAGATATCTAGAAATTTTCATAATAGTTTTATTTATTGCGATAATAATTGGTACATAAGGAATAATTTCCTTTATAGTACAACACATAATTAGGAATTAGAGACATGTTTTGAGTTTTAACATGTTAGCCCAAGGTTTTATAGAATACAATGTTGTGCAAAGTTGTAAATGTCTTATCTTTAAAACATAGTACTCTGTTCAGTTTCTTGTGAAATTTCGCTCAAATCTCTATACAAAATATGACAGCTGCGAAACAAGCATGTACATTTTCACATTTTCGTCAGAGCAGTACTCTATTCTGCTGCGTGAAATTATCGCAACATGTTTCTGAGCAACATTTTTTCACGACAGTTTAATTGTGCTGCCTATTTATTTTTAAGTGAAAAGAGAGAGGTCATATGAAATTTCCCAACTCACTCAGTGAGTCTCTCTGAGAAACGTTGCCATAGGAACTCCTCGCAATAAAATTTATGTCAGAAATTTCACGCAACAAAAAAATGAATGTTGTCAGCGAAATTCCACGCAAGCAAACATAGTACTATGCTTAAAGTTTAAAAATTTGTTTACTGGAATCATGCATTATTCATTCATGGAACTGATATCTCAAACTTTTCCAGAATTACATTAGTATTTATACTTAAGGGGGCATTTGAACCTCTCGGAAAAATTTAGGAGGACGCTATTGTAGCTCAATTTTGTGGGCAATAACTTTGCTTAAGGCCTCTAATTGTAACTGTACTTCAATAAGAAGATAAAGGAAAAGACATAGATAAAACTGTTGTTGTATTTGACCTTGAAAAAATATCTTATCTGAGCTACATAACGCAGATAAATGCTTTGGTGGGTATGTTCTATGTGCTAACTAGACATGGGTAAAGCAGCAAAAAATGCTGCGCTAATACACCAACATAAGCGCAGTTTACTGTATCAGCGTACTGCGTTAACGCAATTGCGTCATGATGCAGTTTGGAATGCTATGATAACAAGATGTGAATTAGCGCAATCTGTTTTTGAATTGTATAGCGTATTGGGTTATGTGGTTGAGTGCGGTAAGTTTTGTGGTGAAGTAACACTTCGTAAAAATAAATGGAACCAAATAAAAATCCTGAAACAAAATATCACATATCTAAAGATCTGCTCATAAATTGATTTAAAATTACTTAAATAATTAAAGTTATTTGTTAAAATGAAACGTTACTGAACAAAAACTTTATTTTTAGAATTCTCCTAAAATTCAGAAATCTTCTACTTTATTCATGTAGTCAAACTGTATTCCGTTAAAGGTTAATGTTAGCAATCAAACTGATATACATACACATTTCGGCAGTGGAGTTCCCAAACGCGTTAACGATGATTTTCGGTGTCGTTAGTTAGCGAAAACTGACATTTTCTATGAACGTGGCATGCACAATGACCGATAACGACAACGGTTATTATCGTTAAATTTTTGGGTACGATAAACAAGTTTAAAGTTTGATTGAAGTTTTCTTTTACTTTCCAAATCCTTCAACATATTGTTATACATATTGACAGAACCATTACGTGAATGGAAAAGCATCATAACAATCAAACACACTCCAAAAACTCATGCTTAGCAGCATTTTTCCTGCAACTCCTCGTCCATATTTAAATAAGCAAACAATGTTCGCTTCGAACATTTCATTGCTATGTTTAAGACGCCATACAACTTATATAATTTTTGCTTGCTGTATAAATATTTTTTCAATTGATTTTATACGATTTAAATACAAATTCTATATATTTGATAGTTTAAATCATACTTAAATCACAAAGATTTCTGATGAAGCCTTTAGCAGGGCCGAAATTGCAATAAAATCAGCTAGTGATGTTTTCCTTTTTCATATTGGAAACGATGTTGTCGCTTCTTTGGAAAGATTCGTTATAACAATTAATAACTATTGCGTTACTTTTTTTAACACAAGTGAATCGGCGCAGTAACTCATTTAAGTGATTCAACTCAATAGCTCAACAACGCGCAGCGTTACCCATGTCTAGTGCAGATTTTTGCAGTTTTTTTTTTGGTGTCGCACAGTGTGATTTCTTCTACATGTTACTTAAAAAGTTTGACCCCTAGACATATGCCTGAATAAATTTTCAAACATTAACAAAATGTATTGGCACCAATATGATATTTAAAGCAAGAATATTTAACTTTTTATGCATATCTGATAACATAATTATTATTCTTGAATGTGGTTTTTATTTTGTTATAATTAAATATTATACACATTTTTAATAATTAATTTGTATATTAATCAAATAGTTTGAGATTTAGAAAGATCCCTTAGTAAATTTTCAAAAATTTAATTTTTTTTCAAAGATATTTTGGTGTAAAACAAAACAAAAGAGCTTGACCTTGTGTCTCTTTGCACGTTTATAGGCTAAAGCTTAGTATGCTGTAGAAGCGAAAAGAAATCTTCCGTTAGAAATGCATTGCGTTTTTGACAACGAAAAGGTAGCGAATTTTTTTTTCATTGGTTAGTACGCTGTTGAAATAAAAATTTGTTCAATGCAGCCAAGTTCACAACCATAATTGGAGAGTTAACATGTCAAAATTTTGCTGTCGTTTAAATGTCCGTACATTTAACTGGGGAGGAAATTTGACATTCAAGAATAATGTTCAACTAACACATTCAACAAACAGGTTATAGTAAGTATGTGTTGGAGTTGAGTCTATACTGAAATTTCGCGTGTAGAATTAAGTGCCTAAAAATTTTTGTTCCTACAGCATACTAAGCTTAAAGAGAAAAATAGCCTAATAATAAATGTAAAACATTCTAAATAAAGTAGTTCTATTACTTTTTACGAACTTGCACTCTAGTCGTATAAAATTTCACTTCAAAAATATGCGTATTAATGAATTTTTTCCTGCGGCAAGCTAGTTTAATTTGCGTTCTAATCAAAATTTTAACTAATTTGATGCGTAATTTGACTATGGCATTAACATTTATCAGAACAAAAAAAAAACAACAACAATTAGTTATGTTGTTAAGGTTACATAAATAATTCAACAAAAGTTATTGCCACAAACTAATTAATAAACATTAATTAGTAAAAATAACAATGTTTTCTAAATCTGTGTTATTTCAGACTTTACGTCACCTAATATTTAATATAATACAATTTGAATTAAAGATATTTATATGTTAATATCCTAAATTAAATTCATTTATTGAGCTAGTATTCCGGTTGTTTCTACGAACATCAAAAATAATAATAATAATAATATTAGCTGCGTTCCTTTCGCCTTAATATAATCGCGATAACAAATTTTCTCACAGGAACGGCAAGAAAAATGACTCGTAGAGGGCACTACCGTTGCAGTCAAAATTAAATTCAAACAAACAATCATGATATGATACAATAACTATTAGGTGTCATGAGAACATGTGTCGTTCACAACTGTTGTGAACTTTTATGGTAGCGATGTGAACCTTAGTGAACAATGTTTTTCTCTGAATGTGTTTTAGTCTAGACGTCAGAAAAATTATACATTATTTAATTTCATTATTATTATTATGCGATTATATAAATTGTTGGCTCTGCTGAATGCGGCCAATGTGTGTGGCACACGCTGTTTATATTGTATTCTTTTGTTTAACTTTCGCTGGTCGCAGCTCTTGAGAAAATAGGTAGCTGTCAAGGCTACCTTATAGTGATTGTGAAATGACATGACAGCTCATAAAAATATACACTGCGGCACCTGTGTTTCAAATTTTTTAAAGGCTATATCACAATTTTATATGGATAGCAAAAATAATCTTATTTGTTATAGAATTATTATCTTTGTTTTTGCTTTGCATGTAAAAAAAATAATCTGGATTATTTTGAAGCGAATGGAACGCAGCTAATATTGGTAACAAAAGTTTATCTTAATTATGCGAAGAAACTACTCTAAAATATACTTACTTGGCTTTGCATCTTATTTGAAAAAAAAACCAAGTAATCTTAGTTTGTTTGCAGATAGCTAGCACTTTTTTTATATACATCCTTAGCAAATCAATTTTTATACGCCGTTGTTGTTGGACTATGATGAATTTGTTCGCGCTTCTCTACATCTTAATGTGTATTTCTTCACCACAACAGCACGTTTAACAAATATCATATGTAGTAACAGCCAACAATTATAATAAAAAAAAAAAAATAAAAAAATATTAGTGTGGAAATTTTAAATGTAGAAAAATTTACTGCAATTTATTTTTTGTTTTCTTACTTCAAACATATTCCTTTATAATGGCAGAATACCTACATAATAATGACAAAACAAACTTAAAAAAACAATATTACCTACTTTAGTCGCATGTGGCGCTCATTTGTGCTTATTATTACAAAGCTCACCTGTAAAGTTTTTGGTTTAATATTTTCTGCATTAACAGTTTAGTGGCATAAATAATTGCATGTGTTGCAGCAACATGAAAATGAAGCAACAAACAATTAACAGCAACATGTTGCTGCAATAAATAATACGTATGAAAATGAAGCAACAAACAATTAACCTGACTGACTCACTTGTTTTTGTTGATATAATTCATTCTACTGCTGTTTTGTATGCGGAAAATTTATTATCTTCGTTTAATATGCTAATGCGTATGATAAGCACGATCGTTCTATATCGTACTTGTTTGCCCTTTTAATTGATTTTTTTTATCTGTCATAAAATGAGTATAAATTTAATAACACTGTTCAACAATTTTTAATCTTTATGAATGCTCAATTCAATCTTTTCAGTATTTTATACAAGTTCTAGGTTTAGTCTCAATGATGGCATATTTTAATTATATGTTGTTCTATATATCTGTGGTCACAAGGAATAATGACTTAACACAAAATATCGTAAAAAAGCGATATGGAACTTACTTTATTGCCGATTTTTTAAAGTATGCAGATAACCATTTTTTGTCCAGAATTGATCATCACTTATGTCTGCACATATTTTGTTTGTAACGGTTCATATATTTTAAAAAATGGGTCGTAGTTCGTGCAATTAAAAGATGTTTTTTACGATACTTTGAGTTTAGTCGTTATTCCTTGTGACCACAGATATATTGTTTTTATAATTCTAAAAATATATAATTTTTATAATTTATAATTTTATAATTCTAAATATATATAATTTTCTTAGAATTATATATGAGCTTAATGCCAAATAAGTTCATGAAGCAACAGGTTACAACAGCAACACTGTTTAACCTGAACAAACCACGAAGCAGACTAGCTGTTTCGTTGATAGCTACATCAACTCTTCAGTAGTCTTTTATTGTTTCTGCAGTATCATCGACTTTGATAAGCTTATACGAACACTATTTGCTTTCATATAAATTAGATTAAGATATATCTATGTTCATAAGCGATAATCGCTTAAGTCGACTTAAGACAGAACTGAGTTATTGATGTAGATGTGGTTCACGCATTTAGTGTTATAAATACACAAAATCTGGAGCTTCTGGCATGACTCTAGCCAAAGTTATGACACAAAAACAAAAGACGCTGCTATATAACTTGTATAGCTATTGAAAACTTTGAAGCAAGATTTCTTGAAACCTTGAAATCAGACTTTAGCTGTTATTGCTAATGAACACAGAAACAGTGAATCAAAAAAGTTTAGGCACAAAGCAATTAAAAATGTTAGTTTGTTAGTAAAATTTTGTTCACTTCACTTACAGAAAAAAGTAGTAGTATGGGCACTTAAAAAATATACTTTTTACTATGTATTAACAACAAAAGATAATTTAATTTCCATTTTATTTCAGATTAAATGTTAGAAAACTAAAAAAAAACATGATTTTAAAATCAAAAAGTTTAGGCAGAAGTGAAAAATACTACTATTTTATTATCAGGGCGAGTATATTTGGAGTCATCTAAGACTTAGTTAGGCCTCCTTTGGACTGAATTACCGCCTCTAAACATCAACGCATGCCCATCACTAAATTTTATGTCTCCTCAGATGTTATTTCTGACCATTCGGTTCGTATGGCCTAATTGAGCGTATTTTTGACGTTAAGTGATGATGTTGAATTTTTTTTAGTAAGTGCCAAATATGCATAATGGCGTTCATAACAGTTGACTGCGGAGGTTTTTCGAACTGCTTACAGTGGCAGCTTAGTTATTCCTGCACAAGATAAGACGAATGTTTTGGATCGTTATATTGCTGAAATAAATATTGTCTCACAGTTAACCCCAACATTTCAACACTGGGTGACAAATTTTCCTGTAAAATATTCAAATGAAGTTGCTTATCCATTTTCTCATTAATAAAAATAAGATTCCCAACTCCAGATGCCACCACACGACCCAAAACCATAACATTCCCAGCTAGCACAGATTGCTAGTTGTAACAAAAATATGTTATAATTCGGTGGTATTCCAGTTTTTTAAACAAATTTAGTCACAAATGGGTTGCATTAAAGTTTTAAATAAGTTATTTTTAACAAATTATTCGTTTTGTTGCAAATAAGTTAAACTATGATGTTAATTATGTTACGAATAAATGCACTTGTTGTAAAAATGTTTCATAAAGTTTTGAAAAAAATAAGTATTTTTTACGTTACACTAACATTATTACAACATTTGTTTTTGTAGCACCTATAAAAAATGTTTTAGCAAAAACAAATTAGCAACCTACATGCGACTATATATATTATATTATATTATACTAGCTGATATACCCGGTGTTACTCGAGAGTAATTTATATAAACATTTTAATATACACTTCTCGATTTAATGTTTTTTTTTTAAATTTTGGAATTTTGTAAAAGCATGTTGAATTTAAGTGGGGAGGCAAAAATTAAGTAGATTACTATAAGGAAGATTTTATTTAATCCAAAATGTTCGTAATTTCTCTAGACACACAACTGCATTCTTAGAGATAAATGGGGATGTTCAAACTATATAGAGAATTTTGACACAAGACTAAGTTTTATTAATAGTCTGGTATGAAAAAAAATAGATTTTTAGCCATAACTTTTGATTGGAAAGAGATATTAGGGTAATTTTTTCACATAAATTATTTTGAGACTTGACTTTTTTGTAAAAAATATAAAAACAACATTTTGGAATAAAATAAATTTCGCGATAAAAATCAAGAGGGGTACCCTGGTTATTTTGATGACAAAAACAGTTAAATAATTTTTGAGCTTAGCTGGAAGAATTTATGCAAATAAATGCTTTGTCATATGAAAGGTAGCCAGATGTGCAATTTTTAATTGATTTAGTTTTTACACCAAAAACAATGTTTGAGTCATTTTTTGAGTAAAAAGTCAATATTTTTGACTTTTTTTGACATAATCATAAAGCATATAACATACGCTGACTTAACGGTACAGTTCAACCTATTTTTGTGAAGTGATTTTATTGAACTTTTGAACAAAAAAAATTTGAATGAAATATATTAATGGACAGCGGAGATATTTGCATCGAAAGACCAAACTTTGATTTTCATGTCGTTTTTTTCTCATTCTTAGGCAACGATGTTTTATGAAAAAGTCGTTGTACTGAAAATTTCTCCAATTTTGAAGATTTTGTGAATGTTTTTGATGTCAAAATAACAGAAATATTTTAAAATTAAATACACAAAAATCTCCGATACTAAAAAGTTTTATAATAACAAAATTACCGTTAGTTGAAAAATTTCAGAGGAGGCGTGGCAAAAACTAAGTATGTAACATTTTAAGTTGGGATACACTTAATATGTGTACCTAGTTTGAGCAAAATCCGTTGAGCTGTTTAAATTTTTATAAAGGTCAAACAAACAAACAAACAAACAGAAAATGAGTTTTATTACTATAGATTAAGTTATATCAATCTCACAGCAACTAAATGTTCAAGACTTCGGTTTGAATTAAATGTTTCTAATTTTGCTATGACACTAAAATGCCATGAGCAAAATGTAAATTTTATTGTTCACAAGAAATCCATTACTACCATGTAATCCTCTTTTGTTTTATTTCAGCGTTCAACGAGACTACCAAATTGAACAAATTTTTCAATAAATGGCAATGAATCATTGTGAATCATTGTGATTGTTGGAAGAAGGTTGAAATGAAGTTTTTATTCAGTTACAAGAACATTGAAAATAGTCATTGCAACCTTATGCTGTATTGAGGTTATTATTCAGTTGCTACAACTTAAGGAAACATTATTATAACTCAAAAAATGTAGTTAGGAAAAATAACGTTGAATAAAGGTTTTTATTAAGTTGCAAGAACATTAAAAATAATTATTGCAAACTTGTGCTGTATTAAGGTTATTATTCAGTTGATGCAAGTTTAAAAAACATAATTGTAACTTATAAAGTTTAGCTTGATATAAAAACGATGTATTGAGGTTATTATTCTGTTGCAAGAACTTAAGAAAAAAACATTGCAACTTATGTAATGCAATTAGATACATGAACGTTGCATTGGAGTTATAATTCAGTTGCAAGAAGTTTTGAATAAAATTGTTGTAAGTTAATGCTGCACTAAGGTTGTTATTCAGTTGCAACAACTTTAAAAAATATTTGTAACTTTTGATATGTTGTTAGTTGCAGGAACTGTATATTGAGGTTATTATTCAGTTGCAAGAACTTTGGAAAAAAGTGTCTAAAAACTTCAAACTCGCCATATTTGATTTCTTTCTACAACATGAATTTTGATTGGAATTTAAATTTAATTTAAATACGATTTTCTTAAGTATTCATTATTTTATTTTAGAATTTTCAGTGCAATATATCACTAGAAACTAAAAAAAAATGTTTTTAGCTATATATTAAAGATAATTACGCGGAAATTAAAAATTCGAAATATTTCTTATTTCCAAATTATTTTAAAAATTTTTATTTTTTGAGTGGCGTGTGAGTTTTCTAGAGGTCAAACGCGAACATTCATCGACAAAATGGCCTTTGTTTTAAAATTTTAGTGTATAAATCTTCATACTTTCAATTTAATTGCACAACTTTTTATTACATTCCAATTTGTCTTTTAAAATACACTCCAAAAAATTATCACTAGTTTAATGAAAATTATGTTAAGGAATTGTGTATGCAAAACACTTTAAAACTTTTTAAGAACTTATTTTTTCAATCAGGAATATTTATGCCATCAGTACTACTTCCTTGTTAAAAAAATCTGTCATTATAACAAAAAATAACTTCAATAAAACAAAATATTTGTTACATTCACGTTATTTTACCTGAATTGTAACGTAAGAATACTACAATAAAAACTTTTTGGATGTTTCAAGTATATTTCATCTTGTGGCGTGCAACTTGAGCTTGCAGCAACAACACTTTTATAACATTATTAAAACACATTTTTTGCCTACTTGCAATCTAAGTTGTTACAAAATAAGCGTAAAATATCTGCTTTTTCAGTTGTAATTAAGTTACAATTACAATTTATATCTGTATTGGCAACTCTTTTGCAACACTTTTACAACCTTTTTGTGCTAGCTGGGATTGCTGCCACCGTGTAATTGTATTATTTTTCTGCAGCTCTTTGTTAGGTTTTTTCATATTTTTTGAGCGCCTTCCGAGCCAAATACATTTTATTTGAATTTAGCACTAAATATAACGTAATTGCAAAGTAAATCTGGCTCATTTACGTGGAGTTTTGCGATCTCTTACATGTTTTTCTTGTTTGTTGTGTCGAGGAACTCGTCCATGATATCCAGCTTTATTTAGTATATTTCGAATTTTTTGAGCATCAAGGATTTTTTTAAACCGTTACTGCATTTCATGGCATCGATGGAGTGCATAGATGGAATCTTCGGATTTCGAGCAACTGCAGCCACTACAATTCGCTTCTGGCATGGCGTAAATAAAATTGAAATTAAATTATCCCTTCTTGTAAAAACGTAGTAAAAAATTTATTTTTTAAATGCTTATACTATTTTTTCTGTAATACTTTACTTACTTACGTTTTACTAAGAAACTAACATTTTTAATAGCTTTGTGCCTAAACTTTTTTGATTCACTGTATGTCTTTGACATAGCAAAATTGTACAAGAAAAATTTTTGTAGGATATTTTAACCCTCTAGCGACCTTTTTTATGAGCCTTTTTGGGCAAAAAAAAAATAAGTAAAAAAAATTTGGTTTTTTAAAAAACTACAGGATTTTTTTAAAAACTATTTCAGACCAGAAAACATTTAAAGTAAGCTTAATTAAAATAAAGACTTTGGTGTTTATTAAATATTTTTTCTGATCTTGTTATAACTCAAAAATGTTGGCTTTTTGCCGGGTCATCGAACATACGAGAAGCAGAGGGTTCAATGGTCACACAAGCGTAAAGAATAAAATTCTATTAATAGCTTTGATAGAAACAAGCTTTTTTCAAGAGCAATTATGTTTTGTCATGAATTTCTGCAAATTACCACAGTTAGTTTGAAAATAATTAAATCAACAAGACGGAAATGTTTTGTACATTTTTTTTAGTTTTTGCTATTTTTCTATTTTTTATTTTTTTTTTATTTTTTTATTTTTTTTAGATAATGTTTAAAGACGATGCTAGTTTTTGGGAAAAAACCGCTAAACTAGTTTTATAATTTTTCAGTTTTTTATAAATTTCAACTAGTTTCTTAGTTTGCATTATTTTTACTAAGTTCGACATTAAAATCAGTTTAGCATATGTATTAGTACTTAAATATATTTGTTTGCTAAAATATCTATGCATAAAATATATTACAATCGAATGCTATTAGCGTTTTTTGAATTATTACTTTTTGTTGTGTTATCAACTCACATAATTTATAGAGTAATAATGAATCATTGACATGGTTGAATAGTTTAAAGTGCTTTTTTTGATAAATAAAAATGAAATCAATAACAACTTTTGGGATTTACCAATTATGAGCTCTGATGAAATCTGATGCTGTGACAGTTATTTTTGCGTAGTTATTTGTCAATATTTGAATGCTTTAATTTTTGCTTTAAAAAGAATGTCGTTGTTCTGAAGAATGAAAGTCAAAGATTCAGACAGTTTCGGAGCGTCAAATATATGATGATTGAGCATGACTGGCATTTTTGTGAATATTTTTGCCATCATTTGTCATTTACGCTGATGAGCTAATAAAAATCGTGAGTTTTAATAATGCAAAATTATAACCTTATAGCTGGATTTTTTAACACATATTAAGGCTAGCAACAAAAATACAAATCACGTGATCGTGGCACCTTTCAGAAAAAAGCAACCGTAGCAAGCTTTGAGAGCAGAGAGATTAGTATACATCAGCTATGCCCAGCGCCTAACTCTTTCCACTCTTTTACAACAACTTCAATATTATCATGATTGTTGTAATTCGCCGAATTCAGTTTGCAATTTCAACCTCGCTTCTTAGGGCTCATTTATAGTGGCGACTTGTTGCTTTGCCGAGCTGAGCTGAAACTCAAAAACGCATGTGAGCAATAGAGAACGCAAGTCATGCATCTCTTTTGCCCCAATGGATTTTTGAGTTTCAGGTCGGCTCGGTTCGGTCGTAAGTCGGCACTATAAACGCTCCCTTAATGTTATTGTTTTTGTTCTTTCGAACCATCGATAGTTGTTCTGCGTTTGCACGTTGTTGTTTTTGTTCTTTGGCACCATCGGTCGCCGCTGTTTTGCACTGTTTTTGAAGCGAAGCTTTTTTTTGCATTGCAAACATTAACAGCATGAGTCGTATTCTTTATATTTTTCATTGTGCGAATACACATTGAGAAAAAGTTATTGAATATTTGCAGGTGGGTACTTTTTATATTGCATCAGAATAAATTATGTTTATAGCGGTTATTATACTCTTGAAAAATGGCAAGAAAATAATTTGCGGAAAACCGGGAGTTTACCTATTTTTTCATAGATAATAAAAGATTAAAAACATTTTAGTCTTAATAACATAACAGTTTAGTTAATAATAAAAAAGAAAGATAATAAAAAAAATATAAAAAATTTTAACTTCATTTTTTATATTTTTATATTTATATAGCAAATAAAAATTTTTATAAGATAAAAAAATGAAAAAAATGTATGATAAATATACAGCCCTAAGCTGGCAAATTAACATTTGTTAACCAGTATTTTTTATATTTCTATATGTTTGTTGAATTTAAAACAAAATTTGAAGCACAAAAAACAAAATTTTTGAATGAAATTGTCAATAACTTAAGAGCAGTTGACAATTTTTATCAAAATTCATTATTTATGAGTTTCAAATTTCGTTTTGAAATCAAAAAACTACAACAAACACATTGAAATATTCAGAATACTGGTTAACAATTTGTTAATTTTCTAGAATAGGGCTGATAATAAAAAATTCACAAAAAAAAAACATAATAAAGAAAGTAAAAAAACATAAAAAACAAAAAATTCAAAACTATAATGCAACAAATAAAAAAGGATATCTGAAAACCTCCACGCGGTTAAAGCTGGGCAAATCAGAATGTATTCTGACTAGCAAAACACTGAAACAATTGAAAGTACTTGATTCAATATTCTTACATAAGTTCGCTGTCGCGGACTCTGCCAGCACTCGTGTTATTGGTAATTCGTCATTGCATCCAGATTTTAAAAGTTTTTTGATGCTGTTGATTTTTGTTGTTGTTGTTTTTGCACTCTTCAAATAATTTTCGTGGGCATCGCTGGTAAACATAGTTCAGCAGCACCACCCGTTTGGAAAAATTTGTCGATAATGACATAGATCTATTCTTTGTAAATAAGCTATCCAAAGTACTACTTTACAATCAACTGTCACAGCAACGAATTTTTCCAAGCATGATCTTAGTTTCCTTGCTTTTGATTTTCATATGGAACAACCGCCATTTTCCTTCAGTTTTCGTGATTTTAAATATATTAGGGGTATTCACACTGACTTGGGTAGTTGGGTAGATTGGCAAATGTCGTACATTTTGTTTTTGTCAAGTGCCATTCTATTCAAGTAACCATCTGCCAATCTACTCTAGCTGACCCCTGATTTGTTTGGGTAGATTGTTTTCTTGCCAAATGTTACTACCTTTTTCAAGAATTGGCAACAATTGACCTAAGGGCATCAAATTTACTATGTTTGTTGTCAAGTCTAATATCACGAATAATACACAAAAAATATTGCCACACCCCTATTTCCGCCCACAAGTTAATAAAAACGCTATATTTCAGACGAATTCGGTTGTATTAGACTAAAAAATTTTTAATTTAGTTCGTATGGCTACTATCGACAATTCAACAAAAAATGGGTGTGGTCAAACTATAACTACGCCTAATTTTCAGAAATTATAATTTCTGAGTTGTGAATGTTTTTATAATGAAACTTGGTTTATATTTGCAATGAGACCAAGTGGTGGACACTAGATATATAAATTTTGCCACACCTACTTTTACCGCAATTCTATATACATAAAATCGTTCGTGCGGTATCTCTTAAAATCTCAGGAACGGTAACACCTAAAGCAACTAAATTTACAATATCTGTTAATATCTCGGTTTAAAAAAAACCACACCCCCTTTTGTATTTAGTTATTGTTTAAAAGTGAGTGTCCACGCCCTCTTTTACAGCCCACAAATCAATATAAATGCTATATTTCGGACGGTTTTGATCGCATTAGACTAATATTTGGTAGTTCAGTCTGAATTTTTGGTATTTAGTTATTGTTTAAAACTGTATTAAAAGTGAGTGTCCACGTCCTCTTTTACATCACACAAATCAATAAAAATACTTTATTTAAGACAATTTTGGTCGTATATCACTTAAATTTGGTAATTTAGTTTGTTTGGTTACATTCGAGAACAGTAGTAAACTAGGCGTGGTTGCTCTATATCAACGCCCACTTTTTCATAAATCATAAACTGACTACTGGGCCGATTGGGCTGAAATTTTGGCAGCCGATTTGTTTCGCCTACGAGATAGTTTTGGAAAATTTTGCCAAACCCCCCTTTTCCGCCCACAAATCAATAAAAATGGTATATTTTAAACTGTTTCGGTCGTTTTAGACTAAAATTTGGTAAATTAGTGCATATAGTTACTTTCGGAAAATGAACCAAAAATGGGCGTAGTCAGTTATGCCTGTTCAGATATGCAAAAAATGTGTACAGTAAAAAAATTTTAAATTTTTTTATTTCACTTTTGTATATAAATATGCCATCGGCTTGAATTCCACAAAAAAAAATTTTTAAATTTACAGCGGTTTGCTTGTCCTTCTCAAAGGGTTAAGAAAAAAAAAATCATGGTTTTGTCATGCTTCCATTTACCACAGGGTCTTTTTGACACGTACTTCTACAAAGTGGCACATAGTATATTCTTCTTTTATATGCTTTTGCCTTCTGCTTCTAAAGTGTCAAATTCTGCTAATTTGCATGCAAACAACAACAATAGCAACAATATCAAAAAAAAGCTTGGACTTTGCGTGATCGGCTGCTGGCACAAGCCAAATATTTGTAGACAAACTGGCGCTGGTTACAAAAAAAAATGTAACCAACCATTTTTCTCACGCTTTCTTTACACAAATTTTAGAATCAGGAAATGGAAATATTTAATCTAATACGCAGATTTTTGTTTATGGCTGAACAAAACGTTAATGAAATAAAAATTTCAATGTATATTAAAAATTTAAATACTTGTTTGTTGTTGGATTTCCTGACTATTCACATGCTCCCACCTCCAACTACACCTCCAGCGTTACCTCAAAAATTCTTCAGACAAATGTAGCTATTTTCATATTAATTTTTTCAGGAAGTGTATTTTTGTTGACTCACAGTCGAGTTCATATTTTTTCGCACACTTTGCATATAAAGTGTCAAATTAAAAAAAAATGCGTAATTATTTAATTTACTATTTGTTTTTCAATTGCAGTTCCATGTTTAAATGACACATTCGAGTGTTGTAAATATTTTTCCAAACAGATAGTTTTCGTCCGTTTGAGCGTTAAGTTTTAAAGTGGCATTCGGTCAAAAGATCTTAAATTTTTTATTAATTGTTTAAAACTTAAGTTTAAGTTAATTCGAAAAAATACTTTTTTTAACGGAAATGACCATACGTAGTCGCGTGCGTTGCAGTTTTTCAAAGGAGCTTTTGATATATGGTGCGCAGAAATTAAAAAAGCTCCATACGCACCAACCAAATTCCAGTGAAGCACAAAGTAATTCATATGGTTGACATTAGTTAAAAAAAAATTTATAAAATAACTTACTTCAATCTTACACTAACGCTTGGTTTTCACTAAGTATGTCATTTTCTATGATCAGTTGTTGTCAGTCCAATGAAAAATGTCAACGCGTTGCAGTTTTTCTATCATTGACAATAACTGCATTCCCGTGGGCGTTGATCTAGAGCGCTGCTCTATTTTATTCAAACCCCAGCTCAGACAAAATGCCTTTCAATTGAATTAATGAGAGACAGACAGTTAAACCTCAGAGAGTAAAAATCACTTTGTAAAGTTTCTAGAGAACATAAGCCATTCGGTGTCGGTATAAAACTCGTAGGTTCAGCTGTCGATCATTTGTTTTCAAACATTTAATGTCACTCACAACACAATTGATCAATAGAAGCTCGGTCAAAGTCCGTACACGGCCAATTTTCTTTATTTTTTTTTATTTAGTTAATATTAAAAGTGATTAAGTTTATTGTCTTCATAAAACTGACATTGTGAAAACCACCAATCACTAACCTCTAAACAACTCAATCCTGTCATTATCGAAGTAATGTGATTTCTTATTTTTATTACCCTACGATGTGCAGTTAATCAACATTGTTGTTGTAAATAAACTAATATTTTATAGTAACTTTATTCTTGAAACAGCCAATTATATATTCTTTAATTAATAATTATGGCCCATTAAAAGTTAATAAAATCTTAGCAGCGGTAATCGATGTCGATAAATTAAAAAATATAATTGCATTTTTATGATTTTCAATGAAAACAACATTTAACTTTACTCAAAGTTGAATTGAAAATAAACGGAAAAACGGCATTTGACCTCTGGCAGGGCTCTTAAGATGCAAACTTCCTAATTAAAACCAAATAAGAAGCTGTAATATTGCATACACTTAAGGGAAAAATTCCGTAACAAATGGTTTTAAGTAAGCTTATGACACGAGACATAACTAACTAAATTGAAAGATTGGTTCAGAATATGAAATATTTAGTATTGTCATATAATCGCACAGTGAATCATGTAGAACATGCTAGCTAACAAAATTATTTGCTTGAATTTTTTCATTGCGATTATTTTAATGTCTAAATATTTTAGCTTGTGGCACATTCTAAACTCAGATACCTCCCACAGTTAATGTGTGCTTTATATGACATCTGTGCCTACCGTGCCTCTGTTTGATATGGTTATTTTTATACGTAAAACTTTTGGTTATCATAGCGGTAGCTATAAAATTCTTTTAATTTGTGTTAAATAAGAGCAAGCGTGAAATGAAGGCATACTTAAGAAGATATTTTCTGAAAAAGTACTAACAAATGTATGTTAAACAAATGTTTTCTTTTTTTTTAACTTGTATTTTTTGTACATAAAGATGGCGCTAAAGTTGGTGTTCTTAAAAAACTGCGAAAAGCGGTCCACATCATGGCTTGGCTCCAGATCGTCAGAACAAATAAAAAAGAAATATGCATTCGAAAATGGACTCTTCAATGCACATTTTTTACCAAAATTGAATGAAAATACGGAAAATTATTTGTTATTTTTTAATTATTTGTATGTTTCGAGAAAAACGCATTTACAGATACTCTGGTTAGTTAAAGGTACTCTGGCGCACCGGGTCTTAAGCGCCGAAGCGCAGAATCTGTATTATTAGCGGGACAGTATATATTTTTTACGTATTCTTGAATAGTTCTACAACAATAATCAATTAAAAACACTTTCTTTTCAAAAAATTGTTTGCCTAAAACCTCACTTAACATAATTTGCCCATTTACAATATAAAACATTGTTACACGAAGTCTTAACAAAAAAAAAAGAAGGAACCTAATTCAGTAAAAATGAATTTTATTTTTCTATAATTCTTTACAAAATTAAAATTAAGCTCATGAAATAAAAACAAAAACTATATAAAACAATGCAGATTACTTCTTCCTTCAAAAGTTCCGAAAATTTTTCTATCAAACGTTCCTTCCTGTTTCCGCAAGCGCGCCGCCACTTTATTAGTATTTTGCTAGAAAAACTTGTGAGTTTATTATTAATGGATCTTTTAGACTCCTTATCAGCATTGACAAGATACAATTTTGACTCAACGAACTTAAATAGATTTTCGTTTCTTTCGTTCTTCAATAATTTGCACCACATTTCATACAATTCCCATTTAGTGATGGAGAATGTGTACTCTAAAAAAAGAAGGAAATAAAATAGAAGCAAGCGTAGGCGTTACCCCAAATCAGTTTTAAAATAATGAATAAACACATATTCAACATATACTGAAAAATCAGCCTGGTGTCAAGCGGTGTCAAATAAGTCCCACCTTCTGGAAGTTTAAAAATACAAACAAATAGCGCAGAAATAGCTCTACTGACAGTTTTGAAAATTTCCAAAATATGTATCCATTTTCACACTTGTTTTCAATAAGATTATATATATCATACCTTCCACTTGAAATTTCATTGCAAACATTTAAAAAAAAAATATTGTAGAAAAATTTACTTGCGTCTTAAAAACTACACTAATTTCAACTGATAATCAAAATAAAATTATTAAAACTAAATAGCTGTTTTACACTGCTTATTACTCAATACTTATCTTCCAATGACAAAAAAAAAAGATCTTAATACCATCTCTTTTAGATCATTACTCATCAACTTGTACAGTTAATTTCTCAAAGTGGGAAAAACAATTTTGTCCAGCTAGCATGGTCTACACGATTCACTGTAAATCGGTGCAGTTTTTTGACCCTTACTTCAGTACAAAAAACGATCGATTTAATGTTAAGAAAATAACAGAAAATCTCAAATCTAAAAATACTAAAGAGGATCGAATAATACATGAAAAAATAAACTATTTTACAGACAGTTGTGACATCTGTATAGCTTCGATGAATTACACGAAAAGCGAAGTATTTCAAATATCACGGAAAAACACTTAATATTGAATATAAACTCAAATCTGGGTGTTTGTACAATTTGTTAAATTGTGCTTCTTTATTTCTTTATTTTGAAAAGAAACTAAATCAGGACTTTGCTCTGATCCAAACGAAATTCGCATAAAAAAATGTATAAGTTTAAATAAAATATAATTTTATCACTTTAATTATTAACCAATAAAACAATTTTGAACTTGAGTTTTTGACTTTAAAACGATAGTTTTTGTGTATGAAATTTTATGGCTTAGCTTTTAATAACTGGAAAACAAATGATTGATTACAAAAAATACTAACTTACTTACTTAATTTAAAAAACAAACATTGTTACATTCAATAAAACTTTATCTAATATTTGGTTCATTAAAAAAAAAATGGAAATTTCAAATACTAGATTAGGAAAGTTTCAACTGTATTTGTGCATGAACTTTTTGTTGAACTGTAAACTTTTATAAACTTTTTATTATATCGTGAAAAAGAATTTTTTTTTATTAAATATTTATTATAAGCTTAATCTACTATAAATTCTTAAGCACTAGCAGCTGGGGCTATCGGCATTCGTCAAAAACTTATTATTCTTATTTATATGTATTTATGATTTAATGCGATCTCTAAAAAGAATTTTTATTTTGGTGATCCCCTACATTTTTTGAAGAGTTTTGAAAATATTTGCTTAAGTTATCATAAATTTTCTTTTAATACTTTACCAAGTTAAAATGAATTTTCATCGGCCTTCAAATAGTCAACATACTGTCAACATACTTTTCGGACAGGTTGTGTTCGAGGTAATTGTGAATGCTTTTACAACTTTTCCACATGGAAAGTTTTCTTGCCAGCAAGTGTGCGGTGCAGGCAAGTCTGGCAAGTTTTTCTTCTATGCTGTTCTTTCTTTGATGCTGTGCTGTTCTTTCCTTTGTGTTTTTGACTTGCTGGCAAGATAAAATACCGTGAGGAAAAAGGGTATTTACCTCAATCTGATGTGAAATTTCTCATGGTAGAACAAATTCTGGAGATGGAAAATATTTGGAAAAGGTTTGAGAGAAGCCTGCTTTATTTTGATATGTAATTTTTACAAAAATAAATATTTTTTGGGTCAACTAGGTATTAATTTTAAAAAAATCACTAATCGTCTACCCTATAAAGGCAAAATAAAAAAGTGAAAATAAATAAGAATTAGTCACTAAAGCATACAAAACAACAAGAACTATATGATTCGAATCACTAAATACAGTTCTCATTTTGTTTTGAAAATACATACTATAATGTTTCCCGACCATGGATTATGACCACATAAGAAATGCTCACATTTGTCGCCCAAACAAAGAAAAAAGTAGAACTTTCCCTGTAAACAATTGGAAGACGATTGGAAGAGAAGTTAATTGGCGAAGCACTTGTGATTCGCCCAAGGGTTCTTTGGAAGATGAATCGCTTTTCGATCTCTCAAGCGAAGAACGCGCCATAGAAGAAAAATATTCAAAATCTTACTTAGCTCATTTCGGCTATCGTTGGAAGATGGATCGCTTTTCGATTGTCCTAGCGATGAATGCGCGATTCGAGAAAAATGTTCAAAATCTTCCTTCGCTCATTCCGGCGATCGTTGGACGATGGATCGCTTTTCGATTGCCCAAGCGATAAATGCACGCTTCAAGAAAAATCTGCAAAATCTACCTTCGCTCATTTCGGCGATTTTTTTTAAAAACGAAAATTTTAAAAATCTATCGTTGGAATATGAAGCAGGCTTTTCTATATATATACTTCTTCCCTAAAAATAATCATCAAAATATTTTAATAAATTATGTTGATTTTATATGATTTAAATACAAATTCTAAATGTTTGATAGTTAAAATCATACTTGATTTTAAATACAAATTCTAGTTGTTTTTCTAAGTAGTGATTTTTTTCTTTTCATATTGAAATCGCCGGCGATTGTCTCATCTTCCAAGTGATTCACTGGCGACTCTGAGGCGATTGGAAATGTTTGCAGGGTTAAGGAGCCAATACTACAGATGTAAATAAATGCCAATTTAAAAAACAATCATTTACCCTGCAAACATTTTCAATCGCTTCAGAATCGCCGGCGAATCGCTTGAGAGATGAGACAGTCGCGGGCGAGCTCATTTGGGAGTCATCCGGATATCGCCAAATGTAAGCAGCTGAGGTCATAAAAGCGATTCGCTGGGAAGAATCGTTAGCGAATCACCGAAAAGCGTCTTAAGCGATTCGACAAGAGTGGCAAACGAATCGCTTTTAGGGTTCCTCAGCGAGTTGTTGCGAAGCGTCATTGTTAAACTTTACAAGTTGTTTTATAGGCGACACTCCTTGTCAAATCGGTCAAGAAAAAAATCGGCCACCGAAAATCATGCTGATATAAATATTTTCAGTTTCCATACAGCAATTCAATACAAAAAATTATTTATTAAAATTTTTTGATGATTATTTTTAGGGGAGAAGTATATAGAATTCATATATGAAGGGCTTATTGTAATAACGTGAAAAGCCACATGAGCTAAAAAAAATTAATTTTTTTAGGCAGAATTCATAACTCAATGCATTGCCAACAACCACTAAAGAGATTTTGGCTATTTCTTATTAGTTTTCTAACCTATTTGTAAAAGTTTCCTTGTTCAATTCCAATTCTTCATACAAAAATGCAATTTTTCAAAACTTTCGAGTCGATTATTTAAAAGTATTTTTATTTATTTATTTATTATGTTGATGATTTAAATACAAATTCTAAATGTTTGATAGTTTAAATCATACTTGATTTTAAATACAAATTCTAGTTGTTTGACAGTTTAAAATCGTTTATCGAGCTTAAGGTCAAAGTTAGAACAATTAATTGTTCTAACGAATTTTTCCAAAGAAACAACAACAACAACAAAGTTTTTCAATATGAAAGGAAAAAAAACCACTAGCAATTGATTTTATTGTACAATTTCTGCGGTGCTAAACGCGTCATCAGAAATCTTTGTGATTGCCCGTGCAAGCGCGTTGACGCACTGCACCATCGGGGCGATGAGATTTTGAAGCTTCAATTTCTCATTTTTTTCCCTCAATTTCATAATGTCACATTTGTTGTTGTATTTCTGTTTTACTTTAGTTTCTATGCTTATGTTATTATATGTAGTCCAACAGCCTGCTGGAAGTCTGCACTAACAAAGCATGTTTACTGAAGTTGTTTTTAGAATTTTTGCTGATTTTGTTTTCAGCTGTTTCCGTTTGGTCGAGCTCTACCATTTGATTAAAGTTTTTTTCTAAATGACCTCTATATTTATTATGTTGACTTTATATGATTTAAATACAAATTCTAAATGTTTGATAGTTTAAATCATACTTGATTTTAAATACAAATTCGAGTTGTTTGACAGTTTAAAATCGTTTATCGAGCTTAAGGTCAAAGTTAGAACAATTAATTGTTCTAACGAATTTTTCCAAAGAAACAACAACAACAACAAAGTTTTTTCAATATTAAATCAAGTATGATTTAAACTATCAAACATTTAGAATTTGTATTTAAATCATATAAAGTCAACATAATAAATATAGAGGTCATTTAGAAAAAAACTTTAATTTATTTATTTATTTATTTATTTGGCCAAGCAAGGCAATATACTTATTCTAACAGGTTTTTTTACCCTCACCCTTGTTTTGGTGTACAAAGACATGCTAATCGAAGTGGGCGTAATCCGCCCACCTGAATGACATGAATTCAAGAACACGTCAAAAAGAAAAGGACAGAATAGAAGGAACTTACACACTAACATATTTTATACAAAGTCGTAGAAAATATGGCTATTAAACTACTAACTACTGTGCTATCTTATGATTATATAATTTAATTATATAATTTTGTGTGGCTTATCATGTTCTTGCAATAAGCCCTGCATATGTACTTCATACTCCGACGATCGATTTTTAAAATTTTTAAAAAACCAATCTTCCCACGATCACCGGAATGAGCGAAGGAAGATTTTGAAGGTTTTTCTTGAATCGCGCATTCATCGCTTAGGCGATTGAAACGCGATCCAACTTCCAACGATCGCCGAAATGAGTGAAGGAAGATTTTTCTAATATTGCGCATTCATCGCCTGGGAGATCGAAAAGCGATCCATCTTCCAAAAAACCCTTGGGCGAATCGCAAGTACTTCGCCAAATCAACTGCTCTTCCAATCGCCTTCCAAATGTTTGCAGGGTTTCGTAAGTAAGCTTTCGTTAAATGTTCGTAAGTTTTTATTTCTACTGAACAACAACATAAATAACATTAACAACACCTTCTCAGAAAATCTTTATATCATATATTTCCATCCGTCATCATTATAAACTCTCAAGCTAATTAACTACAAGTGTTTATAATTGTTTTTCTGGCATTTCATAAATGAGATTACATTTTTTTTAATACACTGTAATTTGTGCATATTAAGTACCAGATTTAAACAAGTTTTCCAGAGTAAATTTTAGCTAGAATCAAAATATCTTTAGCGTCATTATCCTCATTATCATCATCAACAAACAACAACAAATAATTAATAAAGTCAAAAACTTTCCGCTGCACGACAAACATAATAATATTATTGTAAAAATTCATATGTTACTGTGCCAATGTTGTTGTTGTTGTTGATGTTTTCTTGTGGTTATGGCAATGCACAACAAAATAATAATTAAAAAAGCCGGTTGTGCATGCGCAGTCAAGTCAACAAACGAGTCACCCGATAAGCACGTGAATTGCAGGTCCGGCCTCTTAATAATCTCTCTCTTAATAATTTTCTTGTTGAGCATTGTTTTTTTTTGCTGCTTTAGCTTTGCCGCGCAGCTAAGAGGCCTGCGCAACTTGCTAATAAAACCCAGTGAACAGAAACTATTTTTTTTTAATCTTTCGAAGCATTCGTCGAACGAAAATGTTTCAAATGTCCAAAAATTTTTGTTCGAAAATTAGTGCTGTTATTAATCTTATTTTTTACATGTATTTTTTTAGAATTAATTTAACGCCGAAAAGAAAGAGTACAAAAATAAATTATACCGATGCGGAGGATTGAACTCGTGATAGATCCATTCTATTACAAGTTGACTGTTACTACTACTGGGCCATATCAATTGATGAATTTAATCAGCATATATTAATCAAAATAAAAAAAATATAAAAAAGAAACCATTTTTAAAAATTCTGAACTCATTTTAAAACATATACAACGACTGAAAACAAAAACAAAAATTTACTTACATATGAAAAAATATCAACCCAAAAAGTCTTCGCAAAAGTCGCAGTCTTCGCCAAACCTTCGCTTCAATGGGAAGTTAAGACCTTTTTTCTGCATTCTAGGCAGCGTAGTTTTTTATGGCTTCAGCTGTAATGTTGTTATGATTTGGATTGGTTTGAACTTGTTCTTAATTTATTTATCCTTGGAAGGAATGCTTCTAGTCTATTCTGACAACTTTTACTTATTTTACAAGCAACTTGTTCTGGAGCTGTTGTTGGGGTATTTTTCCAAATTGCTCGCTTCTTGATTTGATGCAATAAAAATGGAGAGCACTGCTCTAGTATTCTTCTTTTCTTTTTTAACCAACAGCTGTGTGACTGTGATTTGCAGCTGTTTGCTGTCGCAAGCCAGTGTTTTGTGCTAGTCTCAGTTCGTGTCTTAAGTCTTTTGTTACATTTGTTACAAGTGATTTGCAGATGCTTAGAATATGTAAAATAAGTAGTTTTAACAAATTTAAGCATTTTTGCCTACAATATTACGCCTAAATTAATGAAAAATTATCTTTTTTTTTATTACAGGTGCTTTTGTGCTTTTGGCCATTGGTGTTTTAGCCATTACCATAGCAATTTTAGTAAAAGTTATTCATCCATATGATTTAATTTTTAAATGGAAGCTAGTGCTAGCGGATGATGGTGAAATCTTTAATTTATGGGCTGAGCCACCGGTAGATCTTTACATTAAAATCTACTTATTCAATATAACAAATGCTGCGGCTTTTCTGGCTGGACGCGAGAAAATGAACGTGAAGCAAGTGGGACCCTATGTTTACAAGTAAGTTGATTTATTTGATTTATTCTAAATGTTCTGGCTGCTCTAACGTGTTTATTTAATTTACAGAGAAATTATGACTCATCAAAATATATCATTCAATGACAACAATACAATTTCCACAACTCCCAGCCATCCATTGGTCTGGCAGGAGCACTTATCCGAAGGTAATCGTGAGGATGACGAGGTGGTGATGTTGAATATAGCTATGCTGGTGAGTAAAATTTATTTATTCCAAACCTTTTCCGACTTATGTTAATAGCCTTATGTTAAGTAAATAATATAAACAAAAGACTTAGAAAACAAACTAGTTTTCTTTCAACCAAAATTTTCAATTCTCACAAACAGCAGCTGTTAAATATGCATCAAAGCATCTATAACAGTAAAAGTGTACGCAAAGGTGTGCTTAACAAAATAACTTAACACAAAATCACAAAAGCACGCCCACTCAGTTTTTTCTAGCTAGTTAAAAAAATGGTCGCGTGCCTCTTCATACAAATAAGTTACCTTTTAAAGATGATGCTGATATTTTAATGTGTAAAACTAAAAAAAAAACAAACAAAAAAGCAAACAAAGCAATAAAAAACCAAATAAAACAGTCGAGGTCAATAAGCGCTGAACTCATGCTTATCGAAAATTAAGTCTATAGTATCAGCAAGATATTATTTGCTGATAAATATTTATGTAAATATTTTTACAAGCAAACAGAGATAAGTTCAAATAGTTAGTTCATTCAAATGCTTGCTAATAATAACAACAACAAGAACAACAACAAAAACAAACAAGAACAATAAATCGATTAGCAGCCAGCTAGAACAAGGGTGTTGTTACAAACTGCTACTTGCTGATTGCAAATATGTAATGCAAAACGAATCAAAGTATTTAACAAAAAAAAAAAAAATAATGAAGCAGTTCAACAGGTGGGTGTGGCGTAGGTGATTTTTTTTTTGTAAATATATACTGTCATATTTATTGAACTAAAGTGATATTTTGAAGACTGAACAAGTCAAAATGACTGACTGAATTTATAATGTAATAAATAAGCTCTTTATAAAAGCGTTTGACATTAACATTTGATATGATTTTGTTTTGCTTCAGCTGAGCTCACAATATCTTTGCGGAAGTATCAATTTAAGTCAACGTAAGTATATAGTCTTGTGCGTAGCGCCATTTGTCACAAATATGCAAATATTGCAAATAATTGCTCAATTTTGTTTAAAAAAAAAGGAACATGATTAATTACTAAAAGCTTGCGATATTCTTGGCTCCAGACTATAACTTACAAGGTAAAAATATACAAGATTGTTGTTGTTGTTGTGAAAAAAATATAACAAGATAGTTTTGGGGGAGAAGAAGCTCACACAGAAATTTAACTGCAATTCTTTTACTAAATTTTCCTCGTAATTCTTAATTTTTGACCTGAAAGGAAAAGGATAGATTTATTTAGAACAATTGATTGCAACCATAAGTGAATTATTGACCAGATAAAACCACCGTGAAAGACAATTTTAATTGCTTTTAGCCGAGGATAGTGTTATGCCTTTATCTCGGCAAGCATTTCCAGCCCTTAGTTGTTCCTGTCCTTTAATTCTACATTTTCCACAATTTAGCTGTGGATTTTTAGTTTTCCATAATTTTTAAATGTAGGAAAGAACAAAGAAAGTGCAAAGAACCATGCTGGAACCCGGACTCGAACCAGGGACCTCTGGGTTGATAGTCTAGCGCACTCTCCACTAGACTACAAAGGCCTATTTGTTGTAAGGGAGTTTCTCCGGTTATGGGACACGTTAGGTTTTTGGCTTATATGCCAAATAAGCTGAAGTAATTTGCTGAACTACTTGCTGAAGTAATTATATTGATGGCGACCGTAGCCTAGTGGGTAGAGTGCGTGGCCCCTAAGCTAAAGAACTGCGGTAGACCGGGTTCAATTCCAGCTCAGACAGAAAGTTTTTTCAATTGAATTAATTTTTCTGTTCGGTCGTCACCTCTCTGCTGACAATGGCAAACCTCAGAGAGTAAAAATGTAAAGCCATGTAAAGCTTCTTGATAACATAAGCCGTTCGGAGTCGGCAGTTCTCGGTCATTTGTGATCAAACATTTAATAACACGCACAACACAATTGATCAATAGAAGCTAGGTCAAAGTCCTTCCAAGGGCTGAAATGGCCAGTTTATTTTAGTTTTTTTTTATTAATTATATTGAATTAGTCAACCAGAAAAATTTGACTACCAATTTTATGAGGTGTTAATATTTTGCCAAAAAAAAAAATTGTTCCCGGTTTGGGACACTTTAAAAAATGGGAAAATATAAAGAAAGACCATCAAATATACGAAAATAATGTGCCTTCAATGGCATGAAACGAAACAGTAAATAGCACTTCCTTCATGTTATCCATCACCTTCTAAATACGCAAAAATGCAGGAAAACACAATTTGAATATGATATGTTGACAAAAACGATGATATTTGACCGTTTATTAGTCAAACACATACTTTTAATGCAAAAAAAAGGTGTCCCACAACCGGTTACATAAGGTGTCCCATAACTGAGAATAGTAGCCATTTCGAAAGTGACTTCATAAATTTATGTCTCATCACAAAATACAATTAAATACTGCATAAATTATGCATAACACTTCTTTTTAAATTAATTCGCTTTAATTTATCGCACTCTCAAAAAATGTTACTATTGTGTTGATTTTTTTTTTTCAATGCTCACAGTAAAGGTGCCCCCAGAATATATGTTTCATACAGATGGCATGTCAAAAAAATGGCATACCGAATTTAATCTATGTGTCAAAATTAAGTTTTTGTCAGACAGCTTTTTATTTTATCTTCACACTATCTGACACATCATTTAAAAAAAACTGCTTTTGAAATTTTTGTAAACCGTAAAGTTCTAAAGTGTCCTCCTTTGGCCATTCAAACTAAAAATAAATTTATTATAAATCAATTTATCGAATAAATATCTTAAAATTTACCTTTTCCATTTTCACAATAAAAATTTTTTAAAAATTTATCAAACTGACATTTTGTAGAGAGAGAAAAACATACAAAATTTGAGACGGTTCTAATTCAAAAATTTACAGACGCAAATACAAACGACATTTGGAAACCACCGTTTCATATGTTCCACACTATCTGTAGTTAAAAACCATTTGTAATTTTTGACGTATCATATATATGAAACATACATAGGGTATTCACAAGATGTGCTATCATATCATATTGTCATATTGTCCTAAAATTTTACAAAGAAATTTTAGTTCCAAGATAAATAAATGCAAATAAGAAGCAGCTGTTTGATTACGACACATAAAAAAAACATAGCTTACAGAGTTGTAATGTATTAGTACTTTTTTAAATGGAAGGAAACAATAAAACTAGTGTAAAATCTTAGGACAATATGACATTATGACATGATAGCACTCCTTGTGAATACCCTAATAGTGTAGAGGCACTTTAAGCAAACAAATGTGTGTATTCACTTTGGTGTTAGCAAAATAACTGAGTACTGTACTAAAAGTTTAACAATACTCAAATTCACGATATTTGATTTCTGTCAAAAAATATGAAGGGTGTCCCACAACCGGAAACCTGTAAACAATATCTCCCCTATATAATTGATTACATATTGTACAAGAATACTTTCGCTGAAAGCTTCAAATTCGATAGTTCTGAAATTTAGAAGCATTTTACAATTAGTTTTCTTTGCTATGAATTTGATCATTTTCAACAACTTAGAGGGAGTATGCTTAGTGGTAAAACGGACACCTGACGTAGCCCATTTTTAATTAAATACAATAAAGCTGCGAAGCTTCCAAAGCCTGTTAACAATTCTCAATTACATCTTTTCGGACCTGGCCGCTAAAACACTGATGACATCTAGCTTACACAGTAAGCGACGATAGGATATACAGTATGCACAAGTTAGCAGAGAACAAAAACTATTTAACGAAAAGCCTGTCTACGCCAAAAACCGAAAAGAAGCAAAAAAAACCAAATGCCGCCATAAATTATTTTCACAATAGTTTTTACATTACCATTTCAAGCATTTTAGAACTGACGTTTAATAAGAGTTATTTTATGTATACAACTTTGTTCTGCTTTAAACATTAAGAATAATAATTTTTAAAATACACTTCACTGCAAAAGTTCATGTTGGAAAACACAATGTTGCTACACAGACAAATAAAGCCAAACTGATGTTCGAAAAATGTAAAGAAACTATCGACACAAACCAGATTTTGGCACATTCCGCACATTCAGTTCTGCATTACAATGTCATCACCGACAAATTTTTACTAGCGCGCGCATAAAATATTTGCTCTCATTTGAACTCATCCCCTCATTTTCTCGCTTTTTTGTTTGTATGCTTAACAACTTTGAATGAGCGTATGTTGAGTTTTATAAATGAACTCGTAACTTTTGAAATGAAAAATTCATTTCATCGCTCGCTGACATAATAGGGGTATTTACGATTTGGCAAAAGTGCAAAAAAGTACTACAAATTGCGAACATACCTAACACACAGACAAAATTAAATTAAAGTGCTTTGGCAGTTAGTAATGTGGAATTGAGTTTGCAACCAACATGTTGTAGCAAATATTTGTGTTTTGTTTGAAAATCGACGAAAGCTTTGGATATTTTATTACTTGTTTGTTTAACTTTCGCTAGTATTTGCTGATGCTTCAATAATATCAACAAAATAATTGAAATTCGCGGTGTCACGGAATTATTTTAATATATTGCGTTATTTATTACAAATAAGTTGGTACTTCTAGTGTACACAATTCACCATCACTATTCGTTTGCTGTGATTCGTTTGCACAAAGTGCAAAAAAGAGCTCCAGAGCACAACAAAAAAACTACAGGGCATGGTCGGAGCTCTTGTTCAAAGAAGTGCAATTTTGACAGCACGTGTATTTTTTTATAGTAGAGCTCTTTTTTTGCTTCAATTGCGCTTTTTTGCACAAGAACTCCGCAAAGAGCTTCGACTAGTGAATACCCCTAATGAATTGTAGAAAGTTTCGTTTGGGTTTTTGTATGAGGACCCCCAGAAGTTTGTCTGAATGGGGATGGGTGTGCTTACAAGAAACATAAGGAGTGAAAAATATTACCAGCTCATACATTTGACCCCTCTATGGGTCGATTTGGAAGTAATATAAACCAACTTTCTCAAGTTTTTGGTTTTTCCGTAAGGGGTGGGTGTGATCTGATGAAATGATAAGGGTGAAAAACATTTGTACCAGCTCATACATTTGACCTCTCTAGGGGTCAATTTAGAAGAGATATGAACGATTTCCTTAAGTATTTTTTTGTTGTTGTATGTGAGCCCCCAGAAGATTGGCGAATAGGTAGGTGTTGGTGTGTTTAGATAGAATGTTAAGGGTGAAAAAATAATGGGGCCAACTTATACATTTTATTCTTCTTTGGATCAATTTGGAAGAGATATGAGCTATTTTTTAGGTTTTTTGTTCTTTGGTTTTTATTTTTTGTGTGGGGATCAATAGAAGAGAGATAGGGGATGGATGTGTCAAAAAAAAATGTTGGTGGTAAAATATAGTAGAACCAACTCATAAATGTGACCAATCTGGGGGTTCGTGTTTTTTAATAAACTATTTTGACAATTTTCTATAGTTTATAGGTAGAGTTATAAAAAAAGTTCCACAAAGTTCCACGATATTTCTTTATAAGTTCGAACAAATAACTTATAATTAATAAAAAAAAGCCAAGTTTTGGTCCCCCTTTTCCCCCCTTTTATTAAAAAAGTCGATTTACTCGAACCTCACAACCGAAAAAAGGCTAAGCAAATTAATGCACAATTTCACAAAATTGTATTAAACATGATTGGGGTGCCACTTTCTGAGGTAATGATAAATGCGATTGTGATAGCGGGTTTGATGATGATGTTGACGACAGTTAAAACTCTGCAAAATATCTATAATTTGCATTTTGCTAAATTTTTATGTATCATTAAACAAAAATGCTCTGTTTCTGTTTTTCATTTATGTTTATGGGCACCGTAGGCACCGCCATTTTGAATTTTAAAAATCAAATGTTGAAATCATAATCAGCGACCTCACAAGTCCCTAGATACCAAGTTTCCTTTAAATCTATGTATATCCATATACAATTCATATACAAACAAGCAAGAAATTATTTTCGAATGAACCGAAGTTAAAATACCCTTAAAACCGTATTTTATTAGTATATTCCATGCTTTGAATTTTGTATTATTTTGATGACGTCACTTTTATAGAACGTGGGTTTTATTCAAATATTTCAAATTTGATACTCAGGGTGTTTAAATGTATAAAAGCTTTTACTAATGTATGTAAAAGATTATGTGAGAAATAGTAAATTTAAACCAATATCTTTTGTTTTAAAAGTTTTGCTATAATCATTACGTCACTTTGTATGGGAGGTAGGTGGAGTTTTCAGTTTATTTAACAAACTTCAAGCATCAGTTGCATAGTTAAAATTTAAACTAATTAGCAAAATTTTAAGTCATTGTACTAATTTTTGTTGAATTTATGGAGATTTACTGATTTCATAAAGTCACTTTGTATGGGAGGTAGCCGTGGTTTTCATAAGATTTTTACACTCAATACTCAATACTTATACTCAAAGTACATTTACTGTTAGAAGACTCTTTGCAGAATTTGAAGTTATTAGATTAATTTTTGTGCAATTTAAAGATATTTTATAATTTTTGTAAGTTCACTTTGTATGGGAGGTAGGCGTGGTTGTTGTCTGTTTGGCTCATTTTTTAACATGATCTCTAGTTTTTACTTGAAAAGCTTATATATAGAATTTCGTTACGATAACCCTTAAATAACCGCTGTTATCGCTATCACAGACGAACATACGGACAGACAGACAGGAGGTGGTCTGATAAAAAATACACAATTTTCTATAATTGGCACGCCCCCTAATCGGCAGTATGCTTAGGGGTATAAAAAATAATTTTGTCGTCGTAATTTTGCTATTCGTCCCTGTGTGCAGCGGTCGATCAGTGGCCAAACAGGGTCACACGGCTGTACTAGGGTCGAAGATGGCCTAAAAATAATCCAAAAATCCCGAAAGTTGGGTCGAACAACGCCCGTACAAGGCCTAAATTAAGTTTAGGCCTTAGCTAAAAAAGTTTTTATTTCTACTCGAAGGGTTGGCGCACAATAGGTTGGCGGATGAGTAGTAGATGTGTTAAAAAAAAAATGTTGGGATGAATGGCGAATGTGTTATGAAAAAATAATAGGGCCAGCTCATGCGTTTGACCACTCTAGGTGTACGTTTTTTATGAATTATCTCCGATATTATTCTTTTTTTGCGTTTTTTTTATGGGACCCCAGAAGATTGTGGGTCTGTATGTGGGGATAAATGTATATGACCCCCCTCTAGAGGCCATTCTCCCCTCACTTGTAAGTTTTTGTGAACACTGCTTCAAAACCTCATCATCTTAAAATCTTCAAGTTGCAACTATGAGCAATTTTCACAAAATACGCAAATAATAGTTTGGCGGCATTGTTTTTTGTTATTTTTTTATTTGATAAGATAAATATTGGAATAAAAACTCTTTTTGTTTAAATTCCATAGAATTGTTGGGATTTTTATAATATTAAAATGGACTGGCGTACAGTAAAAAAAAACAATGTTGAAGAGATTAAAAAGGAACAAAATTAATTAATAATAATATTTTAATGTGGTTTTTCAGCAGCGGTTTTTGGTCAGTACTTTGAAATTGCAATTTAAATAAAAATATAAAATTAATTTTTTTTCTTCCGACGTTTCCCGATTTAATTGAAATTTCAATTTTTATTTAAATTGCAATTTAAAAGTACTGTCTAAAAACCTCTGTTTAAAAAACACATTTAATATATTTTAAAAATTGGCCCAAAAGTAGCACAATAATATTTTAAATCCATTTTTATCTATGAATATAATTTTTGTGCAAAGACGACTAACTGCTGGGTCACTTTAAGGTCACTATTAAGGTTTAGGTTGTTTCGCCCAAATTCTTCATCATATTATTCCTAAAGTTTTGCAAAATTGTTTTAAGCTCCAAACTTTTAAAAACTTGTTTAAAAATTAATTATTTTGCTTTTAATCATCTCTTCATGTAGCGAGCTGCAGCTGAAATCGCATTCAAATTATATCAATTCAGATTTGTAGAGTTCTAAAAATCATTAAAAAGAGCTTAACATATACTTAAGGCATATTTATTTTTGGATTATTTCTTAAACTTTTGGCAACCACACTTTGGTAAAAATTGTTTTTGTCTTTTCAGGAGGTGCCATACGTAACGTAAAGATAAAGTATTGTTATTTAAAAAACATTTACTGTATATCTTAAGCTTTAAAATCAACAAAATTTAAATTAATGAGCCAAATTCTATTTTTATCCCTTTATTTGATGTTTAGTTTTAAATTTTTCTAAATTTAGTTTTTTTTTATGTCATTTTGGTATAAAATTAGCCTTTATCCTCATATTACCGTTGCTGTTTAGCTGGACTGATAGTCACGCATCATCGCAGAATCGCACGCATATAAATATGCGTTCAATACACCTGCTTTTGAATGCCAGTTAAAAATTAGAATTTATAATTTGTTTTCTATTTCTGACGTTTCTGCATAAAATTAGCATTAGTCTTAATCTCGCAGTTGTTGTTTATTTAGTTGCTGTAGTTTTCACGCAACTTCATAAGATTTCACGCAATATATCGACTATTGAATTCTAGTTAAAAAATTATAATTGTTTTTTCTTTTATTTTTATTTCTACATCAAGAAAAAAATCGAAAAATTTTTATGGCCACAACTTTATTGTGACTTTTAACATTTTGCGCAAACAACTTTTATTAATGGTTCTTGTTGTTTTCTGAGCGGTTCTTCATATTAGCAGGTTTAAGTAGCATTAATTAGCTACGCTGGCTTAATAAAAATCAATTTTGTATCGATCAAATCTTAAGCTAAGTAGTTTTATTTCCTGGCTAATGATTGATTAATGTTTAAAGAGATTTTTTAAAACTTATATTTTTTTTTTGCTATTACAATATAGTGTCTTGTGACGCAAGCATGCATCAGTTGATTTGAAAATAATTGAAGTTTCAAATTACAATAAGTTTATCATTAGCAAAACTGTTTACTCAGACATTGTAATAATAACAGTAATTTAACAATTAGCATAAATTTTTATGAAACAAATGTCTCGAGAAAATTTAAATGAAATTTATTCAAACCAGAAGCGATGCAAATGAAACAGAAAACATGACAGCGCAGCGCTACAAACGAAAGACTTAAGACACAAACGCGTGCATCACTTCTACTGAAAAAAAAGTAAGCAACTAACATAAATTCGCACATAATTAGCTTAGCTTAGCTTAGAATTTTTTTATGCGCCTTATTTTTTTATAAGTAAAATAATATTTTTTAAGTTTACTCAAAAAATTTTGCAAAAAAAAATTGCAAAATGTAGCTATAGTAATTAACTATTAAAGTCATTGTTAGTGCAATGCAATTACAAATGTTTTCTAATACATCAGCATGATAAAAAATAATGAACTGGTTATAATTAAGACTAATCATTGCAGCTAATCATTAGTTTACAGTGCACAAAAGTACAAGCTTTATATTAATTCTTCTAGAAAATACTACAAAATACCTAAATCGATTAAGTTTTGTTATGACAGCTTTTTAGTTTTTGCTAGAGCTTAATTTTGTGTAATTAATGCTAGAATTATTACTTTAAATACATGACCATAGACAAGTTTCTAAGAATGTTCTACGCTATGCAGCAGCAACTATTGTAATTGATGTTACATCATAAATAATACATCTTTAGAAATGTTGCTTAATTAATCTAAGGCTAATTAGATTTATTCCAAGCACTTAGACATCATTTATTAAACGCTTAGAAGTTGCTGCAGTAAACGTAGGTCAAACTGGCTAGTTTCAGTTGTAAACGCCGAGTCTCTAAGTGACATTGCATAAAATACTGTGTTAGCAGTACAATCAATGACTATTACTATAATGTGGCACTTTGACGTTAAAATGTTGCTAAATTAAATTAACTTTAAAAGATTACGATTTAAGAGGAACTAACTAAATTAAAATTTAAGACCGAACAGTGGTTGAACAAAGGTCGCACGGCCAGACAATAGTCAACAATGGTCTAAAAAACATCAAATTCCTCCGAACATAGGCCGAACATGGTTCGAACAGTGGGTGTTTTGACACAATATTCTTTTATAATTTCTGCCTATGAGTATATGCTAAAAAAACGCTTTGTATACACAAAAGAAAAACACAAACAACACAAGCGATGTTCATAAAAATGCACGCGCAACAACAAAAGCAATCACATGCGCTGTTGATTAAATTTGCTAAACCGCTACTTACGGAACTTTAGTGTTCGGTGAAAATAATTTCATGTTTTCTATAAAACATGATATAAAACATGTAAATGATATGTATGGAAAATGTGCGGCTTTCGAGTTAAATAACAGTGTAAATAATAAATGTGTATTTTAACTGTGTATTATAACTTGAAAGATAATAATATCTTATTCTACAGTTATTTTAAAACGTTATTAGCTTCACGTCTGTTTCGTTCAAATCTTGGGATCCATTTTAACGAACTTCCCGATGAGCTAGAGTTTTGGAAATAAAACATGGCTCAGAATTGGATGACAACACAATAATCATTTATTTTCTTGTTTGTTTGGCTAAAATGCGAAATCATTTGATACATACATGCACTCAAAAAATTTATTAGTAAAATTTCTACGAATGATGTTAGTAAACAAAATATTCGTACATTCTACAAATATTCGTACAATATACAATGTATTTTTATTGTGATATCTTTACGAATTCATTCGTAAAATGTTACTAATATCTGATGTAGTATCTACGAATATATTCGTTTTATATACTAATGATATTCGTAACAAAAATAAATCCATTCGTATTAGTGCATTGTACGAATGATTGTGTACATATTAATAACAATATTCATAAATTTCTCATACGAATAACTTTAAAATTTTGTCCATTACATTCGTAGTATTTACTTATGCTTTCGTACTATTTACGAATACAAAAAAATATTAGTAGAAACAATTTATTCGTAGGTTGAACTTACGAATTATTAGTAGAATGTACGAATTATTAGTTGAGTTTAAGAAATTGAAAACCGAAATCGTTTAGCCTTGTGTGTCGAGCATCTACAGAACATAAGGAACTGTATGATTGTAAAGTGACTTTAGCCTGCTGGTAGAGTGCGTGGCCCGTAAGCTAAAGAGCCGAGGTTCAAACCCCAGTTCAGACAGAATTTTGTTTTTTGTTATAAGATATTTTGATCATTCGTAAATGTAACAAATGTATTCGTACAATATACATGTGTTTTTTTACGAACACGAATAAAATATTCGTAATATGCACTAATATACCTCGATTCTACGAATTCTATTCGTGGCTGAAAACTACGAATAAAATTCGTAAAATAGACGCAGTTATTAGTAATATGTACACACAAATATTTTGGAGTGTGCATACATTCATATTAAAAATCAAACAAAAATACTGAAAAGCTCATTAACATTTTCAAATTTCAAAAATTCACAACTGAAGTGAATTTATTACCTCATTTAGAAAAGTTTTGATGTGAGTTCTGCAGCTCATAGCGTAAAGCGATTGATTTATAACCATAACGTAGTGACTTCGAGTCTCAACAAATTGGACGAATTTTTATTGTTTATGAAACAAATTCAAATTTTGAAAAATTCAACACTGAGGGTAAAAAAAAATTGTACAAAAGCA
Source organism: Dichetophora obliterata (assembly GCA_963920525.1). Taxonomy (NCBI): domain Eukaryota; kingdom Metazoa; phylum Arthropoda; class Insecta; order Diptera; family Sciomyzidae; genus Dichetophora; species Dichetophora obliterata. The sequence continues at coordinate 6,769,777 of OY986436.1, read as the reverse complement.
GGGACCGTAACTGTTATAAGAAATATCAAAAAAGTTAATTTGAAATAGTTATTTTGCGAATTTTTCTAAAAAAGTCAAATTTTAATTGTTATTTATCGACAGAAAAAAATATTAAAACTAAGCTCTTAGAACGTGATTTTTAATGTAGGTTAAAAATTACAAATATTTCGTACTTTTATTTTTTCGGCTAATTTAACTGTTATTTCTCAGCTGTTATTTTTCAATCAGTTTCGGACTTTAATTTTTTCTGTCTTTTAAAAAAATCATTTACGGACTTTTATTTTTTCTGTTGGAAATAAAAATCCTTTTTGAGTAATTTATTAGATATTGTAGTTAGATTAAATTTTTTTTTAATTTTTGTAAATTATGTTTTTTGTTTTCCTTGCATATAATTTTTTTTCCGAAAACCTCTAAAAAACCTTTATACTTTAAAAATTGGAGAAAAACCAGAAAATTTGCAATAGTGAACAAAATATTTATTGGGAGGAATGCATCAATGCTTGCTCCAAATAAATTACTTCAGCGTCTTTCTTTAATTAAACATTTTGTTTTGTGTGTTGTGTATTCTGTATAAAGTTATTTTTAAGAGGTTTTCGGAAAAAACAATTATATGGAGGAAAAATATACAGCATACTTTAACTACAATTAGGGTATTCACAAGGTGTGCTATCATGTCATATTGTCCTAAAATTAACAAGATAAATAAATGCAACTAAGAAACATCTGTTTGATTACGACACTTCAATAAACACAGCTTTCAGAGTTCATATATTCAGAGTAATATATTAGTTATATGAAAGGCAACAATAAAATGTTTAAACTAGTGTAAAATCTTAGGTCAATATGACATTATGACATGATAGCACACCTTGTGAATACCCTAAATATCTACGAAATTACACTAAAAGAATTTTTATTTCCAGCAGAAAAAATAAAAGTCCGTAAATGATTTTTTAAAAGACAGCACTGAAAAATAAAAGCTGAAAAAGAATAGTTAAATTAGCTGAAATAAATAAAAGTCCGAAATTATTGTCATTTTCCCCCCTGCAATAAAAATCACTCTCTAAGAGTTAAATTTTAATTTTTTTTTTTTCTATTGAAAATAACAATTAAAGTTTGATTTTAGAACTTTTTTGATTATCATAACGATTTCGAAAAAATATTTCAATGTGATCATTTTAGTTAAGACCTCATATGTCTGCGGTATCTGCAAGACCATAATTTTTTTTAAAAAAATTTTCGATAACAGTTATTTACGGTCCCTGTAAAAAGTAGTTTAAATAAATTTTTTTTTTATTTCATAAGAAAGTAGTTTGATTTATTGCTATTTAGAAAATATTTATTTGTGAGTTCTGTAGCTCAGAGCACAGGGCGATTGCTTTATAATCGTGAGGTTGTGAGTTCAAGCCTCAAAAATTGCAATAAATTTTTTACTGTTTTTTTTTTTCATTTTTAATATTTATAGAAATATTTCGGTTACTTGAACAAATTCTTTTGTCTTCTTCAGTAGTGAATTTTTGAAAATTCGAATTTTTAAAATTTTTGAAAATTCGAATTTTTTAAATTTTTGACAAAGAATAAAATTCAAAAAATGATTATTTCAGTAAAAAAAAATGTAATATAACACGTTTTTAAAATGGGCTTCTAAAAACATGGGGCATATGCTAACCTTAGCAAACTTGAATCTACCATCCATGCAAGTACTTCTAACCTGACGGTCCAGGAACCTGGGTTAAGAAGTCATCAATGTAGTACTAACGTACTACAATTGTTAATAACACTCCTTACTATTCTCTATAGCATGCGCCCCACGTTTTTAGGAGAACTTAAAGCCCCTTTCTAGGAGAAATTATTTTATACTTTTCAGTTCATTTTAAAAACGTGTTATATTAAAAAAAAATTTTACTTAAATAATTATAGCATATTCAAATCATTTCATGCATTAGCATTTTTTATACAATTTTTTCGGTTAAGTGTATAAGAACAGGTTCCTTTGATGACATATATTGAATATAATTAAAACATTTACTCATCACTTTTTCTTATCTTTCTTGCAGGCCATCTCCCATTTAGCAGCCGACAAATCCTACTTCTTCCGCATGGCACTGAATACACTCTTCATCACCTCAAATTCTCAGCCCATTGTACGCATGACAGCCAAGCAATTTATGTTCGGCTATCCGTCATCTTTAACCACATTGGGTAACACATTCTTGCCAAATTGGATATCATTCGAAAAAGTGGGCCTCATCGATAGGGTAAATTTTAGACACGAAATCAAAAAACAAACTTAAGAAAAGTTGTTAAACCTAAACACTGTTTCACACTTAGATGTATGATTTTGATACCGACTTTGAAACCTTTCACACGGGCGTGCCAGATCCCAGCATTTCAGGACTATATGCAACATATCGCGGTTCTCCAAATCTGCCTCAATGGGATGGTGAACATTGCAGCAATATTGAGCTAGCTTCGGATGGCACAAAATTCAAAAGTTTCATAAAAGCCAACGATAGCGTAAAGTTCTTCCGGAAAAGCATGTGCCGGCCAATGCAATTGGTGAGCTCTCTTGTGACAGTCAGCAGAGATTGAATTTGATTTTTAATTTTATGAAATGGTTTTTTTTTTCTTTTGTTGCATTTTAGTATCGTCATGGTGAGCCAGAAACTTATGGTAGCTTGACGGGCTATAAATATGTTTTCGAAGAAAATGCTTTTGATAATGGTGTTTACAATAAAAATAATACATGCTTCTGCAGAAAAGGTAAGCTTTATTTAAACATAATAACAAAAAAATTAAAAGAAAAACTCATAAATATCATGCCCTTTTACGTAGAAATATTAAATATGATATATACGATTGTTTTTTTCTTAATTTAAATGCTACAAAATAAAACTTACACTAGAATTTGCAAACGATTACACTGTGCGCTTTTTTGTATTTTTTCTCTATGTATTTGATAATTTAAACATTTTTCACTTAATTTTGGTATAGGGAATCTCGTGGTGACAATTGTTTACCACTTTACCGAACATTTTAGAACAAAGTTTTCTTTTTTAAGATATATCAAAAATTACTCAAGATATGCACTATTTTCATGTTGATAACTCTTGAACCATTAGGATTTTCATTTTGGTTTCTTGGGCAAAGTTCTTTCTTTAGTTCTGGCCAACAACTTTGCTGAATAAATGAATATAAAAAAATCGCTTCCAGTGGGTCTTATCGAGTGATTCTTACAAAAAGTCAAACGAAAAAAATTCGAACTCCATTGCGTATGAGTAACATTTTTTGCTTTGAAGCGTTGAAAGCGGGCAAGACATATGTCGCTTATTAAAGGTTTAAATACAATTTGAAATGATTTTTCGTTATATATTTGTTCAACAAAGTTGTTGGCAAGAATAATAGAAATAACTTTGCTGAAGAAACCAAAATAAAAATCCTAATGGTTCAAGAGTTCTCAACATGCAAATGAGTGCATATCTGGACTAATTAAAAAAAAATTTGCACTAAAGTAAAAACGTTGAAATTAGTGTTGTTGTAATTTTTTAAATTATTTAATACAAAGTAGTACAAATCTGTAGTGTGGCTGGCACCCTTTGCGAAAACAAAAACAAATACAATTAAGCACAAATCATTGTCCTTGTATGGCAGATAGCTTGAAAATTTATTGATTATTTTCAACGCCGTCAAGCTAGCCAAATATACGCTGTGCCAACAGATGATTTGCCAGTATCAATTGCAATAGCTTACTGTAATTAGCAAGGAAGTAATCACAGCTTGAGTTCGTTAGTTTTTTTTTAATATATGTCTTAATAACATTCTCACTTTTTCAATGGAAAAGTGTTTTTTATTGACTGGAATTGAGTGCTGGGCATGCAGCGGATATGTTTGTCATCTACATGATGTGCAGCTAAGGTGTCAATTAACTTTCTGCAATGTGATAGCAATAGAACGGTATGCAGTTTTTTGCTGTAATTATTAATTATTTTGTTTATTGTTTTATTTCTTGAAGTCATAGTTTTTAACAGTTCGTAATTAAAAATCTCTATTCAATGCTAGACTTCAGCAACGAACTGGAAAATTTTAAAAGAAAATTATGAGTAATGGATAATAATAGTATAACAAAATGAAATATTTGACGTAGGTGTTTGCAAATTAAAGCTCACAGAGAGAACTTGTCATGCATTTTACCCTAAAAATAAAAACATTTAAAACTCATAAACATTTAACTTCATAAACAAATCTGAGTCCATAAACTAAAAATCTATATGTTATTAGATACAAAATAAACATTTCAAAATTATAATACTTAAGAAATCAAAAATACAAAAAAATTCAAAGAAAGACTAACTTCATCAGATGTCGTGTCCAGAGAAGTGAATAAATAAGCTAAAGCTTTATTTGGTTAACAGAAATTTAAGGTTTATTTTTTTAAATTGTGCCAATGGACGCCATGGAGCCAACTGAGTCACTTGCTGGACAGCACTGACGAGCACTTATATTGGCTCTATAGCGCATAATAATAGAAAGTCTTAAAAAACAAAGTTTTTTAATGAAATATTTACTGCTTTTTGAAAATTCGGTATGAGTCATCTATTAGGATTGCATATAAAATTTGAATACATAAAAAGAATTTTTGGTGCGTCTGTGTGTTAACTCAATACAGCTAAACGACTTAATTGATTGAGGTCACATTCGGACTATATATTTTTTTGCTGACCCAATTGCTTATAGGCTCCAAAAAGTGGAGTACAAGAGGGCGCTGTAGCACAAAAATTTAAAATTTTTTTTTACAAAATGATTTAAAATAAATTGTTTTAGAGAAATTTTAAAGCAGTTTTACACATTGTTTAATAAAATTTCTAACATGGCATTATTTTTTGCTGATAGTAAACTTTTCAAATATGTCCCTTATTTCGACATAAAAATCACTCAGATATCTTGAAAACTAAAAATTTTTAAGTACTACGCATTTGATATGAATAGTCGCTAATTTAGAGAAACAAAGGACTACGAAAGCTTTTTTAATAATATTTTTACCGAATGGCATGTTAAAAAACCTTTTTATGTAATAACAAATGTCTTCAAAACTTAACATTTTTTTAATACAATACATTTTTAATATGAACTCTTCACCTTGGAATGAGAAAAAACGATTTGAAATTTCAAGTTTTGACTTTGCAGGCAAATATCTGCGCCATTTTCTAATAGATTTCTCTAAAATCTTCATTGTCTGAAAATTTTCATTTAATGACTATAGAAAAATGAGAAAATTTCTATTTAATATATTTTTAAAAATAAGCCTCTAAAGTATTGTATTGAATGCAGTCTCGAAAAATAGGGCAAAAGTTGTTTTTGTTGTGAAAAGAATTATTATTAACATTAGCATTTTTTTACCACCATCGTACACGAATATGTCCTGATGGTTTCTTAAAGAAACTTAATGACTTACTGATAATTCTTTATCAAATCTGACTTATTTTCGTTCATCACAGAAAGTTTTCAAACAGTGCATGAATATATAGCATTTATATGAAATTTTCGTCAATGAAATGAAGGGCTTATTGCAATAACGTGATAAGCCATATGATCTAAAAAATCAATTTTTAAGCTAAATATATTACTCGATGCATTTTTAACAACCACTGAAGAGATTTTGGCTATTTTTTTTAATTTTCTAACCTATTTGTAAAATTTTCCGTGTTCAATTCCATTTTTTCATACAAATATATATTTTTACAAAACTTTAGAGTCGATTATTTAAAAATATTTTTTGTGTGGCTTATCATGTTCTTGCCCTTCAAATGTAAAATCGAGTCAGCATGTTTCGTCAAAAATGTGCAATTAATTAAAAACATCAATGATATAAACAGTGTGTATTATTACGAAGTGTATTAATTGATATTTTGTGTGCGTTAAAGTAAATTGTTGGCAAGTGTGACGTCACACTTGTACCTAAAATAGTGAAAGAGCTTTAATCCTATTTTCGTTGATTTAACGAAATAACACGCATATTGTTTTATAAGTTGTTACGCAGTAAGAACCAGAACAAAACGTTATTTTAATCCAAAATTATCAGTGTTCAAATTTATTCCGAAAATTTATAAATTATTCAATTATTTTTATTTAATAATATTATAGCTTTATTAAATAATTTCTTATGAAAAATCGCAGTTTTGGAGTACAGTCAAAGTTCTGCATTGCATTTTTGAATCTTTGAAGTTTTTACAAAGGGTTTTGTTGCAAAACATTAGATACCTTTTTCTCTCCGAAAAAAAAAAGAAAAACTTAAGTGGTCTTTTACGTTTTACAAACCAGTTTAGCAAAATATATACTTTGCAACGTAGAAAATTAATTTTAAAGCTAGTAAAATAAACTTCTAGACATAATCAATAGAAAGACTTAAGAAACAAACCTCCAGAAAGAACCGAACGAAAGACTTAAGAAACGAACTTTTCAATTAAATACATGTAATTGACTGCCTGAGAAAATAGCAAAAACAGCGAGTAGCTTAATTAAAAAAAAAATTCCGCAACAAATAACTGTTATCGATGGCGTTTTTGCACGAAACGCGCTAAAACGCTTCAGGCGCTACAATTAAATATTTCCATCTGGCATTTCAAACGCGTCACACTTGACGCAGTTAAGTCAAACTCTAAAATTGAATGTTCATGACATTCAATTGAGCATAACGTTCAACACATTGCAATTTTTATTTTGTTTTTGTCTCATAAACGCCCATCTAACACGCCTTCGTGCTTTCAAAATATCAACATAAATGCTGTTAATGCAAAATATGTAGCTGTTAGTTAGCGTGACTAGTTTGTAATTTTGTTTTGTTTTTGATTTGTTTGGAAAATACCCACATTTAATTAAGTTGTTTATCGCACTCAATGTTGCCAATACCTTAGATCTGTTATTAATATGTGTTTTTTTTTCTTCCGTGAACAGGTCTCTGCCAGCCGCGTGGTTTGATTGACGTCACCGATTGTTATTATGGCTTCCCCATCTCTCTAAGCTATCCACACTTTGTCGAGGGTGATCCTGGCCTTCAAAATAATATTACCGGCTTGGAACCGCAAAAGGAAAATTACACATCAGCATTTGTAATACAACCGGTAAGTTTTCATAATGGTTATATAGAAAATAAATATAAAAAGAATAAGTAATTAATATTTTTTTTTTGAGTTATTGTTTATCAATAAAAAATTGAGAGACTTTAATTTTTAATTCTGATAAAAATAGAACAACAAAAAATATTAATTTAAATACATTAATTTTACTGCCCAATGACGTTGAACGAATTAATTATTGTAAATTATTTTTTAACTTAATATGCGTAAAAAAGCAACGAAAACAACAAAATAGGTAAACAACTTTTTTATTATCATAGCCGTTTAGACAGTAAAACTAATGAGCTATTTATGAACATGGTTGATTTAGAAAACAAGAACTACTGAATATTAAAGGAATCATATTTTTATACAAAAACATATTCACATATAAAACAAAACTTTTAATTATTCCAATTCTACAAAACTTTGCTTGTAGGTGTCACTTGATTTATATTTAATTGACTGCATTTAAATGCATTTGCAATCCAAAGCAGTTTGTTTTATATTTCCTGTAATGCTACTTTCTTTACATTTGAATGTTGTGCTTATCTAAGCTTAAGCCGGATACTGTTTAAACAGTTGCAGTTTTCAAAAAACCTCTGTTTTTAAAATTTCCATAACACAGACTTTCACTTAAACTCTGAAAATTCATGAGTTTTTATGTTAAGTTATAGTAATAGCAATAATTCAATCCAAGTTTTGTCATCAGGAAGTATAAAAAAGCTTCGTTCTACCACTTAACAATGCTTCGGTTAATTGGCTTAACATTAAAGTTATCTTGTTCTCACTGATTGCCACATTATTAAAATAAAAAATTCTAAGATTTTAAACGTGTATGCATCATGGCTCAAAGAAACAACAATAATTTATTTAAGTAAAATTAAATGTTTTAATTTTTTTGCATATTATTGGCAAAATTGCAAAGCTGTTATGGTAATATCACTTTTTAAGCCATAAGTTATTTTTTTTAACAAAAGATTCTAAATTATTTTATACAGCACGCAGTATCGTAACTTAAACTTCAATAATAAGTATAGAGAAAAATCGAAAACATTTTTGACTAATAAGTTTCGTTGTGATTAACATCAGACTTAGATTGGTCATTTAAATTCTCGGCTCTGTGCTATTTGTAATCGGTTTTTTTATGGAAATTTGGATCCAATCTTAAAAAATACTCCCCTTAATAAGTTCTTTAAAGTTTTTTCCTTTTTTTTATATTTTCGGAATATTTGTTCTGAACATCAATTGATCTTTTTGAATTTCAGTTACTTTTTTCTGAATTAAAATTTATTTATTTTAAACTTCAATTAATCTTTTCTCGGTTTTATTTTTTTCAGAATTTAAATTGATTTTTCTAATTGAGAATTTAAATCGATGTTGATGTGATATTTTTTTTCAAATCAGAAATAAGATTTCTAAATTTTTATTTCAAGGAAAATTTCTGAGTTGTCTGTAATTTTTTCCGAATTTCATATGAAAACTATTAATTTTAATTGATCATTTCTAAACCTGAATTGATGTTTTCTGAATTTTAGCTGGTCTTTTCTGAATTTCAATTTATGTTTTCTGAATTGCAATTAAAAATGGTGTAGAAATGGAAGAAAAATGTTAAATAATTAAGAGAACAGTGGCTATTGCTACTAACAATGAAATTTATTCACTTCTGTATTTAAAATTAATTTGAAATACAAAATATTTAACTTTGAGCATTTGAATGCGTAAACATTTGTTGATCGTTCATAACAACTATCCCCGAGTTCCGAATTTTTTAAGTTAATCGTAAATTTTTTATAGGTTTTAATTTAATCAATCGTTTGTATTCGATTTGACAGTACATCTGCGCATTAACCAGACAATTCAGATAAACAATAACTATTTTATATTTTTTGACTTTGCGACACGCATAAAAAATACTACCTTGAATTGAGGCTTATGACGGTACCGATGGGCTTAATTTACTGTTGAATATCGAGGCAATGCATTCAAGTTCATTGCTTGTAACTAAAGCATATTCTGTAAGCTTTAAATTTAAGATTTTATTATAGATCGGTAAAACTTAATAATAACTTAATGAATAAATATTGTGACAAAGTGACCTTAGTCAATTGTAGCATCTTTGAATTGAAAGTATCAATTGTTTTGCCTTTTGTGGAGTCATTTTCATGGAAAGTCATTCAAATTTATTGCTTTTGTAACTTGTTTTTCATAACACTATGACACAAAATGATGATCATTGTCTCGGGGTGAACCAATTCAATCTCAAACGATAGTATTTTACATCAATAACAAAAGCCAAAGTCCCATTTTGCTCCACTACGTCACAAATATTTTTTACAGTGGTTTTAAATTTGACATTTTTGGTCAAAAATGGAATTAAACAATATGAAAAATTATATGTTAAACTTAATTCAGGGTAGTTCTTGTCTTCGGAAACCTACTTCCCAGCGCTCAAGTTCCATTGCCGCATTCTGATGACATTCCTCTAAGATGCCCCTCATTGGCCCAGCTGAATTTTTCAATAACGAAGCCATTTTTTTCGGTCCGTTTTTTATGTGAAACCTTTAACTCGTAGAGGTTACTTGCCGTGGGTGACCTCTAGTGAAATTTTCTGGAGAATATTTTTTGGAAGGTTTTAACCTTTGTCCTCCCTCCAAAGTTGACTTATAAGGTCTTTTCCAAAAAAGGGTCAAATTGACCCATATTGGTAGGAGCTAGGGGGTTAAAGTGTTACAAAAAAATATTCCCCGGAAAATTTTAATTTAGGCTTCCGCAGACAAGAACCCCCCTGTGTTAAGTTTAACATATAAATTTTTATATTTTTTAATTTCATTTTGACCAAACAATTTTAAATTTAAAACCACTGTAAAAAAAATTTATGACTTGGTAGAGCAAAAAGCGACTAGGGTTTTTGTTATTGTTTGTTATTGGTTTGCCTGTGTAATTCAAATGTTGAATATAATCAAGAATATATTAATTTGTAATAAAATAAACAGGCATTCTTTAGTAATTAGCTTAAAACATGATATATATTAAACCACATAGTTTAAATATTTTCTGCCATGCTAACAATTAAATATTACATCAGCAAAAGTTATTAACAAATAAAAACCTGTGTGAAATATGTGTACCACGTTCTAAGATCTTAGTTTTGTCCATTTAACTAGCTTTAGTTGTAAAACAGAAAAATCATTTAATATTGTTGCTTATAACTGCGCAGATGCAACCTGATGTTGATTGATTAAACGTGCATCTCAGTTAGTTTCATTGAGCTTGTATTAAATGAAGCCGATGAACTTGACGCATGCCAACGTTACTATGCTTCAAAGTTCTTGCTATATTATTTTTTAATTACACTTTTATACTTTGTTGATATACTTTACATTTCGTTTTTATTTTTTGCTCTATTTTAGGAATCTGGTTTGCCGCTTTCGCTATCCGTTAAAGTGCAGATCAACATGCACTTCAATGATTTGAGCAATATTCGCAAAGTATCAAGATTTAGTCATCTGACTGCACCTATGCTGTGGTTCGAAATTGTAAGTTTTTAACTACATATGTTTGTAGATATACTATAAAGAAACATATTAACTAATGATTTATTTATCCAACAGATGATGCCCCAGTTGCCCGAAAATCTCGATAGACGCTTTAATTTTTATATCAATATTTTGCCCTATCTTGATGTCATTGGATTCTGGGGTGGCTGGATGTTGGGCGTTGCTCTACTTGTCTACGCCGTCACACGTGCTACGCTGCGAATGTCAAGCTTTTCCAAAACTGCCAACATTTCCGAAGGCATTCTCTATTCCAAGGCCAATTTGTTGCGCACAACCGCAGCCGGCAATGTTTACAATCCCTGTGAATTAACGTTGATAACCAACAATGAGAAACAGCAGCAACATATTATCACACGCAATGCTGACGATGACGACGATCAGGCCAAGGAAACTTCCGATATGCTTTATAGTCAAATCGATACGAAACAAAGCAGTCAGTCATCACTTATTCTCGAAATGGAACCAATCAGCAACGACAGCACCGATGAAGGGAACGACAGTGATACAGCCACCATCAGTCGCAACTCAACAGCATCAAGTTGTATGGATGAACAGGTTGGCGATGAGTGCCTGGCATGCAATGGTTGTCAGCGTGCGAAGGATACGAAAGAGGTGAGTTAAAGTTGAAAAAAGTCATGGATTTGAAGTGAAAATGCAAATTAGAATTAGGTCAAGAATAGTGATATACTGCAAATACTAAAAGTATGGAAATTAGTAAAAATGCTTAAGATACTAAAACGTTGAAAATTTTCAAATTACCGTCCTTTTAGGTTCAGTACCGTACCCTTTTTTAATTTTTTTTAATGGTACCTGAAATAGTATACTGTTAAATAACTACTACCATAACAATAAATTGATTGAATCCTTTAAATAAAATTTGTTTTAAAAGTTAGGTAAATAAAAAAATTGAGAAGAGTTTGAAGTTATAGTTCAAAAACGAAGTCGGCATCACTCTCTGCCAGTGCAATCTGCTGGTCTGGGTCATCGGTTTTTGGTGCCTTTTTTGATCTGCGTACAAAGACGATTGTATCCTGATGCTTCTCTTTTTCATTACGGAAAATTTGCCAGCTTAAGTTTTTTCAAGTTGCATACTTTGTGCAATATTTGAGTCCGGAAAGCATTTTTTGTTGCTCTCTTTCATCAAATCTACTGGGAAAATTAATGCGTTTTGCTGTACTAGAAATGCCCACGTTCTTTCTTTAATAAATTTTTTTTGGGTCTTGCTTTGAAGTCCTGAGTTGACCGTCAACAATAGATGCGTCTTTATTTTTATGGCCAAAACTGGATGCATTTATTTTTAAAACACTCAGTGCTGCTGTAATAAAATGCTCACAGCTTTGGTTGAGCCACTTCGCAAGGCCTGAGCCACTGCTTGATTTCTGGAATATTTTGCCATAAGATCCTGAACTGTGCTTCCTAACTCATTTTGCATCTGTTTTTAAATTTTCGTAGCTTGTTTAGCACAGAAGTCGACGATTTTTCTGAGCCATTTGTCGACGTGTCCAATATAAGATTAAATAGAAAAACCTTAACTTAAATAATGATTTAAAAAAAAAACTGAATATTCAGTATCAGTATTTGTCAGCATTTGTCAGAAAAAACCGTTACAAGTGTGCTGCCTTATTATTTTTTAATGTAGATGTGTTTCAGGGATACCAAGTAATCAAAAGGGAAAATTTCACTGAAATTAAAATTCCATAATAAAATTTAAAAATTCCAAATTACCGACGACCGTACGTTTATTAGGATCATACAAATCAGGTTCGGATATCATACAGAGGGGTAAATTACCGTACGCCACTACAATTACCGTGCCAGTTCACAACACTGTACTAAACATACCTGAAAACATTAAAAATAGAGAAAATACTTACACACATACTAAGGGCTAGTTTTTCTGAACGATTTTGAACTTTAGTAAATTAAACCTAGCTTAACTTACCAAAATTGAACGTTGAAAATAGGTTTAACTAGATATTTTAGCATTCGTTGAAATTAAATTGACTTAAATTATCATATAATGTTTTTCTTCTTTGCCTAATACTATGTTTCCATAGGTATCCCCGAAAAGTTATATCAGTATCCAGCACTATGCAGATTATATCAAATTTTTCACATTGACAATCGGAACTTTGACATTGACATTGAAAACTAATTACTAAAAAAAAACAACAATAATAATAAAAATGAAAAGTGCAAAACAAAGGGAATATTAGAATAAAAAGGTTTGGAGCTTCAGTGAGGAGCAATTGCTAGTAGCACTTTTGGAGAAAAAATTTAAGAGCTCCGGAAATGCCAAAAGAAATGCTCCTTCACGATTTGCTCATTTTTTAATTTATCAAATAAAGTCTTGATTGTCAAATGAAATCTAGCTGTCATGACATGCCAGATGGAAACACTTTGAAATCACTTTTTCAAAATCTCAAGATTTCGAACAGATGCAAAATAGTATAAACCTAGTTTAAACGTCGAATTATGGTAAATTAAGCTCGATTTAATTTGACTAGACTTTAAACTCGTACTTAAACTTATTGATCTACAAATATCTAGAAAACTTAAATAAATTATCAATACTGAAACTTCTCTAAATACTGGTATCAAGTTATACGGGTTAAGTAATTTTTCTTTTTGTAGGAAACATGACGTAGTGTTGGTCTGACCGCGCCTATTTTTCTATACATCATACAAAAAGTATACTAGGTTGTTCAACAAGTTTCTAGAATTACACATAGATGGTGGTAGTACGTCCGCCTTTTTATTTTTCTAAAAATAATACTACTTTCTTATGAACACGTGTAAAGTGTCATTTAGATCTGGAAACTCAGTCTTATATTTACAGCTGTTCAAAGTAGACGTGTTACAGTGTGTTTTTAATAGGGAAAAAATTTTGTGTGCCTGCTGAACGGTTTGTTACATTTTAAGTCAACGCAGCGGCAGAAATAAAATAAAATTAAAAGTAATCAATAAGCACAATAAACCACGCTCAACAGTTGAATAACTGTTGCACCATCTGAACGCATCCAATCGAACTCAATTAAATCTAAAAAGTTTCGTGGATTTAACAAAATGCAACTCAACTCGCGTTTCCATGGAGAGTTAATCCCTAGTTACCCCGACTTAACTCGCCATGGAAACGTAGTAATAGTTAGTTGGATTGTGGAGAGATGGAGTAGTGTTGGTAAAGGTATGTTTTAAATTTGCACATTTCAAAACTGCCGGGAAATAAGCTCGCGGGAAGACTACTCGACAACTTTACCGTGCGACTAAAAAACGAATTATCACGGAAATGCGAGGTTTTGTTGTGCGTTGAGGCAATGGTAAAGGGGTTAGACTAATGCCCGAGTGTACCTGAAAAATACACGGACTGTTGGCGTTAAGCTATGTATCTCCCTTGAACACTTCGTACAATTGAACTCTTGTACGCTGATCACAGACCTCTTTTATATTGTTTAAGACTTGAAAGCAGTTTTCTTTAGTACAAAAATTTGACAGTACAGAGCAATTATTGTCTGCCCCCTTCGTCACCAAAACTCACGTTTATCGAGGTCGGTCACTGAAAAGGTCTTAGATGATGCAGCAGGTGACAATTGGCCCCTAATAATGACAACGCCACGTAAAAGTGACCGGTCGGTTTTATATCTTGGTGGCAGAATTGGGACAGGTCCCATTCCCTTGGAAACCTATCACGTGTTAGGTTCTGAGCCGGTTCCTTTTTCATCAAAATAAGTCACCAATCTACTCTTTTGGACAGGTAAATGATAACGCCACGTAAAAGTGGCTGGTCGGTATCATATGTTGGTGGCAGAATTGGGACAGGTCCCTATCCCTTGGGAACGTGTTCGGTTCAGAACGGGTTTTTTTCTCCGTAGAGGTACTGAGATTGATCACCTATAGGTGGTGATTTAAGTCGCAAACCATTGGCTTTTAAAAAGCATCCAATGCATACTTGACTGGCCTTATTTTGTGAAATGCACGCAATCACCTAACTTGGAGTTTTTTTGTTTGGCAATTCTATTTCCATATGAATTAAAACAAACCTCTCTCTCTCACTGAAATTTTTTTTTTTAAATAAATTGCCAGATAAAAAATCTAACGCTAGTTTTGTAAGCGTTAGTTTGACTGCATTAGTTTTACAAAATAAGGCCATATATCTATCATTTTCGTTATTATGTTTATGCTTAATTTAAACATTTTTCAATACATTTTCATGTATCCAACATATTTTTAGAGTAATGCGTAATTAACATTTAATTGTTTTCATTAAGCTATAAAAATAAATTATTTCACTTATTATTGCCATAAAAACACAATTATCTTAAAAATGTTATATTTTTCAAGCTACTTAAAATCTTGCTTTAATGAGTGTATCTTAACTTTAATAAGCGTGAATTTACACGTCGACATAATAAAAAAAGCGCTTAAATGTTTTAAACAGCGCCATGCTGTCTGCCAGATAACTAATGCGTTACAAACTGTTGGCAGTTGAAAAACTCTAGACCCAGTAGAAAAAAATAACCACTAATTGATTATAGCACATATCAACGTTAAAAGTGAAATGCATACATTTCTAAAATTTCAATAAACTTACAAAAAAAAAATTTGAGAGGCAGGCAACGTATTATTTTCATTGTATTTTAAAATATTTTATTCATATATGCAAACATAGAGACACTTTATCAAGTTCTTATGCCTTAAAGCCGCAGATTCTTGTTTTAATTAGAATTTATACTGGTTGACAAGCAAGCTCTTTTTATTTCTTTCCAATCCCGGTTCAATAAAAAAGATGAAAAAAAATGCATTTGGCATTTTATTAGATATTTATTACCCTCGGAGCACGAATTAATTTATTAGCTATAACTAAAAGACTTTTTTGGACATGCTATGATTTGATCAATTTAACAAGAGAAATCTTTGTTAAAGCTATAATAAAACTTAACTTTATACCGTGTTTTGCTGGTTGTCATTTTTTTTACTCACTATGTTTTATTAATTCTCTAACTTAATCAAATCTTTGAATTTCTTTTTTGCAAAAAAGGCTTCTGCAAATTTGCTTAAACCTAAGAATTAGTTTATTAAGAAAGCAATCAAGATATGTTAACAAACCGTGAGCCAGGCGTGCGTCTATAAAAAGTAGTCAAAATTTGAATTAAAAAATCTCAGATCATAAAGCATATTATAAATCCTGTTTTTTTATTTTTTTATTTGCAGATTTCTGTCAGTTTCGGCAGCAGCGGTCTCGCATCTTCCATCACTGACTCGCATGACATCGAAATAATTATCGAATCAGGTTCACAGTCATCAAAAAACAGACGCTGGTCCATGGATGAAGACAACACAGCGTTGTACACTGCGCCGCAAATTAATAACACAACGGAGCCAAAAACAGCAGTAGCGCCTAAAAGTAGTCATCATATTCAAGATGTTTAAGTTAAGCTATCGCTCAAGTACTTATTTTAGGGCCTAGTGTTTAAAGGGCGGGTAGATTGAGTTTAATTTTGGTTTAATAGTATTTCGTTTTGTTAAACTTTGGTTGATTTTTAAGTTGGTCGTATAACTGTGATAGTTTTAAAAATTGTGTTTGCCTTAACACCAAAAGAAGACATAGTCTCAAAACGAAAAAAAAAACAAAAAACATCTGTAAAAAGTTTCATCAAAATATCTTCCAAAAGAAAAAGCAAAACGACTTATCTTTAAAATTTATTAACTAAAGTTAGTACTTTCAATTACTATATTAACTTAGTAGATAAAAATCCTAAATTAATTATTTAATCTTGATATTTATATACTACCTCCGTGAGGTTTTTACTAAATTTATTCTAAGCTACATAAACTCGGGTATTTATTTCTTAAAGCTAAAATTGAATATAGATCTATTATTGAAGCACGGGCTTTTCTTATCAGAAGGTGTAGCTTAAATTAACAATGGTCTTAGCTTTTTGCTGGTTATCATATTAAACAAAAATTGAATCTTGTAATGTATCAATTGAGCTAAGCATTTAGTTTTTGAAGTATTTTAATTAATTACGAATTTTTATAATTCCTGTGATGTTTTGTCAAAGTAAATTCTAATTGTAATTTGCTTTGTTGTATTTGTAAGTTTTTAAGGGAAAGTTCAAATAAATCATCAATTAATATTGTAAATAGAGCCAGCAATTATATAGAAGCACAAACATCTATATAACTATTTTATTTTTAAGAATTATAGAATTTTTTTAATATTTAAGTACTAAATAAAATATTTCAAACGAATTTTTATAGTACACCTAAATATTTAAAAAATGCACACTCTGAAAATAACACTTTTATGCTGTTATTTCTATTATATGCATATTTTTATATGAACTCTATATTGTATTATTAATACAACTATAACAATGGATGGTTTTAATACGAAAAAAATATAAAATTAAAATATTTTAGACATTTATTTTTTGTTTCTTTATTTCGAAAAAATGTATGTAGTATCGAAAAATCTAATTCAGTCATAGAAAGGAGTTGGATCGAGCTTCTTACCATAAAATAATTTCTGTACTATATGTTTTTAAATCATCAATAGCGAATTTAAAATAATTATATTCAAATGACGATAGCCCGAAATAAAATATTGAGTTCAGCGAAATTAAATTTGCTCATCTTTTTTGAATCAACATTCTTGGAAAAGAGACTCATCGAAGAAACAATTGAAGTTTTCAGGAATAGTTTTTTATGGATGCATCAAAAGCAACGGGATCGCCTTTTTTCCACAACTCGCTTATTTATTGATTAGTAATGGCGATGAACTTAGCTTGGACATAAAAAATATGCGCTTTGCTGATCTAACTGCAGAGTTAGCAAAGTTTCTCGCTCTTCTGTGTTCTTGCCAATTCGATGTTGTGAGATTTCTTTTCCAACGATTGTAAGTTGTTTTACTTTTTTATGGTAAAATTTCACATAGTTTGTGAACCAGGGACAACTTATGTTAGTGACTCGGCCAGCGACTAACACGCATCCGTCGTTAACAAAATGTTACGAAAAGACGGTGGTCTTAGAACGCCACGAATTTAATTTACTATCGATAAGGCAGACATACTTCATGTGCGCTCCTGCTGCTCAACCTGTAGTAACACTACGAATGGCCAAGTTCCAGCAAAAACAAGCGTCTGCGAAATTTCTTTATCGTATAATTCCAAAGTGGATTCATACTGATAAAGAGCACATATTCAACGCCGAGATGTCGAGCATGTTGCAAAACACTGCAACGGACCATCAACTTACTTCACGCTTGCCTTACGTGAAGTAAAGCATCTTCAATTATATCCACACCACATTTTCTTACATTGTAAACGACTGTAAAACTTGACTATTTCTGTTTTTTTAACGTTGCTCTCAGTCACTTTCTTTTTATTGTGCATAATGCTCAGCAAAGTTACATATCGACGTCTTTTTGTGACATAAGAATCCAAAGTGACACATCGGGCATATAAGTTTCCAAAATTTCGTCGAAAATTAGTTAGTGAACCGCACCCTAATTCAAATTTGTGCAAAAACAAAGGTAATATAACATTTTCGATTACACACACGACGGATGCGCGTTAATGGAACATGTAAGCCAAATAGTTGAAAAATTATATTCATAAAGCTATTCATTAGCACAACTCATTAAAAAGGTTTTGTTTTAAAAAATAGGGAAAATTGCATTGCCCTTTCATATGACATAACATTCGGTAGAAAAATTATAAAACTTTGTAATCAAAACAATAAGGGTATTCCTATAACTTTTTTTTGCAAAATTTTGTTTTCGAATTGTTGTCAGAATCGAAATAGTCAAGACTAAAAAATAATTTATTTGAAAATATTTCCCATATATCATTTTCCAATCAAAAAATATGGCTAAAAATTTATTTTCATTTATATTAATAAAACTAATTTTTTATATTCAAATTCTTCAAGCCCCACTCTATAAAGTGTGAATGATTTCTTAAATTTTTTTGATTATATACCTTACCCTGCGTCTACAGAAGACAGTGCAAGTTCGAAAGTAAAGCATACATATTGTCTTCGAAAAAATTCGAAAAAACCCGAAATTAGCTGAAAGTTGCAAGAGACTACAAGTGCAAGTGCAAATTGATTAGCAAGATGTCGTCGAATGCGAAGATTCTCGCTGCAATTGCAGTCTTATTTAATAATTATTTTTATATAATTACAAAATATTAGAAATTATTAATTATATAACTATAAACTATATTTATTTAATTTACTTTAATATTTGTTTCGTATTTAGCTTCACTTCCAGTTTTGTTTGCAATCATAAACAAGTTTTTAGTGTTGCTTATTGTTACGGCCGATTTCTTCACCGAGTATCAAATCGGGCTAGTCTGAGTTCTGCTTAGAACTCAGTTTCAAATTAATTCTCGGTTAACAAAAAAGTAAGTATTTTGTCATTGCTTTACTTATTTGGTACACGGATCATTTTCAAAAGAGATTGCTGGGCACTAATACTCGGATCCAGTTTATACTAACCCTCTAGGAAATGGAAACATTCCCAGATTTAAGCAAGAAACATTCTCTAGAATGTAGGAAGCATTTCCTTTCGTTGAATACTCATTGAAACACATGCGTTTATACCAATTTAGATAAATTATCGGCAAGGTGCTAAAGCAGCTTACTAAGGAGTAAGTTTTAATTTAAAATATTGAAGTTTATATGTGATGTATTTCCTGTTTTTGTCAAAACTACATATGGACCGTGCTTCGTGGTTAGTTGCCGTCATCAACGGGACAAAAATAAAATTAAAGTCTTTCACGAGAGTCGCTTAAAATATGGTACATTTTTGTTGTCAATGTTGAATTGGATAAGCATGTATACTGGTGACTGGTGGAGCAGACACGCAATTTGCTTGAAGTAATGGAGATGGCACGAGAGGGCAATACTCTTCTAAGGATTTCTTACTTAACGGCCCACTAGAAGGGCTTTAATTCGCTGGGTAGGGTAAAGACTAATTGACCATGCACATAGGACCTAGGCGTTTAAATAGAAATATTTTAAATGTAAAAAGTTTGTTTTAATTCTCTTTTATGGCCGAATGCTTTATTTATTATTAAATCGCGGTAGTTATATGAAAAAAATCACAAAATAAAAATTATCTAAAATAATAATTTTATTTAAAGTTTTTGTTCTAAAATAAAAATGTTGCACTTTATTTTACTTTGGTGTCGCAGCAAGATCATTTAAAGGTTTGCTTGGTGGTGGAATTTTGTATTCCGTCTCTGGAGTCTCGTAGATTTTCTCCTCCTTTTGCTCAGCAACAGAAATATTATATGGCAATGATTTCTTGAGACCATCCATCATAAGACCATCGACGAACTTTATAGATATTGGACAATGACCACACAACCCCTTACTCCAGACTCCATAATAAAACAGAGCACACCATAGCAAGCGCGACTCACAGCCAAATTACCGATAAGTTTGTAGTGCAGCGACTCGGCTTGAGCAATGCCGCAAAGACCACGGGTTGCAACTTTCTAAGCATTCAAATCAATATAGTCGGGTTCAGAATTGAAACGCTTCTTTGCCATTGCAGTCAGAGACTATAAATACATATATATATATAAATATATGTATTTATAGTCTCTGCACAGAACGAAGCGGCACGCAACGTTGAGATCTATTGATTTTTGATTTCTCCGCTGCGTTCCATAACGTTTTGAGTAAAAAATTTATGTTGACCCAAAAAATCCTGTAGTAAAAATAAATAAAAATGTATTTAAAGCAAATGTAAATTATTAACTCACCGTCCAAATACAAATGTAATTATTTTTATTAATTTCAATTATTTACTTTTACTACATATTTCTTAACTACAGAGAATTAATACATTTACATAAAAATTAAATCTTTTTCATTTATTAATTAAAAAAACTGTAAAACGTTTTCTGCCACAGTTTTACTAACACTGTGGTAAGTTTTACTAAAAAATAAATTTAAATAAAATACACCCGTATTTGATCGAAATGCTGAATATGAAAATTTTTATGCAGTAATTTCAAATATTTTTACTACCATGTGGAAATTTTTACTACATATATTAATTTTTACTACATGTACACCAAAAAATAAATTCTTATACTTAAATGGAACACTGTTGTTCTTCCATTTTTCTATTTTTCTATTTATAATGAACATATGAACACAATAAGCAATCGAAAATTAGTTACCCAAAATAAATAAATCAATATAATGCCAACCTTTTAATTATTATCATCGCCAAAATAGCCACTCTTAGCGATTTATTTTAACCGCTTGCACTCCGCTAGTATTTTATTTTTGCACACACTAAATCAAGCAATGCTCGTAAGACTAACTTTTTCTGATCGTGCGTTAGCGCTGTGCCTATGAGCAGATAAATCAAGTGTGTGCATAAATTTTGCTACAGTATTTTTTGAGTGTAGATATTCTTTATTTTAATAAATATATGTAAACAACTACTTACTACATGCAACTATTTCGTGTAGTATTAATTATTTAAATGTAAATTCAATAAAAATATATTGACTACATGTCTATTTAAAAAGAAATAAGGCTACATAAAGCTACACTCGATGTTTTGCGCCCTGTTTTTGAAGATCGCATTATCAGCCGCAGAGCTGATGTCGTTTGGCCACCTCGGAGCTGCAATTTGACACCGTTGGACTATTATTTGAGGGGTGCCCTCACAGATAAGTGCTAAGCCGACAAGCAAGAGACTATTGACGCTTTAAAAGACAATATTCTTGAAGCCATTGGTGAAATACAGCTGTACACAATCGATAATGTGCTTAAAAATTGGACCGATCGTGTAGGCTACTGCATGGCCAGCCGAGGCAGCCATTTGAATGAAATTATTTTTTATTATTAACCGGAAAAATTGAACTTGCAAATAAAAAAAGAAATTTGAGAAAATATCCAGTAGTTTTTTTTTATAGAATTTTAAAAAAAAAAGTTATTTGGCGGACCCTTTATTTTTGATAAATTTTAATTGAATTCATGTTTCAAAATAATCAGAAAAGAATTTGAAGCGATGGAATTTGTTTTATAATAAAATATATTTTAGAAAAAATGAACTCCTCTTCCGATTCTATTATAATCGCCATTCCATTTGAAAGCGATTGACACTTTACTACGTTCCGTCTATTCCCAGCAGTCGTAGGTATCGATGCTTTAGTAATAATTCAACGATGTTTTTGCTATCAACCATCGATATCTTTTTGTATGTAGCTTTATATATTTTTTAACATTGCATGTCATACGAAAGCTGTCGATGCTCTAGCGATACAATAAAACTTTTTAAGAAACATTAAATTGTTGCTTTTTTACGATCAAAGAAGATGTGGGTAGACAATATTAATCATTCTAAAATAAATTAGATATGTGGAGAAAACACAGATGCTATCATCACACAACCAAAATCTTCAATATAATATCAATTTTGCTGACAGCAAGCAACCGAAAAATCTCAATTTAATCATTGTTGCTGCTATCGATAGCAAGCACCAAGGCATCACAACAAAATGCTTACTGATGATTACAAGTAGGCAAAAATATCTCAATATAAACACTACTGCTACCGGAATTCTTCTGCCAGAATCATAATATAATCAGTTAATAAATTTACCTGTTAAAATAATAAACCACAATTATAAAAAGGATTATTTATAATAATTTATAACATTGAAAACATAACATTTATTAAATTTTTTATATTTTTTTTTTTGACACAATGATTAAATTTGTTGAAGTGTTTCCTTCGCAACGTTTTTTACAAAGGCTTTTTATGTTGGATTCTTACAAGCTTCAAAAATTTCAAATAAAGTATCGAAAATATCAAATTCTCACCACTAATACCTTAAAGCTGCTTTTAAGAGCACTTTGGCATCGATGATATTGTGATTTTTAAAGCAACGATATCCGTTTTTGCTGCTGGGTTATAATCAGCGCTTAATGGTTAATTATGACAAACATTGATTTATCATCATTACAAGGGACTGTTATCCAACACTAAATTAAAAACACCGATATGTCATAGAAAAATAACAGTGGCAACGCTGTGTGGAAGTTCATTTTTTATAGCTGTCAGATTTAACAGCTGTTTATTCATAAAAGAGAGTCGGCGCAATTGTATTAAAAAGCAAGAGCGAAATGTTTATATTTTTTAAATTGCATCGGAATTGTTTAATAAAAGCGAATTAAACAAAGCAAACTGATGTAAACAACAAAATACACATGATAAAATTACTAAATTAAAATTAATAAACTGTTATATCATGCAAAATACAATAGTGAATAAAGATGTCGCAGAACAAAGTGTCCGATAAGATAAAATCACAATAAAAAAACTACAAAATTAATTTCATTGAAAAGCACACAACGACAGCAACTTCAACAAATTTTAGCAGAAAAATAAAAATTGTATATAAAATCTAAACAACGCTTAAATAAGTAAAATAAGGTAAATAAATATATGTATATATTAAATGAAAGTAACAGCGTAAATAAAAGCCTTCAACTTATTGTCAAGGACGTTGGAGGGCAAGATAAAGTACACGACGAAAATTGCAAGCCGTTTGGGTTTAAAATAAAGGGGCTAATAACTGATAGCTGATTTCAATTAGTTAGTATTTTAAATGATTAAAAAATAACAACAACATTCATATAATTGATTGAAAATCCAAGTTTTACGCACATTTTTTCATAGTTTCATTTCAAGTAGTCGAACAGTGGCGTGGGCAGGTAGCGAGCGATACCAAATAACTGAAACTAACCTTGTATTGACAAAAACTTTCTTGGTCAGTAATATAAAAATATTTCTGGACGAAGCTTCAAATTTTTAGTTGCAAAAATCAAACACTGAAAAAATATGCCATATACCATTCAGTAATGATCAGAGAATTAGATTACTTTGAATACATTTTAAAAAGTAACGTTTAAATTTTTTTCAAAAAGTGCACTTTATGTTTCATGATTCGAATTTGTTATTAAACTGAACATTTTGACTTAAAGTAATATATTTCTAGTGTGCTTACTTAATAGAATTGAACTTTTGTGAAAATATGTAGTTGTTTCTTTTCATATTTGTAAAAAGAATATTACTACTCTTTTTTTTTTAAATAACAAAGAACTATGGCATGCGCCTTATGCAAACAAGGTTTGGTCTTTGACCTGAAAGGAAAGGGATAGATTTATTTAGAGGAATTGATTGGAACCATACGTGAATTATTGATAGAAAAAACCGTGAAAGACGATTTGAATTGCTTTAAACCGAGGCTTGTGTTATGCCGTAACCTCGGCAAGCATTCCCAGCAATTAGTTGTGCCTGTCCTTTAATTCCAAATTTTCCACAATTTTAGTTGTGGATTTGTAGTTTTCCATAATTCTTAAATAATTCATAATTTTTGAAAAAAGACGAAAATATCTTCAAGTCTGTCTAGATTTTAAAGAAAATAATATATTGTTTTAGTTTTATTTACACATATCTCCTTTTTATACCAAATAACGAAGTTTTTTGTACAAAAATAAATAAAAAATCGAGCTTTTCAACTTAAAAGGATTAATAAATGATACGAAAAAATAAATTTTCAAAAAAGAAAAACCTTGACTGGCTACGGGGTTTTAAAGTATTCAAAAAATTTGATTCAAATCAATCCAGTTGTTTCCGTGATAAAATTGATACCGATTTTAAAAAACATGTTTTGGGAAAATCGCAAAAGAAATTCTTAGTTTACTTGAGCTTTGTAAAGGGTCTTTTAAATAAAATACAGACAAATTATTTAAAAATCCATGAAATAGACATTTTTAAGATAATTTTTTGACATTAACGTTTAAATATGATTTCGAGCATGTGGCCGCTGCGACTCGCGCGTGCATAGCGTTATCTGTAGGTATAATTTTCACACACACTTCGCAGTAAATCCAATTGAGGCACGAATAAGTTGGGCCAATGATTTCACTGGTCCATAAAGCTCATCAAATGGTGACTTTCAGTGTGAATACCATATAGTAAAGCGCACATAATGCCAGATGTGTCTTCGAATTGAAACGTGTATTTAAAAATAAATTTTAAAAATTTACAAACGTTGCTCCGGGCGACATGCAATTACACCCTACTAAGTTATGGCCCCAAAACAAATGAAAAAAGCACCAACAAAAATACAGGAAACACAACAAAACAGTTTGGGATACTATTTCATTTTTGGGGCGATATTTAATTTTTCTTTGTGTAGTTTTTTATAATGAATTTAAGCACCAAAAACAAAATATCAGAAATGAAATTAGGCCCCAAAAAAGAAGTTTGGGGTATATTTTAATTTTGTTTATTTTCAAGTTTTGCATGCAACATTCCGTATAAGAGCCTGAACAGAATTAAAAATCGTTGCGGCCGACGATCTTTGTTGTTGGAAAATACATCCAAAATGTAGAAAAAAAAACCGCAGCTCGTTTTCCGCAACGATAAATCGCAGACTTAGAAACTATTCTATTTTAATCGTCGGCCGAAACGATTTTTGATTCTGTTCAGGCTCTAAAGACAAATCCTTTTAAGGGATGAGGCAGGGTGTGTAGTCGCGATTATGGACGGTCGCAACTGTGTAATATGCAAGCAGTTAACCGCAAATATATTAGGCCTGTTCACAATCCTGTGCAAATAGTCTTACATCATAGCATTTGCAAAATGGTAGAGAATATTTTACTCCACACTAACAATATATACAGGAATGCATTTAATACGCTATTGCAAATAAGCAACACTAAAAACCCATTTACTATACTTATACAATACTGAAATGCACTCTGACAGCTGATAGTTGAAAAAATAAGACCTGAAAAAGAACTGATATGAAAAATAAAGAAAGCCTTCAAGCTTATTTCAGCATTAAATTTGTTACAGCGCAATTTCTAATAAAATAATTTTGCTTTTCATCTAAATTTTATGTTTTGCAACAAGGGTTGCAAAGTAAACCGAAAAACACAGTTCACAATTGATGGCAAAATTGCAATCTCAAATGCACAAGATAGATAGTGAATTGCTCTATTGTTTTTACCATGCAAACACTTAAAGATATGCTCAGAATCTAATCTTAAATTAGATATACTCAAAATTATACATGTTCTATAAGAGCAATTGTGCAAAACTCAATGAAGGTCTTTATTTAAAATTATTGCGGGGATTTTTCTACCTTATATATAAAAATAAAACTAAGTTTAAAGTGTTACTTATTTATATATTAATTGTGTAATATCTTATAAATTTATTTATCGGCCCTATTGCACCGATGGGGATTTAAACTTTATAAAGCAGGTTGTGCTTCATTAAAGCACTTTTATGGTATCGAAAGATTCTTTCTTGCTGCAATCCAAGATGCTTCCAAGTGTTTGATGACATTTAGATAACGAACATTCTATTAGAATATGTCGAACAGACATCAATGTATTGCAAAGTTCACATTGCAAAGGAAGAGTTCTTGTATATAAGTGCTTAGTATAAAATAGGGTTTTTCCAAGGCGCATTCTAGCAAGTGTGATAAATTCCTCGCGAGTTAATTGTGCGTGGTAATTTGTCCGAAAATAAGAATGGTTGTGTGTTCTTAAAAATGAGTTAGAAGAGGTCCAGTTCTGTTGAATTCCCAGTTTTTGGAAGCATAAATAGGAGTTTACAATAATTGGTTCAAAACATGGGACTTCCATGATCGAAGGAAGCATAAGCGCCTCTTTCGCAGCAACGTCAGCTTCTTCGTTTCCTGGAATACCTATGTGTCCAGGAATCCATAGAACTTTGATGGGACATTCAAGAGTGAAATTATTAAAGATAAATTTAAAAGCACTACTTTTTCTGTCCATGAGAGCTTTAAGAACACTAAGGCTGTCAGAGCATATTAACGTTTTCTGTTTTTTTCTGGGCCGCATATTTAACAGCAAACTGTCTACAAACTACGTATGACGTCGCACCTTCGAAAAAAGGATCCGTCGGTGTAAAGGGTCAGTTCAGGACCAAAAATTTACAAAGCTTCATTGAAAATTTGCTTGTAAACTGATGGATTTGTATTATTCTTAGCACATTGAGTCAGTAAAATATCTATGCTTAGGTAATGATCATCGATGTTTTCGCTACATATAAAAGGTTTTTAGGTATTGGCAATTTATTTGCAACCATAAGGTTGATTATGTTTTTTATGCCACACAAATCTCTTTTGATAAAGCCATGTGTTGTTTATTCATAGTAGCTAATCCAAAAAGTTTCATGCAGGCAAGTATCTGTTGATATTAGAGTGTTTTGCAAAGTTTGATTTAATTTTTTTTTTTGGTAATTATTAACTTTGGGGTCTTAATTCATTAAGTTGGGGCTGTTTTCACAATGCAATTACACCCAAAATTGTGGGTTATTTGTAATTTTTTTTGCCATAACATATTGGTGTATAATTGCTTGCCCCCGTTGCTCCGGCGTGACGAATTTTCAAATGGGCTGTCACAGAAAATAGTGTTGCCAATTTAAAGATGATGTCAATACTTTTGATTATATCTTAGAAATAAGTTAGACATTTTACTTGAATTTTTTTTGTGATAATCTTGAGTCATTGAGGATTTAAAAATATAATTTTAATTATACAAAATCAATTTCTCAAAACTGAAAACCAAGGCAGACGCCTTGAATCTTAAGAATTATATGAACTGAAACCTCGATATGCCATAACCGCGGTTGGAGAAACGCCTGGCGAGACATTCCGACAAATATTAAATAATGCAGATTTCAAATAATGAAATTTCGATTAATCAGATACCTGATCTTTTTTCACCCTTGCATTTCTTTGCATAGTAATGATCTAAAAAATGCAGCAGAGGTCGCTAAAAGTTGCTGTCTAATAATGCTGTCTAAACCAATAAAACATATTTTTATATTTTTACTAGTTCAAACCCGGCGCGTTGATGCCACGACCCCTTGTCCAACTCCCATTAAATGTTATCAGTGAAACGGCACGTGTAAATTCGAATTCCAATTCGAATTCCGGTCGAATACCGAATTCCAAACTCCAAAGCTATTCGATATCGCAAATTTCGGTTGTATAGGAGGTAACAGGCCCCCTTATTCAAAGCCATAAAATGTTATCTGTGAAACGGTACGTGTAAATTGTGTTCGAATACCGAATTACGAAGCAGTGCGACCTATAATTCCAAAGCCATTCGATATTAAACATTTCGGCTTATGGGAGGTGCCAACATTTTCAATGTTAAAACCTTCCTTGGTGTGTGTTTAATAACAAAATTATATTATTGCAATTTGGTAATTGCATACTTTTGTGGTAACTAACATATTTAGTTAAGATGTCTTCTCTTAGAAAAATTTCATTTTGCATAGGAACATGCAAGTTGCTTAAAATTTCCAAGAAATTGACATCACAAAAACTTTCGTACCTGAAACACAAAACAGTTTTTAGTACTAATTTTATTTTTTGGTGAAATAGAAAAAAAATTCAATCAAAAATGAAAGTGTTGGCTTTGAAAGTGAATAACTCGTTCATGTTACAAATGATTGCATTATTTTTTTAAATTTTAATTTAATTGTCCGTCCAATCGTGTTTCAATACTTTTCAACATCGTTTCCCTTCTAATTTTTATAATTTTCCAACAAAAAACCCTAACGAATTTCTTTATTTCGCTAAAAACTTTGGTAAAAATATTTGTTGAAAAAATATTCAAAACCAAAAATGGCTTTTCAAATGTTCTTTCATGTGGTATGCATAAATGTATGGTTTATTTAAAGTTTCTATCGTAAAAATTTAAAAACGTTTTATACGATCGAAAAATCCAGCCTACTTAATCAAAAACTTAAGATTTTTTGGTTTATTCTTATTCATTTTGCATTTTTGTAATTTTTTTGCATAAAATGTAATGGCGTAGTGAAAGAATCATGACAATTTCTCAATTCGTTTCTGACTTATAATCTCAAATACCTCTTTAAACACTGCCACAGCAACAACAGCGCCACCTACCGTGTCAAACTTTACACCTAAATCATCTACAGACCCAGCCGCACACACACACATACAACAAATTTCATCAAAATCGGTCCAGCCGTTGACGATGCCATCAATCGTAATGCTAATCTGGTTCAAGGCAGAATCAGCATTAGACAAAGTGCAAAGGTTGGAGCGAAGAAGACGTTTTGCAGCAATAAGAACACCTCCACCCCGCGAGGGACCAGTCTTTAAAGGGTCTCTATCTTTTCAATTACCACACGAATTGCGATTGCAGTAATCTTTAAAAGAAAAACGAGACAATTAAAGTAATCGTTCATCGGATTGAAAATTACGATTGCAGAAATCGTAAATTTAAAAAAGTTGAAATTACGATAACTATAATCGTACAAGCTCATTTGATGAACGATTACTTTAATTTCAGGGACCGCCAATAACGATTATCGCTATCAATCAATCATTTAATGAAAGTTATTTTTTAATCGATATTTTTTCGATCAGAAATAAAAGTTATTTCTTAGTCGTTATTTTTTTCAATCAGAAATAAAAGTTATTTCTTGGTTATTATTTTTTTCAATCAGAAATAAAAATTATTTCCTGGTCGTTATTTGTTTTCAAATAAATAAGTTAAAAAAATTTTAACTGTTATTTTCGATCGAAAAAAATAAAGGTAAAATTTTAATGTTTATGTATGATCAAAAAAATTAAAATGAAATGTTAACTTTTATTTTTGATCAAACAAATAAAAGTTAAATCTAAACTTATATTTTTGATCGAAAAAATAAAAGTAAAATTTTATCTTTTATTTTTGATCAAAAAAATAAAGGTAAAATTTTAACTTTTGTATTATATCAAAAAAATAAAAGTCAAAATTTTAACTTTTATTTTTGATCGAAATAATATTTGTCAAAAAAAAAACGATATTTGTTGACTTTTTAAAAAAAATCAGAAAAATTAAAATCATTGAAGATTATTCCTTAGCTAACAGGCATCACATTGCTTTATTCAAATATTGAATAGACTTACTCTTTCCATTTGACTTTTATAATAAATTTTTTGAAAATAACTGTTATTATCGGTACCTGCAATTATGAATATGCAACAGATTAGTTTTCTTTGTTTCGTTGCAACTGCTGAATTGTAATTTCGCTAATAGAGATTATGTTATAATAAGAGTTGAGTTGAGAACAGAAGAAAAAGTTATGAGTCTAATCGAAAAATCGATCAGAAAATAACTTCTATTTCTGATCGAAAAAATAACGGTAAAAAAATAGCTATTATTTCTGATCGAAAGAATAATGACCACGAAATAACTTATTTATACACGAAACTGATTGAAAAAATAATGACTACGAAATTACTTTTATTTAAAATTAAAAAAATAACGACTAAGAAATAACTTTTATTTGTGATCGAAAAATATCGATAAAAAGTAATTGGTTTGAGGTTTGAGTAAAAAATGAAATTTCTAGCTCCCTAGCGTCACATTGCTATATTTAAAATAATTATGCAACCACTTCTCATACATGATCTTTTGATTTAAATTTAAAAAATTATCCTTATTTTCAGTCCCTGTTTAGTTGTAATCAAGTTTTTTCTTTTATAAGGATTACAGTAATCGATAGCAAAGAATACTAATATTAAATATTAGTCAAAACTACTGTTATTTACTTTATAAATAATAGTAATCGTAAAATTTAAATTACTATAATATAAATAGTAATCCTAATCCTTGCCGCAATCATCCTTTAGGAAACAAAGCGCTTCGAAACCACTTATGAAGCGCTTTATAAAACCAGAATTGCCCTTTGTTCTCGCTTTAAATAGAGCTTTATTTAACATTGTGATGTCATTGGCAACAGACCTTTGTTCTCGCTATGAAAAGTGATTCAAAAAAGCGCTTTGCTATCGTTTCGAAAAGTTATTAAAAAAAGCATTTTGCTCTCCCTTCGGAATGAGCTCCTTCCTCGTTAGCACCTGAATGCGCAACTTAATTTTTGATGGCGTATATTTTTGCCCCAACTAATATTTTACATTTACATTTTGAATATCCAAACCACTTGCATTCAACAGTTATAAACGATTTAACCTTATATTTTTCATTATTTTGCTGCAACACTTTTTCGCGAATTAAACTTTTTGCGCATACTAGAGATGAATATGAGAAAAGTACAAGTGATGTTAGTGATGCGAGTACGAGTAGTCAGCAGAGTAGATAGCCAAAAACAACGAAAACAAACAGCTTTTTTGAGCTTAATTCGTAGTGAGAGCAAATCACTTTTCAAA
Organism: Dichetophora obliterata; assembly: GCA_963920525.1. Lineage (NCBI taxonomy): Eukaryota > Metazoa > Arthropoda > Insecta > Diptera > Sciomyzidae > Dichetophora > Dichetophora obliterata. Next base: position 6,738,838 of record OY986436.1, on the reverse strand, counting down.
AGCACTATTCATAGGCAGAATGGAGCCCTTTTTACTTGCTTTTTAATAAAACACTTTGAAATTTCCAATTAGGTAGCCAAAAACAACGAAGAATCTCGATAGCAAACAGCTTTTTTTAGCTTAATTCGTAGCGAGAGCAAAGCACTATTCATAGGCAGAGTGAAGCCCTTTTTACCTGCTTTTTAATAAAGCACTTTGAAATTTCCGATAGGGCAATTACACATGTAATTCTTATTGCCCAGCTCTGCTAAAAGCTTAATTTAATTTTTTTTCTGTTGAAAATAACAATTAAAATTGGACTTTTTTAGGAAAAGTCACAAAATATCTATTTCAAATTAACTTCTTCGATATCCCTTTCGATAACAGTGACGGTCCCTGGAATAAAACGATTTTTGTAAATTTGTACATAATTGGATTGCAAAGATTTTGTTTATTAGTTGAAGCTATGCATAAGCCTCTATTATCTTGGTTTTTTTAAACTGCTATTTTGTGATAATTTTTAATGTTATTTTTAATGTTAAAATTTGTTTGAAATATGACTATGTTTTGCGGCTTTTATTTAAAATTTCTATTTTTATGTCCAACCGCTTTTTAAAGTAGATATGTATTTTTAAATTTCAAGTAATAAGAGGCACGCAAACGAAGTCTATTCTTGTTAAGTGCTTAAATAACTTAGTATCAAAATAGAGTTGCAACCACATATCTGGACCTTTGAACGTATTAAAACACTTTTCATATTTTATAAAAAGAAAACAGTTGAGTTGTTCTTACATATTTTTTTTTTTTTGTTTCTTTCTTACATATTTTTGTTCTATTTTTACAAATAAATAATGCAAATTCATACTTACTGAACCTTTTTGATAGCGATAACGAAAGTGAAATTTTATTGTTATTTTTTATTTTTGTATCTTCAGTATATGTATAACTAGTTTCCCTTGATAGCGGCTGTCAAACACGTTCATTTCTTGCTCTGCTAGTCTGCTTAGTTGATTGCGTGCACCAGTGACAGCAAGACCAACAAGTTGTACTTTTCGACTACGTGGATTGTTAATTAATATTTATAATACTTTGGTTATTTTATTGCTCACATATCTAAGTAATATACGCCAAATATAATCATACAAGTCCAATATTGATTTTCTTTAATCAAAACTAATCGCACTTTGATTATGTACATGAAAAGAAGGTGAACTTTGAGCTCTATTTGTTTGTAATGCATTCACTTTTGTTCCATTCATTTGCATATTTTATCTGACTAACTTGATTTTCCTACCGACAGCTCAACTGAGACATTTTTGGAGCAACACAAACCATTAAGAGAGAACGAGATGCAATTGTTGACTAGACGGGTGGTCATGAATTTGGTATGCTTCATCTTTATACGAAAAAAAATCAAACAAATATTTTAATATAACACCACCCTTTTCTGTTGCAGACCAAAAATATCAAAATTGCAGCGCAGCTTCCAACCATTTCCATAGCAGCACTTAAAAAACTCGATAAGGCGAGATTTGTGCAAAACTATGCCACGGAAGCTTGTCCCAAACAAAATCTTCTACGTTTTCCGGCCTTCCCACTCGAAGAGACAATACCTAAATTTCTCAAGAGCGTTGAGCCTTTATTGAATGAGGACGAGATGAAGGAAACACAGAAGGCAGTCGATACGTTCCTCAGATGCGAAGGCAAACAGCTGCAGAAACTCTTGGAAGATGCTGCCAAGTGTGAAGAGAACTGGCTGGCTGATCGCTGGCTACGTTTCGCCTATATGCAGTACCGAGATCCTGTCACAGTTCATAGCAGTCCTGGTATGACATTTCCTCTTAGGACTTTTGCAAGTGTTGATGAATATATTTGCTATACGAGCAAACTCATCTATTCACTGGTCAAGTACAAGGAGTTGGTAGACAATGGCGAAATACCCGTTGTTAAGATGGGTAAATTAGAGTTGGATAATTCGCAGTTTGGGCGCGTATACGGCACATGCCGCATACCAAGTATTAAAGAAGATTGCCTCGAGTACAATCCGGACTCAAAACATGTGGTGGTGATCTATAAAAATCATGTAAGCATTATTGTACCACTACTGAAGATAGCTACAAAATTAAAATATAAATAATGAAAAATCTTACATTGCAGTTCTATAAAATGCCGGTTTATAACAGCAACTGCAAGCCGCTACATATCGCTATACTCGCTCAGCAGTTAAATAACATCCTGCAGGCAGAGAAAGTCGATGGTCCTAGTTTTGGCATACTCACCACGGATAATCGCGATAATTGGGCTGCTGCCTACTCGGAATTAATAACCATACCTGGCAATCAGGAGCATGTTAAGGAAATACAAAAGGCACTCTTTACTATTTCGCTGGACAAAGAAGTACCCATGATAAGAGGCACAAATTGTTTGATCGTCGCGTCCGAGCAAACTATACATGGTGGCGGCTCAAAGCAGAACGGCAGCAATCGTTGGATGGACAAGACAATACAGGTACAACAGTTAAAATCAAGTCTGAGCGATGTTTGGTATTCATAAAAATTGAGTTTATTTCAGATTATTGTAAATCCCAATGGTGTCAGCGGTTTTTGTTATGAACATTCACCGGCTGAAGGTCAACCAATTGCGCTCATGTCTGACTATATAGTAGCAAATTTGTGAGTATTGGCAAAAAAGCCGGCAATACATTTTCAGTTATGCCTAAATTTTTTGCCCTTACAGAAAGAATAAGAAATTTTTTGATGGAGCGGCAGAGACTGATTATGAATGCGTAGAAAAGCTGGAACTTAAATCATCGCCTTCTTTGGACGCACTGATTATAAAATCAACAGAGAATCTCGATAAAGAAGTTTGTAACTTGCAAATGAGCGTGCTGTACTATAAAAAGTGGGGCAAAGGTTTTCTTAAGAAACAAAAACTTAGTCCGGACAGCTTTATACAAATGGCGTTTCAATTGGCGTTCTACAAGTAAGCTTGTACACTTAAACAAAAAAAAAACTGAAAACATTTAATTAACTTTTTAAAGACTGCATCAAGTGCCCGGCGCCTGCTATGAGTCTGCACATCTACGCATCTTCTTTAATGGGCGCACTGAAACTATTCGATCCTGTTCCAACGAATCCGTTGCTTTTGCCAAGGCCATGTGTGATCCCAAAGGCTGCGATGATGTTCGTGCAGACCTCATGCGCAAAGCTATAAAAGGCCATCGCGACTATACGACTATGGCGCTGCAAGGACGTGGCGTTGATCGCCACTTGCTTGGTCTCAAGCTAATGGCCATTGAAAATAAAAGAGATATTCCAAAACTCTACTCAACACCTGGTTTTATCAAAAGCTCTCATTTCCGCCTCTCCACCTCACAAGTGGCTTCCGTCAACGAGTCGTTCATGTGCTATGGTCCTTTAGTGGAAAATGGCTATGCAATTTGCTATAATCCGCGCGAAAAAGACATAATATGTGCCATATCCTCTTATTATAGTAATGAGGAGACTGACTCTGATTGCCTTAAAGAAGCCTTAACGGATGCCTTTGATGATATGAGAGAAACCTTGGAAAATGCTGGCGAGCCACCAAACTCAAAACTCTAATGCGTTCTGATTAAAAACTGCAAGAGCAAAGATCTTGCGCCTTGCCTGTTTTTTTTTTTTTGTGAAAGAAGTTTTTATATGTATAGAATTTATTTAGATACTTTTAACTATTAAAAATAAAATTATTAAAATAACGAACACATTTTACTACTTTATTAATGTGCTGAGTGGCACTTGTTGTTAACTCTATGTCAAAGCGCTGCTTGTCTGTGCAACAAATTTTATTATTTGTATTTTTGGTATTTTTATAAATATAACTATTCAACTTATTAACAATTCGTATGGCTCAGAGTATATTAATAATAAATTTGTAACTAGATAGGATAACAGCATCTTTTAAACCAACGATTTAATCCTTTTTGCAGTGATAACATGAGCAGGAAACGGCAGACTTAAAGGTAAAGTTGCGCATGCCGCCCATGCAAAGCACACGTTTTTGTATCTAAAGCAGAATATTGTAGAAATAGAAGTAACTCACAATTATGCCACAAAACAACAACAGCTTACCTCTTCCGATTCCATCATATTGCAGCACTGACCCACCGACACAACCGGCTTGGGTGGCTTTAAGCCACCACCAGGTGCACCCCAAGGAATTGATGGCACCGCGTATGACTCACAAAAGCCACGACAGGCATTTGTTGTTATCTTAAACTCCACACAATCGGGTATAGATATGATGCGCGTATTTCCGACCTTATGACAACCAGGCTTAAGCCAAGAATCTTTGGCCATGGCAGCCAAAATAAAGCAAAACAACAGCGCACACAAACGTAACGCCAACATGTTTTTATAGTAGAATAGTTTATTTGTTAAAAACTTTTTTAACTCAAAATCGTTCACTACCCACGGAAACCTGTCAGCAACTGAATCTTGCTGCTGTGTCGCAGGAGTTTTTATTGCTTATTGCTACAACTTGTTGGCAGCGGTGGTGGCTTCCATGTTAAGGATGCTTGAATTAGCTCACAGATTGAATCTGCGCATTTGATGTAAGAACTTTCACTGTTTGTTTGTTATTTTTTTATTATTCATGAAATTCTTTTTTAATTGCTTTATATCTTCAATACTGCAGCAGCACAAAGCAAAGAAAAACCATTAAATTTGAATTTAAATCGTTAGCTTGCAAATGATTATTTTTTTAAGTTATTTTTAAACATTTATTACTGTTGGAACGCTAAATTTGTAACAGTTACAAATTTCAGCAGACGAAAAAACTGAGGCGTATGAGTAACTTTTGACTCTTTTTTTTTAAGAAAAAAAAAACACTTTAAATAACGTATATTTTTTAAAAAAGTTTTATTGTTGTGACTTATGAGCAGCCTTCAAGGCTGCATGAAATTATGAAAATGTATGAAATTTTTATGAGTTTCTTAAAAAGTTTAAAGTGCAATCAGTTCGTGGAGCTAGGATGCTGGAGCTATTTATTAATGACAAGCACTGAAGGCTTTGTGGCACTAAACTCTATTATTGGTGGGTTCTTAGAATTTCATTTCTTATTTCTTTTTCTTTTTCTAACATTTCAAGCAATAAATGATTGCTTTAAAGTAATTCAAAGAAAGTTACCAAAGATGAGAAAAATGCAAGAAAAAGTAAAATTGTTATATATTTTTTTTAATATCTCTACAAAATCAGCGCACAGTGCTATTTAATTTAGGTTTTTTGTTTTTTGTTAAATTTTATAAAAAAATATTTTTATTCGTCAGATTATAAGACATGTATTATGAATGTGGTATTAAAAACTTGATGTATTGCATGTTTTTTTTTTATGAAATTCGTCAAAGTTGAAACTTTTTTAACAAAAATAAACTCAATAAAACCCAAAAAATAAAGTCAAGTTTAAACAATAATAACTTTGAGCACAAAGTATATTTCAAGGTTTTGTTTTTTTGACTTTTTTATGTCTTAATTGCCATTGAATTTAATAGAAAATACAATAAAATTTTTTAATAAAAGTAGAAAAATCGTTGAAATATGACTGTACATTTTTCAAGGAATGAAAATGTAAGTAAAATTGAGTAGAAAATATCTAGCTAATTAAGCATTATTAAAGTCGAAGGCTATAATTATCATAAAATTTCGTACTTTTACCTTCTGTTTCTGTAAAAACCTGCTGCATCTAGCTGCTATTACGAAAAACCACTTCATTTGAAAAAAGTCTGAAAAATCAAATTTTGCCCTAAAATGCACTGATTTCCAAGACGATTTGTAGGTACTCTTAAATTTAAAGAAAAATAAAATAGAATTTATTATCTAAAACAAGTTGTGACCTTATTTTGTATTAGCAACCATTTTTAAAAAAAATATTTTAATTTCGGTTATTTGGTAATATTGTTTTATAGGAGATATATCTAAAAGTTATCCGATTTGAAATATTTTTACCATGTCGTTTAAGTGAAGTTAAATAAACTAAATTTACTCTTTAAAAGCATAAACAAGCAATTTTATGCGGTTTTTTTTATTAAAAAAATGTGGTTTGTATGGGAGGCAGGCGATGCAGTTGGCCTAGAATTCTAATTTGTTGTGATGTTACTTAATTTAGGCTAAAACTCATTTATAGAAAAGTTCATGGCCCTAGCTTTTATGGTTTCTGAGATAATGCAAATGTCATAATGAAATCGAAAAAAGCGATTATTCTGCAACAAAATCTTTCACTACATACAAAATGACCCTCCCTTACTGCCAGTTGTCAATTTTTTACAAAATAATAATTCTTCTCTGGTTTTTCTTTTATTATGAATGTAATCACTTCCTGGTAGAGTCGACTAATCGAGTTGCAAGCAAAAATTTCAGCTCTTGAAATCTTTCATCAATTGTGTTATTGCTCCTATCTGTTGGAATTTTTTTTTGAAAATATCAGACGCTAGAACATATGTAGAACCAGGGATTGGAAAAACCCTTCGTAATACGTAACTCTTCTTTATTTTATTCGTATATCGCTCTTCAATTCAATCACTAACACTACCGCTAGAAGGCCAAAGAGAAATATCGACACAGAATGGTAGCGTTGTGGTAAACCGCACAACACATTATTTGCTTTGTTGTGGTTTTTGCTCTTGATCGTAAACAAAAATCAAAATAGTAACAAATGTACCACGCTTCACCGATTGCCACGAAAAAAAATTGGGGCATGCGTCAACAAATTCTTTTGCTGCTGTTCTGCATAGTTGTAATTTTGAAATCCTGGCAGCAACAGTAAATGAAAAACTATTCACGATAGGGCTAAAAATCTAATCAGTTGTGTAATTTGCAAAATTCGTTGACTGAGTTCGAATTTTTTCTCGGTATATGTTCATTGTACTCTACATAAGCCTCAAATAATGGCACTGGGTGAGACTCAGGTAGCAGAGGATGCAGATCTACTGGATTTTCATATACCTGGGTACCGCTTACTGCCATTATTTTCTCCCTTTTCGCCCTTTTTATAAGAACGGATGTAGCGTACCAGTGTGAGAGGAGTCTGAACGTGACCGATCCAGAGTTTAGCTCAATGTGGGTTAGGTTCAGGCTTCGCTCTCACTTGCTGCATTTCTGTTTGATTTATACATACAAGTTCGAATCTAGGGGGCGAGCCCACTTTTAACAAACTGAACTCTCTCTCTCTCTCTCTCTCTGATTCGATTACGCATATTTTGGGGTTGTTTCCTGACAGTGAGATCACTGTAGTAGGCGACTTCAATGTCCACAACCCTGCTTGGTTACGTCATTCGGGCCCACTGACACCTGTTGGGCAATATGTTGAGCTATTTGCTGAATCGAACTCATTGATTCAACTTGTAAAGGAACCCACTTTTTTTTCCTCAAAGTGATATGCATACCTTTTTCTGACTTCGCATCATGAAAAATATGATGTGTGAGTCAATGCACCTCTTGGTCTCGGACCAAAGCCTAAAGCCCCGAAGAGGTCTGCATGGTTTTATGGAAGGACAAATTGGAATGCGTTAAATAATTTTTATCGCAACTTTAATTGGAAATTATGTTTTGCTGATAGAAATATGAATGCCGCGGCTGTCACGGTACAATAAATTATTTTATTGTGTGTGCAGTCTTTCATTCCCAATAAGATGAGAAGCATTAAACCAAAAGATCACTCATGGTTTAATGAGACTTGCAGGATTGCAGTCAGCTCCAAAAAGGAAGCCTTTCAGAATTGGCGTTCTAACAAGAATACTGATACTAAAAGACTTCGCATCGAGGCAAGGAAAAGCGAAAGACCAAAGAGATCAAAAATTTTTGGTCATTTGTTAAAAGAGTTGAGAACCAGACATCGTCATCGACTTCAGCTCTTTTAAAAGATGACCAAATCTTCACTGACTCGGCTGATAAAGCAAACCTATTGGCTACATTGTTTGCACGAAATTCCACTCTCCCAGATAGCAATCAGCCACTGCCCTTTATTTAGGGTGGATCTTTTGCAATGCAGGAGATCTACTTTCGAACGAGAGCAGTTAAAAGGGTCCTTACAAATCTAAACGTTAACAAAGCCTCCAATTGTGCCGCCAATTGTGCTTAAAATGTGTGCTTCTTCGCTGGCTCAGCCCCTTTGCGCAACCTTTTCAACATCTCCTGCAGAACAGGAGTATTTCCATCTTGTTGGAAGGTGGCAAATGTCCAGTCGGTACCTAAAAAGGGCGATGCCACGAACCCTGCAAACTATCGACCCATTGCGATATGCTCTACGCTTTCCAAAGTTATGGAGAGCGTAATAAACTTTAGCGTTGTGAACTATCTGGAGCGCAACCAACTGCTCAGTGACCGTCAATATGGTTTCCGTAGGGCTCGCTCTACGGGTGATCTTATGGCGTTCTTAACCGAAGAATGGAATAAATGCGTTCACTTTTTCGGCGAGAGCAGGGTTGTTGCTCTGGATATTTCAAAAGCGTTCGACCGAGTGTGGCATAAAGCGCTCGTGTCAAAACTTGCTGCAGGACAGAACGATTCGAGTCGTAGTTGACGGTATTTCGTCCGAGAAGCACGCCATCAACGCAGGAGTACCGCAGGGTTCTGTTCTATCGCCAACCTTGTTTCTGGTTTTTATCAACGACCTTCTGTCGTTGACGCATAACCAGGGACTGAGAATAACTGTTATTTTACAATTTTCAGATGAAAAAGGCATAACGAAAAAGTGGCCGGAGGACTTTTTTATATATATCATTATTATCGAAATGGCAGCAGCTTCGCGAATATTAAATGCCTTTTAAATTTTTGGCTGTTACTATAAAAATTAAAATTAACTGTTATTTTTTGACTTTTATTTTTTAGGGCAAAAATAACTGTTACTATTGACTTTTATATTTTAGGTAAAAAATAACAGTTATTTTGTGCCTTTTATTTTTTCGGTCAAAAATATCAGGCAATTAGTATTTTTTCAAAGGCCGAATAAAAAACTTTAAAACCTAAAAATTTTTATAGCTCAAAATGTGAGCGCTAATGAGACGATAAAAATTGCATAAAACATTTTTTTGCCGTTCAAGTGGCCTTTAAAAAAATTCAAATTGCCTGATATTTTTGACCGAAAAAATAAAAGACACAAAATAACTGTTACTTTTGACCAAAAAAATAAAAGTCAAAAGTGACAGTTATTTTTGCCCGAAAAAATAAAAGGCATTAAATAACTAGTATTTTTGTCGGAAAAAATAAAAGTTAAATGATAACTGTTAATATCTGACTTTTTTGATAAAAACCATAACCGGTACGGTCCCTGCGCATAGCCCAATTCATTCGTATGCGGACGACAGCAGCATTTGTCATTCATATTCATTCAAAAAACGCCCAAGCTCTATGGAGATTGAGAGAAAAAGGCAAACTATGAATAACACACTCCTTAATGATCTACAAAAAATCTCCGAGTGGGGTCTTGCTAATAGAGTAGAGTTCAATGCAAGCAAGACCCAGTGTTGTCTGTTAACCCACAAGCGGATGGATTGCCCCTTAGCTCCCCTCAATATGAATGGTGTGGATCTTGTGGAATCAGCCGCTCTTGACGTTCTGGGCATATCGATCCAATGTGATCTTCGTTGGAATGATCATATTTTCGATGTGTCGAAAGAAGCGGGCAAGTGCCTAGGTTTTTTAAAACGGTGCAAAAAATATTTCACCTCAGCTGATCTCATATATTAGACCGAAAGTGGAGTACAATTCGCACATTTGGGCAGGGGCTTCAAGATCTTATTTGGAGCTTCTGGATCGAGTTCAAAGTCGTGCGATATATTTGATAGGGGATGAAAGTATTTCATCCTCTCTCAACTCTCTTGGGCATCGACGCAATGTTGGTTGGCTAAGCCTTCTGTATAGGTATTACCATGGGAAGTGTTCAAGGGAGATACAAGGCCTGACGCCACCAGCTCGTGTGTTTCCCAGGTCCACTCGGGCAGCTGTCCAAGCCCACCCCCTTACCATTGCATCGATGTCCAATAGAACTTCGCAGTACCGTGATAATTCGTGGAATAGTCTCCCTGCGAGTGTGTTTCCCGGCAGTTTTGAGCTGTGCAAATTTAAAACAAATATTCACAGACACTACTCCATCAATTCACCCTCCAACTAACTATCACCCATCTTCCGAATCATCACAATGCTTACGCATTTATAGGGGCATCCCCTGAGCCTTGGTTCAGTCTAACAAAAAAAAATTAATGTAAGCTTGTAGCGAGTCAAAAAAGTTGGAAGAGAAAATCCGGTGTATGTCATCAGCATACAGATAGATATTAGATCTATCTATACCTATTTGATATACAAGTAGGCTTGCCAGGTGGTCGGGATTCGTCAGGATTGTCCCGAAATATTAAAAAAAACTGAAATAGAAAAAATAACAAAAGCAATTGTACGCTCCAATTTCATCTCCCGTTTCGCCGGAATTTGTCTATAAACTCTGAAAATTGTTTGCAAGTCTTGACCAGTGTATCACTTAAACACACTTTAATTCACAAATAAAATTTAGAGGCAAATTGTATTAAAAAAAAATCACTTCATTTTCACTTCATTTCTAAATATCAACAACAAACATCGGGAGTTCGTTTCGAAATTTGTCAAGTTTTTAGTTTTCAATTTAGTATACAAAAACTTGATTTATTTTGTCGTCAACATTTTCCTTTCTTTCGGAAAATTTTATTATTTTCAGTATAGCATCATTATATAGTTTAGTTTACCTTAAACCATCAGTTAACTCAACGGAAGTTGAACTTTTTTTAAAATTTCATCTGCAATCGACTTGAGAACTGTTGAAACAAGAGCTCCACCAGCAAAATCACCAACAACATCATCAAAAATAGAAACTCAACCGCGCTCTTTACCCGGACCAGAGAAAACGAAGGAACTACTAGCCAACAAGAATACTAGCCAACAAATAAATATACAAAAAAAATATCAACCAAAAAAACATTTGTAAAGTCATTGCGAAAATTTTTCCAAAATTATTAAGACAATAAATCACAAACGTGCTGCGACGCCTTTAAAAGTACCGGAAACGTCGCCAACAAAAACTCAACGTTTCAACCGTACATTCATTCAACACAAAAAGTGAAGACAATACAGCTACTCTATAAAACTTTTTCAACAAGACAAAAAATACTTTGAATTCTGTAAAATTCGTGATCTTCGGTTTGATTTTTGTGCCACGAAAAAACAAAAAAAATTTTTTTATAAATCGTATACAATAATTTTTTTTTATTGCAATAATGGCAAACTTATTAAATCGTGCTCGTGAAAATGTGTTGGTTCCCGATAATAATAATAACCATTTGCATGATGAAGGCGTTGTCATACCTGAAATCGAACTTGATCTCGATGATGATGATATCGACGATCCGTTGAACTTCAAAAACTCAAGTAAATCTCTTAGTTCCAGCATGAGCGATCAGGCGTTGAATACGTTAAATGAATTGCGGCGTAATAATTTGCTGTGTGATGCTGTCATTTCCGTGGCGGATTCGTCCTTTAATGTACACAGAGCGATAATGAGTGCGTGCAGCTCTTATTTTAGGTATGTGAAAAAGAGTGATCTTGAAGACCTAGCAATATAGTTATTAACATTTCTATACTTAATTTTTTAAAATTTGTTTCCTGCAGATGAGAATCTGCATCTGCAAAGCAAGCCATTGGTTTGTGACTAAGATAAGGCAAAACACATTCTGCTGACGTTCCGTCGAATCAATTTATACACTCACTCACTGTAAAAATAACCATAACAAAGTTACAATAGGGGTATTCACGATTCAGTGCACTTGTCAGTGCAGTTGAGGACTTGTGCAGTTGTGCAGTTAGCTTTTCGTGAACACACTACCATCACTATTTCAAAGCTGTCGAAATTTTTCAATGTACACAAGTGCACAACTGGTCAAGTCCTCAAGTTTTACGCAATAGTAAAAAACCACTTGTGCAAATTTTTGACGTACGTGTATTTTGTTTTTGTAAAGTGCACAAGTCCTCAACTGCACCAGAGATCTGCAACGGATAGCTTTTTTGCGACTCTGAGTGTATCCGAAAAAAATAAGTATAAAAACCTACTCAGCCTAAGCGCACGCAACTCGACTCATATTCTCTTCTACGAAGCTAAAATGCGGCGGCTCAAATAAATATGAGTATCCTAAGTCATGAGTCGGATCGGGAAAGATCGGGTTTTTTCGGTAAATAAATACTTATGGTTGTTGTCGTCTTGCTGATACTTATCCTACTTGCCGAAATACTCATAATCGACACAAGTAGCCGAATCACTCGGCTCATCTGCCACAGATATGAAAGAGAGCGCAGTAGAGCGCAGCAGTAAATAGTGAGCGAGTTTTTTGTATTTGTTTTGTGCTATTTTTTTCTAAGCATATCTAAATGCTGAATAACAGATGTGTTATTCTTGTGTTGCTTTTTGTTTTTATCTTACACAGAGAAAGCTGCGCATGAGGTAACGTTGTTGAGGCTTAAAAATAATACGCAGTTTCGATAGTATCGTGTCATTCATTTTCTGCAATCAGCAATTATTATTAAATTTGCAAGGTATATTTTTTTATTTTTCTGTAACCTTAAGTTGCCAAATCACATGCGCATAATTTAAATTTAACTTCCACTGCACGTGCTTACGCACAAGAAGCAAACAGACACGTGCGCCGCACAGTGGTTGAGCCCCATACAAAAGTTGTCAATAAATAGAAGGACTCATCGTAAACCAATTAAATTTTGTGTATTAATTGGAATTTGCTTTATTAGAATACACACAAAAATACTTTTAAATCCGCCCTCAATCAAGCCTACCTCCCATACAACACAAATATTTAAAACGCCATATTTTTTTGTCTTGAACCAATACAAGAACCATTCTGTCAGAAATCTTCAATATATATCTATCATTAAAAAAGTCTCTTTTGCCACTCCCACCTCCCATACGAAAATTTCTACTTCACGTGTTTTTACGTATTCCAACTTCAATGAAGCGCAGCATCCAAACTGTTTAAAATAGTGGTTTATAGTATTTCAAGATATTGTTTGTTTGCTTTTTATAAAAACGGAAAAAAATCATCAAAAAAAAAGCTTATCGTTTCGTTTTTATTATAAAAAAAAGGAGTGAACCTAATGCTTTTTGAAACAAACTGACGCTGGTTGTAAATGTGATACTATCAACAGTTAAAAAAGATTATAGCATACATTTTAGCATTGTGATAAAGTGAGTACAGGTCGTGTAGCATAAAAACATGGCTTGCATACACGGAAAAAGCTGTTTGCTAAATTAGTATTGTGGTTAAGCAAAACTTGCGCTTGATTCTCAGCCACTTCAAAATTATGGTAAATTTCAGCAAAAACTAATCAAAATGTGCTATTCCAATTTGTAATAACTAAGCAAATATTTGCTTGAATTTAGTAAAAATTTGCTATTCCCATTTATAATAACTTAGCAAATATTTGCTTGAATTAAGTTAAAATTTGATTTTCAGTTTATAATAACTTAGCAAAATTTTGCTTGAATTTTATCAAAATTTTTCTTTTTCCTAAATACAAATTGATTCAAGCAAATTAATTTTCTCCGTGTACGTATTCCAATTCTGTTGTTTAGAATCAAAGAATACATATTTCACTTTCAGCTGATTGAAGATGTTTGAAGAACATTTATTGACAAGGGAATTTAAATGTTTGAATAGTTTGGAAAGCATTTTATTGCGAAATTCATTAAAATGTTTCATAGTAAGATTTAAGATAATGTGAATTAATTTAACTTTATACATATCACATTACTGTTTTACTAATTCAATTTAATTGTAATTATTTAAAAATTATTATTTAATTATTTAATTATTTAAAAAAAATATTTAATATATATTAACATAGCAAATTACTAGACTGAGAAACACACTGTGGAATACTTAATTACTCTGTAAATATATACTAGTATTTCAAAAGAAGAATTATAACATTTTAAACCATTTATCGTATTTAGTAAGTAAATGCTTTCACTATTTACATTAAAAATTTAACGATTTTAAATTAAAAAAATATACCTATATATCAATATGCCGCACTTTCGTAAGAAGTGATCGTTAAATAAAAAAATGCCTAAAAGCATAGTAAAGAAAATGACTATAGAAATAAACCTTGAGACTAACCATACCTATATTTTCTTCGAAACGCATTTACCAAATGTTGTTCAAAGACGCAAAAAACTCTGTCAGTTTTTTTTTTTAATCGCTCAAATTAAAGTCCAATAAAAGCATTTCTTTATTTAATATATCGTTGACATCCGAAGATCATTATCTTTTTGAATTATAAAAATATTTTCTGCAAAAAAATAAATTTACGTTTTTTTGTCATATCAACTTTGCATAAGAAATTTATTGCAAAAATAAAAAAAAATATTTCAAGAATGCAAAAAACTTTTTCAATAATGCTTTTTGTACTTAAAAAAAACCAGAGTGCAATACGTTTTCTCAATTGTCTGTAATAACTCTTGAAAAATATCAATATTTTACGAAATTTTTTCAGCATTTTTACATCAATCCAATTTTAAGGCGTCTACACAGAAAACCTATATACATATATTTCTGATAAATATTTTGGAATATTTGGAGTTAGAATATTGTTAAGCAACGCAAAGAAAAAAAAATCACAAAAAGAGATCATCAGTTTTGATATTTATTTCCAACTTTTATCCACTGTGCGGCGGCATTTTGATTTTGTTTTATTTTTTTTTTTATGTCCAACAAACCAAAATCACAAGCGTTGTTATTTTTTTTCCTCCATAGAGTGCAACAATAAAATACCAAGAACGAGTTTTCGAGAAAAAACAAACAGAAAATGAGAGCTCACATGGCCTGCAGACAAATACTTACGAAAAGTGCATACGCAAAAAAAAAACTAACTAGCGCTAAGAGACGTTGGCAGAGAAGGAGCAGTACTCAAAGTACACTCAAAATACATTCGAATCGAGCGCCTTTGTAATAAACTGACTCAACGCACTCATTGAAAACGGCTCGAAGTGGATCGGATCATGCCTCTCTCGGATATGAGAATGTACTTATACCCGAAAAAATGCTAATGAGCCGAATGCCTATAAGTATTTTACACATGTTATTAAGTATGGATAGAGTTGAGAACAGCACGACACTCGGGTATGATTTGAGTATCCGAATTCTGTCGGATACTCATTGCAGTTCTCTGAACTGCACAGGCAAGTGCACTGAATCGTGAATACCCATATTATTAGTTGCAAAGTTATAATATATTTATAAACAAAAAAATATAATGCTGTTGTCTGCTAAGGTTAAATAAAAAGATTTTAATGTATAAACAAATAATTCTGTGTCGATAAGCAATAACAGCTTAAGTCCTGATTTCAAAGTTTCGCTAAATCTTGCTGCATAGTTATCAATCGCCATATAAGTTATATGAAAGGGTATTTAATTTTTGTCATAACTTTGACCAAGATCATGGTAGAAGCTTCAGATTTTGTATATTATTGTGACATAAATGCATTTGTGTAAAACAAGAAAACCAATTACTTAATCACCCAATTTAAATTTAAGAAAATATTGTCGCGTGGGCTATGTCGCGTGAGTTACGGCAAATTTTTTTTTGGAAACTCAATATATTTTTAAATAAGCAAAGTCCATAGGAAAGTGGATTTATTATGAAACTTCACTGTAATTATAATGTAAAAATTAAAAACAAAAGCAAATTATATGGGAAAGCTCGCTGAGTTTTTACAATCTAAACTTGCTTGTAAAACACACTTTCTTTTTTTTCCCGTGAGTTACGCCCATATTTACCACTGCCATTCTTAATTTGTTACAGGAACGACAATTTTGGTCTTACTTTTGTCTTGTAAGACATATGTACATAAGAAATTTTTTTACATTAATAACATAAACTTCCGAAAAAACGAAGCTTTAAGTCCTACGCATGTCGCGTGAGTTACGATGGAAATGTCCATTGGAAATTTGATGGAAATTTAAAAAAAACATTTTTTTTTATTTCAAAATATTTGATTAATTAGTGATACAGCAAAGTTTCGAGGGGTCCAAAAAATTTTATTGTCGTTTCTTCAATTTTTTTTTTTAATGAGTCATAGAAGTTAGTTGTTTTTTTCATATACTAAAATACTAATAACGCAATTTTGGTGAAGTTGACACATTTTAACTAAAAAATTAATATATTTTAAAATGATTTGACAACATTTGATGCAAAAAAAATATTTTCAGTACAAACTTTCGTTTCTTGAAAATCCTTGAAGGATATGAAAATATCAAAATTTAGACATTGAATATGTTTTCATATCATATAAAGACAATTTACTCCAAAAAATCAAAAAATTCTCAGTAGCTTAGCGTCAGGTCTGAAAAGGTTAAATATAGTAGGACTTTCAATTTCGGGACTCAAAAGCAATTTCGGGATTAATAGTTAAGAATCCTTGGATCCCAGGATTAGTGCCGGGGCTTAAAAAACAGATAAAAATACATTTTTTTTATCCAAATGGGAAATTAAAAGAACTAAGGTGTTTAATTTTTCAGTTTACTAAGAATCTACAATATATAAATAAAAATCAAATGTCGTTCGTTGGTAATTGCATCAGTTGAGAACGGCTGAACCGATTTGGATAATTTTTTTTTTAAAATGTTCGTAATAGTCCAACTTAGGATTTTACGGAAAGAAAAATTGACCACGCCCACTTTGCGCCCACTTTTTTGATTTATCTAAAATCGAAAAACGGCTGAACCGATTTGGACAATTTTTTTTTAATGTTCATAGTAATCCAATTTAAGTTTTGTCGGAAAGAAAAATTGACCACGCCCACTTTTGCGCCCACTTTTTTCAATTTATCTAAAATCGGAAAGCGGATGGACCGATTTGGATAATTTTTTTTTTCAAATGTTCGTAGTAATCCAATTTAAGTGTTTACTGGAAGAAAAATGGACCACGCCCACTTTTTCGCCCACTGTTTTGATATCTATATATATAAAATTAAGTGGCCTGTTCGCATACTCCTCCTAGACGGCTTGCCCGATTTCAATGAAATTTTCAGGGGTGATTGGGGTCTGTGTGGAGGGTGCACATAAGAAATTGCATGTGTGTATCTTTGCAGGTTTTGTACCACACCCCCTTTTGTCGCCCACAAATCAATAAAAATGCTGTATTTAAGACGGTTTTGGTCGTATGAAATTAAAATTTGGTAAATAAGTTCGTATGATAACTATAATTAACTTTGAAAAAATGGGCGTGGTCACAATTCATCTACGCCTACTTTAAAGAAAATATCAAAATACTTCGAAACCATTGGTCCGATTGAGCTCAAATTTTGTAAGTACGCTTTGCTTTGAGTACGAGATGGTTTAAGGGGCAATGCCACACCCCCTTTTACCTCCCACATATAAATAAAAAATTGATGTTATCGAATAGCTTTAGTTAGAGTTATGGGTCGCACAGCTTAGAAATTCGGTATTCGACCACAATTTAGACGTACCGTTTCTGTGATGAAATTTTATGGGAGTGGACAAGGGGGAGGGGCACCTCCGATACAACCCAAATTTGTGATATCGAATAGCTTTGAAGTTATAGGAATTCATCTTTGGAATTCAGTTTTTGACCTCAATTTACACATGCAGTTTCAATGGTTTTATTTTATGGGCGTTGGACAGGGAGGCGTGACATCTCCCTTACAACCCAAATTTGCGATATCGTATTGCTTTGAAGTTATAGGTTGACAGCGTAAGAATTCGGTATTCGACCTAAATTTATACATGCATTTTCAATACTTACATTTTGTCGTCGTAGGGCAAAGGGGAGTGGCACTTCCCATACAACCCAACTTTGTGCTATCAAATAGTTTTAGAGTTATAAGTCGTACAACGCCGAAATTCAGTATTCGACCTCAATATACACATGCAGTTTCATTGATTCAATCTATGTTCATTGGTAAGAGGGGCGTGGCACCTCCCATTTAACGTAAATTTGCGATATTGAATATCAGCGTCAGAATTCAGTATTCGGCCCCAATTTATACATGCAGTTTCATTAATTACATTTTATGGGCGTACGACAAGGGGGCGTGAAACCTCCTATTTAACCCAAATTAGAGATATCAAATAGCATTGGGGTTATAGGTCTCACAGCTTTGGAATTCAGTATTGGACCTCAATGTACACATGCAGTTTCATTGATTACATTTTATGAGCGTTGATCAAGGGGGAGTGGCACCTCCCATACAACGAAAATTTGTGATATCGAATAGCTTTGTAGTTCAAGGTAGCACAGCGTCGGAACTCAGTATTCGACCAAAATTTACGCTTGCAGATTTACTGATAAAATTTTTTAGAGTTTGTCGGGGGGGCGTGACACCTCCAATTTAACCCAAATTTGCGATATCGAATAGATTTGGAGTTATAGGTAGATTAGCCTCAAAATTCAGTATTCGACCTCAATGTACTCATGCAGTTTCATTGCTAAAATTTTATGGGCGTAGGGAAAAGGAGAGGCACCTCCCATACAATCAAAATTTGTGCTATCGAATAGTTTTGGAGTTATATGTCGCACAGTTTTGGAATTCGGTATTCGACCTCCATGTAGACATCCAGTTTAATTGATTACATTCTATTAGCGGTGATGAAGAGAGAGTGGCACTTCCTATACAACCCAAATTTGTTATATCGAATAGCTTTGTGGATATAGGTCGCACAGTCTCAGAATTCAGTATTTGACCTCAATTTAGACATACTGTTTAACTGATAACATTTTATGGAGAGTGGCAGCAATGCGCCGGGTTTCAGCTAGTACTAACATAAAAAAGGTATATTTTTTGAGATCACTGAAGTCTTTGACCGGTTGATTAAGCTGATTGACGTTGAAAATATGCTCTTACAAATACTAAGGCATCCAAGGTGTTATCCCCCAGACTTGACCGAATTTTGGAATTGTTATCAAATAATCATATGCTTTTTGAAGCAGATTACCGCGATTACAATCATTTAAATATATTTTTATTTCATTTTCGAACATTTGACGTAAATTTAAATTTTTTAAAAGTTTTTACTGGAATGTCAAATTAAAGTGTTGCATTTTTGCAATTTGAAGGCAATCCCGGGATTTAAGGCCTTATAATCCCAGGATTTGAAGCCTTAAAAGATAGATATAGATTTGAATGTTTGTTTTATTTATGTATTTATGCAAAAAACCTGCTCGCTTTTCTTTATCATAATCAAAGATTTTGGAACCATATTTTAAGTCTCTGCTGAAATAACCAGGGACCGAAAATAACAGTTATTCCCGAAATTTCCATTCAAAAAGTCAAATGGAAAGAGTAAGTCTATTCAATATTTGAATATATCAATGTTATACTTGTTAGCTAAGGTGTTTAATTTTTCTGATTTTTTTTAAAAAAGTCGATAAATAATCGTCATTTTTTGACCAATTTTATTTCGATCAAAAATAGAAGTTAAAATTTTACTTCTATTTTTTCGATCAAATATAAAACTTAAAATTTTACTTTTCTTTTTTCGATCAAAAGTTAAAGTCTTATTTTAATTCTTATATCATCTGCTTGTAGCCACTATCTCAGTCGTTTGCAAAATGAATGAAAACACATTGTGCAATGATAAGCAAATAAGAGATGTCATTTAAACGCAACGATATGAAGATCAATAGTAATGTTTTTTTCTCTTTGCGAAAATGTTACGAATAGGTGTAAAAAAATAATAATTATTAAATTACAACATTAATAACATATTTATAATTAATTAATAATTAATTATATAACTAACAATTAATTACAATTAATTAATATTTAATTAAATAATAATTAAATTAAATTTTTTTGGTAAAGATCAAAAATAAAAATTATTTCTTATTTCAATAGAACAGTCATAAAGCAGCATATAGATTTTTTTTTATATCGAAAAAATAAAAGTAAAATTTGAACTTTTATTATTGATAGAAAAAATTAAAGTCAAACTTTTATTTTTGATCGAAAAATAAAAGTACAATTTTAACTTATATTTTGGAGAAAAAAAAAATACAAGTAAAATTTTAATTTTTATTTTTGATCAAAATAAAATCGGACAAAAAATAACTATTTTTTGTTGACTTTTTGGATAAAAATCATAACCGTTACGGTCCCTGGAAATAACCATTTGGAGCGACGTGGACCGCGTCACTTATTTTAAAATGATGCTATTACATATTTTTACTGAATTTTAAGCTGTTCATTATTTATCTTTTCGCAAGTTTTTGCTTTTACTAAGCTGAACATACTTCTAATGCAGTCATGTTTATCTTTTATTTCGAGGCATGCAGAGAAGATATCACCAATTTTCATAGAACATGTCTCAGAAAAAAACAAAATTTCGTCATTATTTGCAGGCACTTGCAGCTGGGACATATTTTATTCGATAAAACATACTTTTAGCAATTACAACTTGCCTGTGCAGTTGAGTACTTGAGGACTTGTGCACTTTACAAAAAAAAATACACGTACACCAAAAATCTGCACAAGTGCTTTTCTACTATTGCCTTAAACGTGAGTACTTGAGCAGTTATGCACTTGTGTGCATTGAACAATTTTGACGGCTTTAAAATAGTGATGGTGTGTGTTCACGAAAACCTATCTGCACAACTACACAAGTCCTAAACTGCACTGGCAAGTGCATTGAATCGTGAATACCCCTATTGTGCAAACATGATAGCAACTTGTTAAATCGTTAAGAAGACAAACATGCTACCCAACGATTTTATATATATTACTAGTATTCCTGGGCTCAATTTGCAATTTAATAATGGCTTAAATCCAGGCAACAGGTTAGGGCACATTCATACAAACATACACATACAAAAACAGGACATGAACTACGTTAAGCCCGATTAATCCTGTTAATACTTTCGAAGGAACCTCACATAGACCATTTCAGTCCTTAGTGGTGCCAGTAAAAGGAGCCTTAAATCTGTTAGGATTTGCGTTGAATTCGCGAATCTTAAGAGAACTTCTAGATAGAGGTATTGGCCACATTTTAAACAATGACAGAAATGTCGGTGAGCCCAAGTATTGAAGTTCTCAGTCTAAGTTGAGCAGAGCACCGTACACCATCAAATCCAAAGCATTTCTGGAATGCAATTTCGACAAAAAAGTACAATAGTTTAGGGGTTCGGCGAAAGGAATAAAAATGTTTTTTTTTAAATAAATCTACTGTAATAATCGAAAAATTTCTTTAGGAAAAATTAATGTTTTTTACCATAGGTTGAAAAGAACTGAGATCTGGTGGGTAGGTACTAAAACGAGGTACTTGAGGTTGATTACCATTGGCTAACGAAGTTAATGACGAAAAATTGAAAAGGGTGAACCCTAACGTTTGGCCATAAAAAACAAAACAAAAAAAATTTTTAAAATTAACTTCCAAATATCTCGACCTAAAAGGTAAAAGGGCTTAAATGCATTTAAGCCCATGGCGAGGAAAACAATTTGAAAATTTTATTTTGTTCGAAACTCCATACAAAAATTTTCAGAAAAATGTTCGTAAAGTGTAGAGCATTTTGTAGAGCTAAGAAAAATATTTCATGTACATAATTGGAATAACTCGAAAAAGGGCTTAAATGACTTAAGCTCTTTTACAGTTTAGGTCGAGATATGCTTCGGATTCGATGGTGAAGGGTACAGTAGGCGCTTCTTGCACCTTTTTTATACTATATCCAAATAGCTAGGACATCTTTTACTAGTTATGAAATAATTTTGGACCTTCGACCTACACTGTGAAATGAAATCGCTTTAGTTCTTAGATGAGTGTAAAAAAGGGTTAAAAAACGAATATTTCAATTTTCAATTTGCCGCTCGCTCAGTGCTAACAAACGACTTTTTATAAAAAAATACGTTGTACTGAGAAAAGCTACAGTTTTCGAGATAATGCAACCATTTTTATGTCATAATAACGGGAAATTTTTTAATATACTATCTGCACATTACCAAAAAAAAAAAGCTTTCGTCTACCGTTATTTTTCTCAACCAATTATTTTTTATACAAAAATACGTTGTACTGAGAAAACTTTCAGTCAAAATAACGAGAATTTTTAAAAATTTTCTGTTTGTAAGAAATTTCACAATCCCAAAATATATTGGCACATGTAACATTAAAAAATGCTTATTGTAGGGTATTCCAGTGTTACCACTAAGTGATGCCATATTACATCATTGTCCTTATTGGGTTAGAGATATTTTAGAGCACTCCTTTTTTAGAGCAAAAACGAGGAAAAAAATCAATCAAATTTAACTGTTTAAGATATTGATAATGAGTGGAGATTATTTTTACCTCGGCTATTTTTTAG
This sequence comes from Dichetophora obliterata, assembly GCA_963920525.1. Taxonomy (NCBI): domain Eukaryota; kingdom Metazoa; phylum Arthropoda; class Insecta; order Diptera; family Sciomyzidae; genus Dichetophora; species Dichetophora obliterata. The sequence goes on along the minus strand of OY986436.1, from coordinate 6,716,489 downwards.
TTCCAGAGTCGTTTCAAACGAGTTTCTAATATAAAAATTTAGTAGATATATTTGTTTTCAAATATTAATTTAGCGAGTATTTAGTAAATATTATCACTATTTTATCATTTATCAGTTTTATCATTTATTAGCAGCTTTTATTTTTACTAAAGAATGAATTGAATTGGAAAAATAAAGCTCCCTATATATTATTTATGCTTATAACTAAAATTTCTTAACAAAAACATGCGTTAAAACTAAAATGTCTTAAAATTTTTGTAAGAAACGAATGAAGCTTTTTAACCCTTTGACGACGAGTGGGTGAAAAATAACCCATTAACATTTTTAAGTCGTGTGAGCAAAATTTGGGAGATATTTTCATAAAGTTAGGCTTAAAGGATGAGAAATCAAAGTGGCTTTTAACTTGTGCCATTTTTCGAACTTACTTTAATTTTAAGAGAAAGAAAAAACTAGGAAGTCTAAAAATATTTTTTTTTTTTTGCATACGTATGGAAACCACAAACGATTTTCAAATACGAGCGGATGTATTTTCTCATCCAAATTTTGTCAAAACCTTTATGAAGCTACTCCTACAAAGTAAAAAATCGAATTTCCGGATTGGTTTTTTCGGATTTTTTCAATACTTAAAGTAAAAAAAATTTAAAAAATTTCAAATTGCAAATTCACTTTTGTATAGAAATATGCCATCGGTGATGACAATTCCACAAAAAATTTTAAAATTTACAGCGGCTTGCTTATTTGCTCAAAGGGTTAATATAGATATCCAATAAAATAGAAAATATGTAGGAAGAAATATATTTGTTTATGTTTACTTGATAAATAAAATATCGTTTGAAAAAAAAATGTTTGAGGAATTTTATTAAATTTTGAGGAATTTGGGCATTAAAAAGTGACAACACTGGGGTATTCGTGAGAGATAGCGAGAAATGTCTGGCAAATTTTTTGTACATCTCAGCAATGTCTAAAATTTCCTTTTACACCGTGTTCTTCCATCTCTTATAGCTTAGCTTTTATTTAAGAAATTCAGTTTTGAGCGCTCATATTTCAGGTCAAAAGCCATAAAAAGCATTTTGTGCACTCCTTCTCCCTACTCTTATTCATTAGAAAGAAAAATTATCCAAATCGGCTCAGAAACACAGGAGAAAATGGGACCGAAATGTTGTTCCTACTCCTATTTACATATAGATGAGTTATAAAATTTCTATATATTTCTAGAGCAATGTGTTTATCGCATAAGGTTATTGAACCTAAAGTATTAATTTGCTTTTATTTTCTTAAATATTTGTAAAATATTAAATTTTTTCATAAGGTCATTCAGTGCAAAGTAAGACGTAGTTTTAAGGCAATTTTCTGTACATATTTGTTTTTAACACATTTCTACACATCTTTATATTTTTACATTCGAACAACAAACTTTCGTTTGTACATTCGTTTTTTTGTGTAAGAAAATATTTCCTTTTGTCATAGCTTCTATTTAAAAAGCAAAAAAATTTTTTTTCAATCTATTTAATTCGAGTTCTTTAACTTCGAAACACATTTGTTTTAAGTTTCGTGCATTTTAAAGAAAAAAATTGCTTGAAGAAAAATTCTTTATTCACCAAGAAAGCAAAATGCCAGCTTATTTTGCAAAGTAGTCAAAAAGTCACAAAACTCTTTTCAGGTCACATACACATTTAATATTTTCAATCAAAATGGCCTCAGGTTCCACCACAAAACAGCCCAAAATAGCAATGAAAAACCGCTTTTGTTTCTTAAACAAACAATCTCAACTGTTAACAATTTGCCTTGTTTTCCTGCTTCTTACTTTCAGAGCTCAATTCACAGGATTCAATTCAACTACATCGCCCACAAAAAGCGATGAGAATCGTCATGTACACATACCCGGCATGAGTGGGTCCATTATGGAGCAGCTCATACAGTATGCATACCTGCGCAAGTGTACCATCAACGGTGATAATGTGCACGAACTATTAATATCGGCCGATTATGTCGGCATGATTGGCCTGGTGGGGCTTTGCAAGCAATATCTGGCAGCAATGCTTACACCTGAGAACTGCGTCAGTATCATGGGATTTGCAAGGTACCAAAGCAATCGACAAACATAAATTCTTTGTACAAGTTTATGTGTTTGCTTGCTTGATAGATTTATTAATTGCTGTGTAGAGATTAAATGCTATCACATTTTTGCAAAAAAGAGCATAAAAAATAAACCATTTTATGCAGTACTCGCTTTTCGTTTTTCTTTTTTTAGATTCCGTTTTCTCGATGACTTGTATGCAAAGGCGCGCAACTATCTGTTACGTTATTTTATTGAGGTTGCTGCTAAAAATAAGGATATTCTGGAAATCGGCTTAAAGGATTTCTACGACATCATCAGTGACGATGAGCTAAATACGAGAGAAGAGGACCATGTATGGAAGCTGTGCATAAAATGGATTGATTTTGATCCTGAGAATCGTAAGCAATATGTTGCTCAACTGATGCAGGGAGTGCGTTTGGGCCTGATGACACCAAAGGTGGGTGGATTTTGTTTTAGTCGGCTTGCGTAGGTGTGTATGGCTTAATTAACATTAAGACTTTTAAACTAGTTTGATGATAGATAGCTTGAAGAAGATTTCTGTTTGATAGATTTTAAAACAAATTTTGGTTATTATACTTGTGAGGTCTTCTAATATCATTTACATATATGCAACATGGTCCTTTCAATTGGTCAAATTAATATTACAGTCATTTAAAACCATTTTGAATCCTTTTAACGCTTTAATAACACTATGTGCCAAAATGAAAAAAAAAATTTTTGTGATCGGTATGTCACTATTTTTTTTTCTTCTTATAGATTTCGGCCCGCTGAATACGAAAATTGCAAAAAAATTTTTTCTATGGATAGGTTTTCGAGATATATATTTTTGAAGTTTTTACCCGTTTTTTTATATAGCTCATACATTTTACCATATCTTCAGTTTTAAGTGACCGATTTCGTTGTAATAAATATTAAATTAAAGAAAAATGAATTTTGCTAATCTGTTGAGTAATTTTCGCACAATCGAAAAAAATATAAAAAAAATAATATTTTTCAGTGAAAAAAAAAATCGAAGAATTCTTTAAAAAACTAGCAAAAATAAAAGACACCAAAATATGCACAGTTTATCATTTTATGCATGAAGATGGCTCTTTAAAAAAAAAGAATGAAGTACAGATGAAGAAAATTTTTGGAAGAATAACGAAGTTAGAGACAACAAGGTGAAGGTACCAAAAATTGAATTGTTTCCGTTTTTTTAATTTCATTTAAAATAATTTCATTTTATTTTTTGAAAAGTTAATGTTTAGGTCAAATTTTATTTAAGTAATGATGAATGTATATTTTAAAAGTGATAACTTTAACAAAATTTGACCTTAACATTAACTTTACAAAAAATAAAAATAAATTATTTTAAATACAATTAAAAAAACGAAAAAAATTCAATTTTTGGTACCTTAACCTTGTTGTCTCTAACTTCGTTATTCTTTCATAAATTTTCTTCATCAGTAGCTCATTCTTTTCCTTAAAGAGCTCGGAGCGCTCTGCAATCGCTTCGTTTTCTTATTTACTACAGTGACCGCGAAGCCCTTACATCTGATGACATGAGAATGTCAAAAAATGCACTGTCCACAATTAGAACAAAGCGTTTCAGAAGCGCTAGTGAAGAACTCGATTAACTATTGGGAATTGCAAGAACGTAGATTGTCTGGCAAAATGTTTTTCTTAACAGAAAAACTTCTTTCTACTTCTGCACTGACGAGAGGAACATACCCAATAGGAAACCAAGCGCTTCACTATCGCATCTGAAGCGCTCCCAAAAAGCAGTAGAGCGCTTCATTATCCTTGTGGATAGCGCTTTTTTCAACATTGTCATGTCATCAGATGTAAGCGCTTCGCTGTCACTATAGTAAATAAGAAAACGTAGGGAGAGCAGAGTGCTCCGTTCTCCTTGTGGTATATTAAAATACAAAGGGAAATCAGAGCGTTTTTTCTCTTTGAAGCTTTACTATTTAAAAAATATGCAACATTTTAAAATAAGTGCACCTTTTACAATAAGTTTGAATGCAACGCGTCTTTGGCTTTTGTTCTTTGTTTTTTTTTCAGAAATGCTGTTTTTTCAGATTAAATAAATTCTGCTGTTTTTCATTTTTATTTTGATGTTTGTGTTTTTTACTTAAGTGCTACCCAATAGCTTGGGAAAAGTGCTAAAAATGCAGCTCTATATAATAAGCGCTATTTGTAATGAGAAGAAAGCGCTTTTAAACAGCATGACGGCATACAAATTTTACTGTTGGGTATTTTTACATAGGAAATTGTATATTTTTCTTATATGAGCTCAAATTCACTTGGGATTTTGGCTCAATGTGAAAATCATGCCTAAATTTAGATTTTACCATAGAAAAATTCCAATTGATGTTGTTGTTAAGCTGTACACAAAAATTTCTTTCAAACGACGTTCAGTGTCAAATTGACACAAAGCTAAGAAAAGAGCGCAAAGAAAAAATAATTAAAAAAAAAAAAAATTTTTAAAGAAACAATAAATTTTCGGTTACTAAACAACGCCTTAAAAAATAAAACAACTAAAATTAAAAAGTAACCATAAAATAAAAAACCTAAATGTTATCTATTGTTTTATAACCGATATACTCTTAAATCTCATATACGCCTATATTTATAGTAAAATATATTCGGTTTTATGTTTATCTATTTGCCCCTATACACTTTTCTCTTAATGAAACTCCTCAAAGTATTCCCCTATAAGTTAATAGCTACTATGAATTGGATCTTAGAAATTATATTTAAGGAATTTATTTTGAAAGTTAATATTTTGCATGAATAATTTATTTAAAAAAAATTATTGAGAACCAACCAGAATGTAATGAAGGGTAACTAAGCCAAAATTTTATATAACTATATATAAATTTATTTTGTAATCCAAATTATTATCCCATTATTATAACTTCCGAAATATTAATTCTATCATATCCAAAGGGGAGAGCATTTAGAAGTTGAAGCGCTTTTAGCAGGGCTTTTTAGCAAAGTGAGTGCGGAAGTACTGACAAATTTTTCCATTCCATACAAACAATAAAACGGTGTTTGCAAGGAGTGTGGAAGGTCTATTAGATTTTAACAAAGGCCTGCTCGAAGTCTTGCGGAGAAAGCACCTATTTCAGGAATAGTAAACGAAGTGCAATAATCAGGGCTTTAAGAATGCATTTTCAAAAAAGCGCTTTTAGAAGGGCTTTTTAGCAAAGCGAGTGCGGAAGTACTGACAAATTTTCCCCTCTCATACAAGCAATAAAACAGTGTTTGTAAGGAGTGTTGAAGACTTATAAAAACCTAATTCGGACTCCTGCAATTGCCCACTGGGATAAGCTAATCTGTTTCTAATACATTTTAATTAACTCGTATGTATACTGTTTGTATGTATAATGTTCTGCATATATATACTGTTATCTAATAAACATATTTCGTTGGAATCTTTAAATTTTTGGTTTGTTCTGTATTTTGCACTAAAAAAATATGGTCACCGTAGTTATGGTGCAAAAAATGTGCAATATGTTATATCGCAAAAAAGCTTAAACTCCGCACAAAAATACAAAATTACAAACACAATTTCGCTGGAAAAAATAGAAAAAACATTGTATGTACAAAAACACCTATTTTGTCTTAAGAGCTATATTGTATGTTCAAAGCTATGCCAAAAAAGGAATCTTCAAATGCATATCTTAAAAAGAAAATTTAAAAAAGGTTCGATTATTATAAATGATTTTTCATAAAAATAGATTCCATAAAAGTTTTGGTTTCGACAAAAAATTATTCAAAATGGTTTAAGTCGTAAATAGCTCCCAAATGACCTTTAAACAATTTCTGCAATATCTAAGGGTCAAATATTTTTGAGTCTAAAGGCTTTTCTGTTCTAGTTAGGAATCAAACTTTCAGAAAATGGACACGCACTGAAACATTTTAGAATTTTTGTAAAGTGAACAGTAGCTCGTTCCTGTAACTCGAAGCGATCGTAGTTACCGACTCATTTTACCGATTTGACGCCACTCTGATGTCACTCTCACCTGCAATGTTTCTGTACGTATCTGTAGCTCGTTCTTGTAACTCGTACCGATCGCAGTTACCGATCCATGTTACCGATTTGACGTCACTCTGACGTAATTCTCACCTACACTGTTTGTGTAACAATCTGCATCGATTTCTGTTCGATTCGTTTGTTCCAAATCGATAAGTTGTCACACGTTCCGATTTCACTTCAATAGAATCTTTCAAAAAAGTGTTTGTGTAAGAAAAGTGAATCGATAAAACTTAATGTTTTTCTCACTCACTCTGCGGCAAGTGAGAATTCTACCGACCTGTATAAATGACAGTAATATTGTGTATATATGAAATAACAAGTACTCGCAATTAATATTCTAAATCGGGTACTTTCGCTTAAGTTAATTTTTTTTTATTGTAATACCCTGATTATAATACTGTTTTTGTTTTAAAACGTTTTAATTTTCAAGGTAATGCTATTTAAAAAGAATGCCAATTTACATAAAAGAAGGAAATTTAAAAAAACAAAATATTTGTTAGAGCAATGCAAAAGAACCCGGTTGCAAATATTTGTTAAGTTTATATTACACATTCATAATAGTTGATTATTTCCGCAAACATTATAACACATATAATAATCAAATAATCACTTTTTAATAACAAGACCATCACCTTTTTATTATAAAATTTTAGCGCACATAAAATTAAATAAATGCAAGTAGACAGCAGCTGCTTGCCATTTGATTCAATTTCACAACGTTTCTTCTCGATTTGTGTTCTTTTTCATCACGGACCGAATTTTTAACGATCTCAACGTACACAAACATTAGTTGTCACGAAATCGGTAACTAAGGATCGATAACGCGTGACGTCACACAAATCAGTATCTTGCCGAATTTGTTGCAGGAACGAGCTACTGAATTGATTTTTGTTCGATTCGTTCGTTCCAAATCGATAAGCTATCACATGTTCCAATTTCATTTCAATGGAACCTTTTAAAAAAGCGTTTCTGTACGTAAAGTGAATCGAAAACAATGTGTCACTTTTCTCACTGGCTTTGCGGCAAATGAGAATTCTACCGATTTATCTAATGTCAGTAATGTTGCGTATTATTAAGTTATTAGTACTCTAAATATACCTTTAAAAATGGTTGCTTTCATATAAGTCGAAATTTTTCCTGATTGAAATATTTTGTTATTCTTAAAAAAGTTTTTGTTTTAAAGGTAATGCAATTTATAAATAATGCCTAGTTACATAAAAGTTGAAAATTTTAGCAAAACAGTATATGTTTGAGCTATGAAAAAATACCCGGTTGCATATATTTGCTAAGTTTTTGCAGCACAGCACTAAGTGTAAAATTATTTACATTCATAATCGTTGATTATTTCCGCAACCATTAATACACATCATGATAACATAATTAATTTTCTTAAACTGCAAATATTCACTTTTTATTAACAAGACAAGCACCTACTTATTATAAAGTTTTAGCGCAACTTAAATAATATATTCGAGTAAACAGCTGCTTGTCATTTGACTCAATTTCGCAACTTTTCTTCTCGATTTGTGTTCTTTTTCATCACGGTCCGAGTTTTTACCGATTTAAACATGCAGAAAAATTAGTTGCCACGAAATCGGTAACTAGGGATCGATAACGGCTGACGTCACACAAATCGGTAACTTGGCGATTTTGTTACAGGAACGAGCTACTGGTCTAATAAACATTAAGGCGCCTCACGAAAAAAGTTGTTCAGCACTAATGCTCAAAATAATCCTTGCTTTATATTATGATGATTCCCCAAATATTTCGACTCTAGCTTTAGCCATCCGTGAGCTGGAAAGGTTTGACCGAACCTGTAAAAATCGAGTTTTTTGTAAAAATATTGGCTGGTATGGTAACTAAAAATAAAAAACCGTCAGATATAGTAGTAATCAAAAAATATTAAATTTTTTCCGTGGGACAAAATATAATGCGCATTTTTATGATTTTTTTTTACTTTTTTTATATTAATTTCACTAAAATTCAAATAACTTTATTTTTTTATGCGATTTTCATTCAAATCACGCTTAAAGTTAATTTTTAATTTTTGTAATTTATCAATATTCTAATTTTTAAACCTAACAAAATTATTTTTAATTCGAACCAATAAAATTAAAACTATTTTTTATATTTTTATTTTTAAATTTTAAAAATTAATTTTACATATTATTAACCAAATTAAACACATGCAGTTTTAATTAGATATAGAACGAATACAGACGCGACATCATGGACGCGACAAATTCTTCCAAGGGAAATAAAATACAGCAGATAACACTTTTAATTAAACTGTAAAAATTATAATAAAACATAACAAGTTAAATTCAAGTAACGTTACAGTAATAGTAATCAAAATACGGAACAAAGCAGTAAGAATGTTACCGTCGCGTGGGCTTGACCGAAGTCCCATGAAGTAAACTTTTGTAAAACTGGGCGGATCACACCCATTTTTGGCATTTCGTTTTATAATCTTTTTGTAAGCGAAATTTCGAATTACATTAAAATATATTGTATTCGAGTGAAATGTTGTAGCGTTTTGTATGCATTCTAAAGGAGCGCTTATATAGGGGACTTCTGTAAAAGTGGGCGGATCACGCCCATTTTTGGCACGATGAATGACACTTATAATTAATACTGACTTACTACATATAATCGAAATATAAGGTAATGGTTGAAAGTTCCGGCATTTTATGTAATTATGTTATATGGGAGGTAGGCGTGGTCATTGACCAATACCGCCCATTATAAATCCCAAACACCCTATTGATATAAAAATAATATGTACCAAAGTTCATGTCTCTAACGTTATCCGTGTAGTTACAATTGTGATTTCCTGACTACACTCATGTTTGTTGCAATATATATTTTTTTTTAAATAATAGTTTTAATGGTAATCAAATTTAGCAATTCTGCAATAGACACAGCCAACACCTTTCCAACGGTATCTTGAAAACGAAAATCGCATAAAAAAATTAAGTTATTTGAATTTTAGTGAAATTAATATTAAAAAAAGTAAAAAAAAAATCATGAAAATCCACATTATATTTTGTCCCACGGAAAAAATTTAATATTTTTTGATGCAGATTGAATGAACATTTTTATTACTACTATTTCTGACGGTTTTTTTTATTTTAAGTTACCATACCAGCCACTATTTTTACAAAAAACTTGATTTTTAGAGGTTCGGTCAAACCATTCCAGCTCACGGATGGCCAATGCTAGAGTCGAAATATTTGGGGAATCATCATAATATAAAGCAAGGATTATTTTGAGCATTAGTACCGAACAACTTTTTTTTTTCTATGGAGCGTGAGGCGCATTAATATACATATAGGCATTTTCACAGAAAACTCTACCGTGACCAAAAAATTAAAACTAATTAAAAACTTATTAATTTATGATATTATCTAAGAGAAACATTTTGATTTTATTAATTTAAGCAATTTATTCATAAATTCATTTACCATGATGATCAAATCGTCTGCACTGTTTCACAAATGTAGTTTTTCTTTATCGTAAATGTTTATTAAATGTTTCGTAAACTTTTTGTTTAAGTAAAGATAATGAAAAAAAATGTTGATGATGAACATATAAAATTTGTTTTTTAATTACTAAATTACATAATTACTGCACTTCCTAATTACTAAATAACCCCAGCAGCGAAGCGAGCGCTCCATTACCGCATCTGTAGCGCTCCAAAAAAACAGTAGAGCGCTTCATTCTCCTTGGGTATAGCGCATTTTTTTACATAATCATGTCATAAGATGTATTCGCTCCGCTTCCGCTGTAGAAAAAATAAAATCGTAGCGAGAGCCGAGCGCACTTTGTTCTGCTTGTATTTGATATAAAAACGTAGCAAGAACCGAGCGCTTTGTTCTCCTTGTAGTTGGAAGAAAAATGTAACGAGAACCCAGGGCTTTGTTTCCTTAATAGTTCATATTGCCGCCCTAATTCTAATACGACGTAGGTCAAAATTATCTATTGTTCAGGAGGCAAAGAAAACTGTTTATTATTTGTATGAAGTTCATACGATAATGTATTGTTTCAAACGTTCTACCTTATTTTTTTTTATACAAACATTAAAAATTAAAAAAGGACATAGATGTAGTTTTGACCAATCTACCTAAACCGCTAATAAACGTTACTTTGCCCAATTTTGACATACATCCTATTAGAGTTAGGGCGACGATATAAAAAGGTATGGTTTTTTAGGCATTTACTTTGATTTTTCATTTGATGAAGGAAAAACAGAAAACATAGTTTTAAAACGATTTGATGAATTTTTGCAATTTTTGAAATACAATTTTTTTACATTAAAATCTACTACTTTTTTAAGTGCAACGTTATCGTTACGGAAAGTGCTACAAATATAGCGCTATACAAACAGCACTATTTGCAAGGAGAATGAAGCTCTCTTTACGTGCATACAAGTAATGCGCATTGCAATTTTTTGCTGGGACCCAATAGAACTACAATAGAAATTTAAGTAACGTAACGCCAGAAACATTACGCCAGATAAATTTGTAAATTTATTTTTTCTTTTTAATTCACGTTTTTTTTTTAATAAAACCTTATTTTTTAATAATTTGTTTGATTATTATTTATTTTCATTTATCAACAGTGCTTCATGGACGAGGTCAAAGAACATCCATATGTTCTGCAGTGCGACGATGCCAAGCCACTGATAGTCGAGACCTTCAAATTTATGTACGATTTGGATATAATGAATCCTTCATCGGGCGAGGTATTTAACAAAACATTTATTGATTTTAGCTCAAATTTATATCTACCATTTCGTATGCCGTTCTCCAAAAAGCTTACCACACCACCACTGGCCATGCCACGCCTACCGCATGAGGTTATTTTTGCCATAGGTGGTTGGAGCGGTGGCACTTCGAAGGGCTGCATCGAAACATACGATACCCGTGCCGATCGTTGGGTTAATATTCCAGCCGAAGATCCCGCCGGACCACGTGCCTATCATGGAACAGCAGTCATAGGCTATAAAATCTTCTCTATCGGTGGCTATGATGGCGTAGAATATTTTAATACTTGTCGCGTATTCGATGCTGTGCGCAAGACTTGGAAAGAGGTCAGTCAGTGTGGGCAGTAGTAGTTAGCATTTAAACTGTATTTTTAAGCTAAAAAAAGCTATTCAAATGCTCTCGCTCTTTTGCTCCCATACAGATTGCTCCCATGCACTGTCGGCGTTGTTACGTAAGCGTTGCTGAACTCAACGGTTTAATTTATGCCATTGGCGGCTATGATGGACACAATCGCTTGAATACCGTGGAACGCTACAATCCGAAAACAAATCAATGGTCCATAATAACGCCTATGAATATGCAAAGATCTGATGCCAGCGCTTGCACGTTGAAAGGCAAAATATACGCAACGGGTAAGTTGGTAATTAAAGGGAGGGGGGGGGGGGTTAGTGGGTTTTGTTATACGAGGGAAGCTTGCAGGTTGCCAACACAGCTGCATTTTGACATTCTAGCTGTGTCATAACCTTAACTCTGACTGACATCGACGTCAAAGGAATAATTGCCATTTTTATTCTACTTCTGGAGCAGAGACAGACTCAAAAACACTGTGTTTGCTATCCAAAACATTGGTTATTAGTTGCCATTTTTTTATATTCAAATGTCGGCCTTTGTAGTTTAGTGGAGAGTGAGCTAGACTATCAACTCAGAGGTTCGCGGTTCGAATACGGGTGCTGGCATGGTTCTTTTTGCTTTCTTTGTTCTTTACTCAAGCGCGTCGGAAGCTAATTTTATCTGGGGGAGTAGTACAAATGGGGGTGCAAAAAAAAATCACCAAAATTTCTTAAAAGAAACATGAATATGAACAAACAAATTTTTTATTTTAGTCTCAAAATAAGAAAAAAAAACTAAATAAAAAAATATTAAAATTTCATTATTTTTAAAAGTTTTTCCAATTTCGATATTAGAGGCCATTTTTTAAAGGATCTTTCATATCGTAATATGAAAATATAAGAAATAATTGTTGCTTTTATTAAGCAAGACTAGGTATATCTTTACATGGTTTAAATGCAATAAGGTACAAAAAGTTATATCAATTTAAATTCTTCCATAATGTTTCTTTCTGTATTTGCAAGAAAAAAAATCTTTCAGCACCTCCATCAAATTCAATTCTTCGGTTTTATCTATGTGAATGCGTATGAGTGAGTCGTGAGTCGTTTCTGTGTCATAGTTGCTCGAAGATATGTTTTAAGCCGTCTTAGTGCACTAAATGAACGCTCAGATGAAGCTGCTGATGCAGGCAAGGTCAAAACCAAAGCAACAAGTCTTTCAACTTCATTTAATAGTTTTTTCAGTGTATCCGAACTTTTTTCAAATTGGAATTGCAGTAGAAACTCTACATTTTGTTCTATTTTTTTGCAAACGCAGAAAAAGAAAATGGTTATCCGAAAGCATGTTGATGAAGAAAAGAGAAATAAGAGCAAAATATAAAATACAAAAATATTATCGTTGTAAAAAAACTGATATTTTGAATAACTTTTGAAGTTTTCTTTTTAAATTGTTTATCTAGCTAAATAAGCGGGGGGCAGCTGCCCCTATTTCTCCCCACTTGCTACGCCAATGTCTTTACTACATTTTAGAAATATTGAGACAAAAAATCCACAGCTAAATTGTGGAAATTGCTGAATTATAGGACAGGAACAACTGAGGGCTGGAAATGCTTGCCGAGGTTATAAGCAATTCAAATTGTCTTTCACGTTTATTCAGCCTATCGATAATTCACGTGTGGTTCCAATAAATTCTTCCTCTAACAATCTATTGCTTTCCTTTCAGGTCAAAGATCAAACGTTGTTCTCAGTACTCTCTCAGCTCTCAGTACTTTCACAATACAAAATTTGATCTTTTTTTCTCTATTATGAAGGTTTCAAAAAATCTTCAGTAACATTTAATTTTTCAGTCACGGTAGACCTTGTGATGGAAATGCCCATATAAGCTTAATATTCCAAAATACAGATCAAGTCCGAAAATGAGCCGAATGAAAGCTGCTCTTTACTCAGTGAATGTGAGCTTACAAACAGTGGTTGATGTCTCAAAAACGAGATACCAATATTAAGAGTGCCAAAATGAAAAAGGCTCCGTGGCTTTTTCGATGGCCGCATGAAATCTGCAGAAGATTGTATTGGAATGAATTGGAGACCGCGAGAGAAATATTGCGATTCTCGACGTAAATCGTGCTAATACTCATGTAAGCCATCAAGAGCGTCTAGATTATTTTTTTTCTCATCGGCCAAAGTTACCTGAAATGGAAAGTTTAGTGGGCAATAAAATAACAATGACACAAAAGTAACTTACCGATGTCCCATTTATTTCAATACACTCTTCTGCACATTGCTGAAGATATGTCTTTACAAAATCCGCGGTGCCTTCTTCATTTTTGCACTCTTTATATTAGTGGGAGCGGACCGAATGCTTGAGAGTCAAAATCTTGAAACAACCAAAATCTTGAAAAAAATAATCTTGAAAAAAAAAAATCTTGAAAACGAAATCTTAAAAAAAATTTTAAACGAAAATCTTGAAAAAAATAATCTAGAAACCACAAAATATGCATAAATCTTGAAAAAATCTTGAAATTTTAAGAAATGTTGTTCTTTCGAATAAATGTATAATTTCGAGAAAAAAAACGGAGACACTTTTCCGTTGAATTTCCGGTGAATTTCGAAAACAAAAATGTGAAATTTTGGCAAAATTATAAATTTTTTAAATTTTTTATGGTCCCACACTTAGCGTTATCCAGACAAACGACGAGGACGTGGTGGTTTTTTGTCCATTTATGGACATGTTTTTGCAAAATTTGTCACTTTTCGAAATTTGGCACTTATTCAAAATTAAATATGACATTTTTTGCGAAACTTGCACATTTTGAAATTTGACACTTATTCAAAATATGAAAATTTTTTCGAATTTTGGCACTAATTCCAAATTTTACACTTTTTTCGATATTTGACACTTTTTGAAATAATTGGACAATTTGACATTTATTTCAAAATTTTACAATTTCTGTGACTTGACAATTATTCATTATTTTGATTATTTTCGAAAAATTTGATACTTCTTTCGAAATCGGACACTTTTCGAAATAGTGTCAAATTTAATATTAAGATCTTGAAAAACCTACGCATAGAATGTATTCTTTAATTCGCGCGCGAGGATTAAAGAATACATTCTATGCGTAGGTTTTTCAAGATTTTGAGTTTCAAGATTTTTTTTCAAGATTTTGTTTCCAAGATTTTTTTTTCAAGATTTTGATTTCAAAATTTTGAAATTCGGCGAAAAGAACCCAACCCTATATTGGATCTCGTTTTTAAGCCATCCACACACTGTTTGCAAGTACACATTCACTGAGCAAAGTGCAGCAAGTTGCTTGTAATACCTCAGAATTTAAAGCAATTATAATTTTCCCTTCAATATCCGTTAATCTGATTGCACGTGGCATATTAAAAAATTCACACACATACACGATTCTTAATGTTCCAAAACAGAAATTAGCTTGAAAAGCTTCAATTATCTTCAAAAAACTACTGGAAATGCAACTGCAAAAATGCTTAGAAAAAAGGACCGTTATTCTATAATAACTCACAAAAAATTTCCTTCTCCAATTCATTCCGAATTGAGAATTTTTTGGGGAAAAAGACTAATTCAAAATTGCCGTTAGCAATATCGAAACTGTTATCAGTTGGAGTGGATTTACACAATTACAACAGAATGTAGATTATTATGGTGAAATTTCTTACAAATAGTAAATTCTAAAATATTCCCATTATTTTGACATCAAATTTATGATGATATCTCGAAAACTGTAGCTTTTATCAGTACAACGTATTTTTGTACAAAAACTTGTTGGTTAACACTGAGCGGCAAACTGAAAATAGAAATAGTCGTTTTTTTCATCTTTCTACGCTCATCTGAAAACGTAAGCGAACTCATATCACAGAGTAGGTCGAAAGGTTACAGTGAAAGGGTTGAATTTCAAGCACTGGCGAAATCTAGTATACTTAATAATATGTAGTTTGGTTTACAAGTTGTTTTTTTTAATTATATATAGTTAATTAATTAAACTACAGTTAATAGTTTTAGGAAAAAAAAAACCCAAAGTGTTTTTAAAACCTTTCAAATGAAAAAGACCTCTGAAAACATTGTGAAATATGGCACTTAGATAAAAAAAACTATACCTGAAATTATTGCCTATTGATATTTCATTCTACGTTACAAAGACTAACCACCTTTATAAGAGTTATAGAACAATGCATGTTTGAACTGTTTTTAAGCCCATTTTTGAAGCATTAATTCAAACCCAACTGGCTAATTACCAGTTTGTTTTCTTGCAGATCTTATTTCCTTTCCATTATTCTTTATGAAAATGCACGGAGAGCAAAGAAAAAACACTTTTGCAAATTTGGGTGCTCTACTATGCTTACATTAACAATTATCTCCTTCTCCTCTTTAGGCGGTTTCAATGGTCAAGAATGTTTGGACAGCGCCGAATTTTATGATCCTACAACAAACATCTGGACACGTATACCAAACATGAATCATCGACGTTCTGGCGTCTCTTGTGTGGCCTTCCGTGGACAACTGTATGTTATCGGTGGCTTCAATGGAACGGCCCGCCTCTCTACGGGTGAACGTTATGATCCCGACACTCAAACCTGGTCATTTATACGTCAAATGAACCATTCACGCAGTAACTTTGGACTGGAAATCATTGATGACATGATCTTTGCTATTGGTGGCTTCAATGGCGTCTCCACTATCTCGCATACCGAATGTTATGTAGCTGAAACAGATGAATGGTAAGTTTGACATTTTGCATCTAAGCTTTAACCACATTGAATAAACTTACTTGTACAGGATGGAAGCCACGGATATGAATGTCGTACGCTCCGCGCTGACAGCAAATAATGTAGCCGGCTTGCCAAACAAACGTGACTACATACACAAGGAACGTGATCGTCTGATGGAGGAGCGACGACAGCGTCTGCTGGCTAGCGCAATGGCACGTGATGCTGAAACTATTTCGGTCTCAAATGCCTCCGTGGAAGCGCAAGATGCAGCAATGGATGACTACGATAGCCCTAATGAAGATGAGGATGCTGACGATGAAGAGGATGCAGGTGCAATCGATCCAGCGGTAGTTGCTGCAGCCGCAGCCGCTGCTCAGGACATATTGCCAGAGGAACGGCAAGAGGAGATGCGACCCGAACAAAATCGCCGATTTCGTGTACAGCTACGTGCACAACGTTATGGCTCGCATCACGAGATTCGTCGCAGAGCTTAGAAGAGTAAAGTGGTGGCTGTGATAAATTTGTTGAAGTAACTTATTCCAAGAGAACAGGAAAACAAGTAAATACCTGCTTGCCTACTATCCAGACCGATGCACACAACTTGAAGGCAAAAAAACAAAAATTTTAATAACTTGCGTGTGCGTGTATCTGTTGTATCTTTATCTACTGCAGATAAAATCTTCCACTATGGCAAAGTAATTGGAGCTAAATTTTTAATCATAAAAAATAAAAAAAATAAAAAAAAATACGGGAACATATCAATCAATTACATCACATTATGTTTTGGCTTATTATCGACAAAATTTTCGAAAACTTCCAAATCTATTATATGAAAGTCAAAATTAATAAAGTTAATAAAAGCAAAAAAAAAACGTAGATGAATTAATTGAAAAGCCATTAGAATTGCTCGTTGGTGCAACAAGGTGCAACATGGATGTCACAAACAATTTTACATCCCCTTTTTTCTTAGGAGTTCCTTCTGTGATGTTGTCGTGAATAAGGATATTGAATGTGATTCGAAATATAAAGAAAAAACAAAGCAAAAGCATTCAATAAAATAAATAAATAAATTATTGGCTCTTAAACTTATTTGTAAAATACTTGAATGTTTATCTCGAAACCACTTAATTATGTAATCTGGTGCTCCGGGCTAAATGTCTTCCTCTCCCGCAAGGACAAAATTTAAAACAAAAAACAGTAAAAAATAACTGCCTAAAAATGCTTAGATTTTTGTAAGATAAACAACTTGTGTCTTAAAGCAAAAGTAATAATAGACTTTAACTAACAAAATTTTTCCAAACACAATGCCACTCTCGATTTTTAGCCAGTGTCCTGTGTGAAGGATTTTCGAATCCGAAGGTACACTCGAGATAGCTCAGAACTTTTGATTGTTATCTGATTGTCTTAATTTCGGTGGTATTTATTAAAGTGTTAACGTTTTCCTTTAATTTGGCGAACTAAAATTTTCCTTAAATTTTCATATTTTTCGCAAATGTATTTCCTTATTTTTAAGAAATGTATACTTGAATGCAATTTAAGAACTTTAAAAAAAAATTGCTATAAGGTTTTATATCTCAGGTATCGCAGATATTTTCATCCCATGTTATGGTGGGTAAATTTTTCTCACTTAAGATTGTTTTGGACCACTTTTATCTATGTATATCGTTGAGATATTTCAATGATATTAAGTTTGTTCTTAAGATAATCTAATGTGGAGAAAGTGCAAAAAATCTGTAGTAGCTGAACTCTATTGTTCATCAGAAGTGGTACTGAAGATAATTTTCGCTATTTGGATTCTTGTGTGGTAATTTAAAATGAAAAAGTAGTTGTGTTTGCATTGAGTACTCAAGCACTATGGCAAGATCAAAAACCAAGTCAATAGAAAACTTTATCATTAAAAAAAATTACATCATAAACAACTTTATGTTAATTGAGAGATTATGTTAAAATGAGAGATATTTTAGGCAAAGAGATTTTTTTTACATACCGCATCATAGGACAAACTATGGCCGTAATGATCCTATTAATAATATGTGCTTAGCGTTCAATTCCATAAGTGCTCAAATAGATCTCACTCTGAATAGACAAACTTTTAAACAAAATTTATTAAGAATTGTTTAAAATTAATTTATAAAAGTGTAATATTCTTTAATATAATTATGTTTACATTTTATTAGTTTTATATCATATTGTTTTTATAATTTATATGTTATTACTCAAACTGTTAAACGATTGTTGATAGTTAAAATAGAAATAAATAAATAAATAAATTAACTTCTCAACATGTTATAAGCTTTGGAAATCGGTTAAAAGATACATTAAATACGAAGAAAAATGTAATGGCACATATTTATTTTCCAGTTTTTCCTCTCTAGCTCCCAAATGGGGGAGGGGTGACCATCATTCTTGCATTTTTCTACTCAAATAATCATGGGGAAACACCAACCGAGGTAATTAATGCTGTATCTGGGGCACCTTGCATATAATTCATGCAGCTTTAAATCTAAAAATACAGGTGTCCCTATTTCTTTGCACATCACTGTATGTATGTATGTCTGTCATTCTGGATCCTTTTGGATTTCAAATTTTAAAATTTACCAAAAAGGGTTTTTGGTCTAAGCTTATTGCGTTTTAATTAAAGAAAACTTAATATTAAATTTATGTAACTATTTCTATTTAATGTTGTCATTTAAAATAGGGGCCCTCTAATATCGATTGTTAACAATCAATAAAAAAATAAAAAATAAAAAAAAAATAATTAAACAACTATAAATTTCATGAAACTTTAGAGTGATTTTTTTCTTAAAAATCATGTAAAGAAAATCATGTGAAAAATAGAATTTCTAGCTCTCTAAAATCGCTGTATTGAAAAATAAATGACACCAACTTTTTATGCACAATTTTTTAATCTCAAAATTAAAAAATAATCGTTATTTTCGATACATAAAAAACTTTACTGGTTTGTTCACAAACTAGTTTCAGAGTTAAAAAAAAATTAATTTGTTAAAAATATTGAAAAAAGTTACTACTTTGAAGAGGCTATATGAGGTAACGAAGACAGCCACAACAAAAATTAGATTTAAAAAATTGGAGTATTTTTAAATTTGGAGCAAAACTTTTGCAATTGCTATCAAAAAATTTGTTCTTGGTTTTACTTATTTTTTAACAAATTACAGGCCAAAAAAAGTGCGCCGTTAAAAAACATGAGATTTTTGATGTTCTGCTATAAAATTAACATACATATTTTTAACGCGTTTATAAAATATTTAAAAGATAAACAACTACATCATGAAAGAAGAAAAAAACAAAAATACAAAAGCCACCCTCGTACGTCAGCAATGTTAGCAGCACTGAAGCTGCTATTTGAATTTTTATATTTTCAACGACTTTAGAGTCCTTGTCTGCTGCTACCACGATGGTGAAGAGTATTCGTATAAAAACCAAAGCTAACACGAGAGCAGAATCATTGTTATTTCAACTGTTGAATAGGATAAGCCAGAATCGAGCGAGCAGAATCACATCGAATTGAAATGATTTGTGCTGAAGTGTAGGTTGCAGTTGCGTCTTTTTTAACCACACCTTTCGACTTTTAGATATTTCTCTTTAAATAGCAACTCGATTTTTTTCAATTATTCCAGGCTTTTATTCATCACAGCGCTCTTGACCTCAGCGACATTTAGAACGTATGGCCAGGTGCTCGAAGTGCAGCCCATTACAAGTGGCCCAACTTCCGCACCACTTGGTTGTCATCGACGCCTTTACACATATCGTGTAACGCAGGCTGACGAGAAGGGCCGCGAATGCTGGGATTATGTTAGCGTCATGTCGTGCTGGGGACGTTGTGACTCTAGCGAAATATCAGACTGGAAGTTTCCCTACAAGCGTTCTTTTCATCCTGTTTGCGTGCATGCCTCCCGACAGCCAGCAGTTGCAGTGCTAAGGAATTGTCATCCCGAAGCTAGCGATGAGGCAAGACGTTACGAGTACATGGAAGCCGTCAGTTGCCACTGTCATATTTGCTCCACACTCGATACTAGTTGTGAAGCACCAGCGAATAATATACTGGATGAAAAGTCGGGCATTAAGATGCTGGCACTCACCGGCTCCGATTCGGATGGCTTGGATTACTAAAGTAGTTAAAGTGAAACTAAATTATTTAAAAAAGTTCTGAAATTATTTGTTAAATAAAACTTATGAAATACTAAATAAAGTTATTATTGATATGATCAATATGCAAATAAAGCATACAAATAATACACTGCATCAATGGTCAAATGAAAAATTTCAACATTTTCGGGAATAACAAAACAACATAGCCAAGTGTGAGCTACATGCTAAGAGTGAGCTCAAAGTAATTATTTAGTTTCTATCAATGACACTTGAGACGGTGCGCGTCGGTTAGGTTCACGTTCAATCCAAACATCTGACAAACCATCTGGCAGAATTGGAATTAAAATTAATATTTCTGTCGGCAGCCACTTCTTTGCACACAATAGCAAGTCTCGGAGAGTAAAAATTTCATGTAAAACTCTTCTTGAGAACATGAGCCGTTCCAAGTCGGCATAAAGCGTGCAGTTGCAGTGTTCGATTATTTATGTACAAACATTTATTCACACACACAACACAATTTATCACTAAAAAGCTCGATCAAGGTCCTTTCACGGGCTGAAATGGCCAATTCGTTTTTTAATCAACGCCACTTGCGATTTATTTGTATTTGTTGTTTTTTGCATAACAAGTTAATTGTCTTTGATTAATCTATTTTTTTCAGGCTTTGTTGAGCTTTCTTACATAGGTTCACATACTATAACTAATAAAAATAAAGATTTTAACAGCAAGAAACTTATTTCTTAGATTTTCTAACTTCCAACTGCATTCCTGCAGCCTTAAGTAATTCTTCTCAATCATTCGTTTTTGTCATATCTTTGGTGATTGTTTGAAGAAACTCACAGGAATTTCATACTTGAATTGCCAGCATTCGATCTCGATAATTGGAATAAACAATAGAGGGCAGAAA
The DNA here is from genome assembly GCA_963920525.1 of Dichetophora obliterata. Classification (NCBI taxonomy): domain Eukaryota; kingdom Metazoa; phylum Arthropoda; class Insecta; order Diptera; family Sciomyzidae; genus Dichetophora; species Dichetophora obliterata. The sequence goes on along the minus strand of OY986436.1, from coordinate 6,695,545 downwards.
CACCGAGGCCAATGCCGCCACCAAGAGCACATTTCTTAAGGCCAGCTGTAAACAAAAAAAATCGCATTTACAATTAGACGATTTTCAGTGAATGCATTAATAAAACTTACAAGTTGATTTGTACAGCAAACCTGTAGCTGAACCGGCAAGCACTGTGTTAATATCATCATCTTCACCGCGCGCATACTGCAGCAGGACACCAAAAGCGGAATACATAACGGCAAGTGTACCCAAGGTGTTGGCAGTTCCGGAGCCTTGTTTCATGACATGATTTAGCATTCTAAAATTAAGGGTTATAAATGAGTCATGCAAGAGATTCACTCGACATTAATAAAATTCTATTTTTATAATCATTAAATAAAATTTGTAAGATCTGCCAAAATCAGCAAGAGTTACACGTTACATTTTAAGAAGTCAAGTTTTTTCGTCTTTTCAGTAATTGCATTAAGTTAATTTTGCCATGTCTGTTATAAAATTTTATAAAATACTGAGTATTTCTAGTTTGGCACTGTTTTGGTTTCAAGTTATTTTTAATTTCACTAAACAAAGAGTCCACAAATTTTGAGTTACGGAGCTTACTGAGTTCGACGTAGTTTTCCCGTTTGCTGTAGAGCCGATGTTGTTCGTATGCCATTATAAAAACCTGCCACGCCTCCTATGCCTGCACCAACCATTACCGATGTGCCGATTTGTGAGAAGGCCAGTTCAAAACGACCACGTTGCTTGTTTGCTCCTTCGGGAAATATGAATTCAGGTTGGGATTGTTGCAGGAAGCGCGCATCATAGTTGAGATATGGTGAAATAGGTGTTCCAAATGTGGACGATGCTGACGTACGGTTTTTTCGTGTTGTAGCGTCATCTACTGCAATGTGAAAGAAAGTCAATTTCCTTGAATCATTTCCAAATATGAAAACATTGTTTAATATATCCGACATTGCGTAATGCAAGCCCATCAGCATTGGCTGTCCAAAGTGTGGAGCGCCTTTGCAAAAAAATTATGCCGCAGATTTTTATTGCGATTTATTTCACACTTACAAGACTGTTCCGGCGCCAGTGACAAGGGCTTATTTAAGTAGTCGTCACTCATTGTGTTAGTTGTTGTTGGTTTTCTTTACAATTATAAGAAATTTAATTTAATTTTGGTTAATTTTTCAGAAACAAAATGTTACTAAAAGAAAAACACGACCGACGTGAAACCGTGAAAATTTTCATTTGTAATTGTCAAATTTTGACAGCTGAACGTTCAGTGTCAAACATGTGCGCAAAAACTTAACGAATGCCCAATAGATCGAAAAATGATAAAGTTAACAAGATAGGGCCCAACCAAAATAAACACGACATGACGATAGCAACTTGACGAACGTCTGCACTCGTATTTATATTCTTGATCAGCATCACCTCTTGAGTTGATTTCGCCATGTCCGTCTGTCTGTCAGCTAACACGATAGCAACAAAGTGTAGATCAAGTTCGAGAATGAGACAAAATCGAATGAAAACCAGGGGCCGAATTACAGCATCCGTGATTGAGCGAAATTGCACAAAATTGATAGGCACTTGTCTCGTCGTGCCCTTCGTAATTTTGCTCGATCACGGATGCTGTATTTCGGCCCCAGGCCTACCTAACATACAAAGTTTCTTTATCAAAACGATACAATTTCTTAAAATGCCACAAAAATTTATGCAGTGACTTGTAACTTCGTTCATAAGCTTTGAATAAAAAATATTCACCATATAGTTGAAATTTTGCAAAATATAATGAAAACCAAGCCCACCATACAAAGTTATTTTAACAAAATAGTAAAATCTCCTTAAATGCCACAAAAACTAATGTAATGACTTTAAATTTTGCACATAAGCTTTGGTCTCAAATGTTCATCATATATTTCAAATTTGTTGGATGAAAACTAAGCCTACCTCCCATAAAAAGTAACTTTATGATAAGATTAAGAGCCGCTTTCTCAATATTCGGCTAAACACTAATCAGAACTTTGACTAGCAGCTCACTGGCGTGTATAACTTTTGTTGGCGTGTGGAATACAATCTTTGGCTATGTTCAGACATTAATAAAATTATTAAGCTAATCCCTCCCTTGGTAATTTTTAATCTATTTGACTAATTGATCTTACGTGTTATCAAAATTTTTATTAGGGGTATTCATGGGTTGATGCTAAACGCAGTTGCAACGATGCGAAAATACAAATTTGCGACCTTTCGCATCACTCCAACAACAAACACATTAGAAGCAATTTTGCAACTCTTCTTGAATTACGCACTGCCCAAACCTATTGCGAGAACGCACAAGCAGTGATGCTAAACAGCTGATTCATGTTTGAGTTGTTCTCAAACATAGTTGCCACCTGCGTAAAACTTTAAAAAGGTATAGTTTGTAAGTTGATTCTAACAACTTTTTGTGATTTCGAAATGAGGTGGCAATATATTTACTGTTCAGTCGACATATAATTTTTATTTCATAATAAGATGCAATATTGTGAACATCAATTTTGCGTTAGTGCGCAAAATATCTTGCATTTTCACACTCTTGCATTTCGCAACAACCAACAACAAGCCAACAACAAACAATGTTCGAAGCTAATTTTTGCTCTCGCATTGTATATTTTTTTAGCTATAAAAAAACCACAAACTTGGATTATTTCAATCATTTGATTCTCGTCTGAACACAGCCCTTTTTTATTTGTTTTTCAATACACGCTAGTCAAATTAGAAAATAAAAATTGTCCGGCTGCAGCGTGTTCTGTAGGTGCACGACAAGCTCGGCGTATGGTGTGGATTGTGTTTATAGCATAAGAAATACATTTAGCCAATTCACAGTTTATTGTAAATCGAACTGATTAATGCGTAAAAGTGTAATTATTGGTGTTTTACAAGTCTGATTAATTTTTTGTTTTTGTTTTAAATTCAAACACAAATTACGCAGGCCTGATTAATTTGTACATGCCTTTAGGCATATTATTGCAGTTTGAAAACTGATAATTACGCTTACAAGACAACCACGATAATAACTCTTGTTATTCTCTAATACTCAGGTTCACGCTTTATTTTTGTTGGTTAAAAAAACAATCGTGTAATTTGCTATCTTCTTCTTCCTTTTTCATGAAAAAAGCTGTTCAAACACAAAAATTTACAACGACCTAGAAAGTCACGTTCATTGTTACCAAATTATCCACATTACAATATTAACATATTACAATATTATTTCTAATTGTGAATTGCCTAATTGTTCTATATTGACAGGCTACACGCCATCCGCCTGCAGCCCCAATTGTGTTTATAGCATTAAGTGCTGGGGCCGAATTACAGCATCCGTGATCGAGCAAAATTACGAAGGGCAAGACAAGACAAGTGCCTATCAATCTTGTACAATTTTGCTCGATCACGGATGCTGTAATTCAGCCCCAGAATTTCAATACTATCGTTTTTTTATAATTTATTTACACCAAAATCGAGAAAGGACATATGCAAATATCGAACTGACTTCATAACACACCTCGAACTCCAGGGCAATCTTCTCCCACACTTTGTTTTTTCCTCCCAGGCAACAGCATTGGTTTTTTATTTTCGATAATGTGGGCGTGAAACCAAAATTATTTGTTTAACTATCGTATGGCTAGCTAACGCCTGGTTAAGAGGTAGACTAACCGGATATTAAGAAAGCGGCCCTAAGTCTCTAAAAATTCTACAAAACTGAATTTAATGAATTAAAACTATGCACATATGCATAGAATATTTAAAATGGCCCAATCTTTTATACAAAGTGACGTTTACGTTTAATGACTGATGTTATTTATACGGACTTTAGCAAAGCTTTCGACAGTGTTAATCATAATCTTCTTTTGAAAAAACTCCACCTTATTGGGTTTCCTGTCACATTATTAAATTGGATAAATTCGTATTTATCTAGACGTACTGGCGTTCCTCAGGGCAGTCATCTTGGACCGGTTTTATTTTACTATTCATTAATGATCTTCCTTCGGTAATAAAACACTGTAACGTCTTAATGTACGCTGACGACGTGAAACTTTTTCTTTGTTACAAATCACCCGAAGAACGACATCTTTTACAATCTGATCTAAATAGACTTGTGGACTGGTGTAGCTTAAATATATTAAATCTCAACTCAAGGAGAGGAACTAGACATTTTCTGTTTTTCAAGTTGAGTCAGTGCAGTTCTAATAACGCTCTTCATGAACCTTTACGATGTATGTGCAGTGATTTCAATGATAACTTCAATATGATAAATTTTTCTGATTCGGTAGATGTCTTAAAACGGAAAATTATATTACATTTAAATAATAATATCAATTTAACTTCATCCCATTATACCTAACGCAATTTTATAACAATGTTATATTGGCAATTGAGATTGTTCTGTTTCTCTTTTTTGTCTCGATATTATGTTTATAAAGTAAGCACCATCAAATATGAATCGTTTTTAAAACTTACTTTTTAATTATTCAATATTTTAATTTTTAATCGAATTGGGATTTACGCGCTCACGTAGTTTCCTGATTTGAAATTAGACTGAACTCACACTATCACCTGGATTGGTGTGCCAGAGTACATCTCTTTTCCACACAAGTTTATGCCTGCGTTGGCCCAAATGCATATCCAACTAATTGGGATTTTGATTTGGCGGTTATGAGATTTATCTTATTTCCACGTAGGTCCTTGGGTTGGACAATGGCCGCAAACCAGTTAAAATGAGTTTAGTGTTTTTTAATGTTTTTCGGGTACCTTAAATTGATAATTACTATTATTTAATTCGATGTTGCTTATTTATATAGATCCAAGTATACTTAAATACGCGTTTATATATATTCAATTTTTAAATTCCGCTGAAAAGCCAATTAATGTGCTTAGTGGAAAATCCTAATTGCCAATAGGGGGTATATTTTAGTACGTAGGTGCATTCTGTCTGTCCCGGCTGATTCGGGCAGACTTTAGAATGTGAATCGTGCATGCGTATAGGTCGGGTATACGTATCTTGGGAAGATTTCATACCTCCGGGCGAATCCAAAAAAAAAAATGTTATTGTGCCTTGTTTCTTTCAATGTTTACAGTTTTAATTATCATGTAAAATTATTCGTTGTGATTATCTTAACGGACTGTCAATATACATTTTCATTTCTTTCATTTAAAAAGAAATCGTTCTGTAGCTTTGTTTTGTTTGGAAAAACAAAATTGTTCTTTGCTTATCTTAAAAATTTTAAAATTTTGAGATTTGTTCCTTATGAAACCCTTTACATTTAATGCCTTAAACGGATAGAGCATAGAGGGCTTTATGCAAGGAGACAAGTCGTATGAGATTTTCTTTCTCAATTCAATTCTCTTTAAGATTTCATCTTCGAGTTACACAATGAAACACATAAAATTGTGTGGAAGAAACTTTATGTTTTCACAACTAATTTTGTTGCCTTTCCTTTGACCTTAAATTTGCAATTATTTTATAGTTATGTGAAAGTTTAAATAAAATTATTATCGTACTGATTTTTCGAGATAAACTTGCAAAAAATAATACATTTTTAAAATTTTAAATTGTATATAACGTGAAGTTTCCAACGAAATAATTTAAAAAATAACATCAAAAAGATTAATGAAAAGTGTGACCCTGGACTTTTTTTAATTCTTTCCGTTTACATTTCTCACTTACGTCTCACCATTACTTAACCCATTAATGACGACCTATGATATATCCTACTCAATGAAAGCATTTTTAAAAAATTCCTTAAAAACCCACTGCCACTGTAAAGCTTTTGCTTTCGATAGTGTGAGAAAGTCAAAAGTATGATTTTCCAATAAAAGATCTGAAGTTGACGTTTAAATGCTTTTTGTAAAAACTTTCGCGCTTATTATTCTTTAGTAGAAACAAAGTTGGCTTAATTCATTCCTTACAAGGAATAATTGCTTTGGAATAGTTGCACTTTGCGACCCACGTTCCTTTTATTACTATATCATTGATCTATTTTTTGGCTTTATTATGCTGTACAGTTAAAATGCTTTTTGAAAGTAAAATTTTTAAAAAACAGTATATTGAAATACAGGTTCTTAGACAAACAGTATTTTAAAAATACAATACAGTTTTGACAATACAGACTTTTGACAAGCAGAAAACTGATCCACTACCGTTTTCATGACGACGTTATCTTAAAAAAATTTACTATCAAGTTGCATACAATGTACGTCACAGCTTCTAATTCCAAAGGGCCTTAGTAATAAACATTTTAAAGTTGACTCTAATTTTAGTGTAAGCTTTTTTACAACAAATTCTTTGAAAATAATGGCAGAAAATCTGAGACTAAATTTAGAGTCGACTTTAAAAGGTTCATTACTAACACGGGGGTTACACGAGTCAGTACTGTTAAGACAGTTGCTACACATTCACACATTTTTACCCACACACAGTCACTTTTACTACTGTCTTAACTTTTTTGTAGACAGTTGGCGGGACAGTAGCTAGGACAGTAGAATGATATTAAGCATATTAAATAACAGACGACGACAAAATTTAATAGAAAAAAATTGGAAATTTGCAATACTTTGGCGTGCTCGAAGTTTTAACAAAAAGTTTTTTCATAAAATATAAATTTTTTACTATCTACTCTTTTGCCAATTGTCTTTTAAACTGTCTGGACTCTTCACAGACACAAAGTTTGACAACTTATACGTATTTTCCACTGTCTTAACAGTACTGTCTCGTGTAACCCCCGTGTAAGACCCAATGAGTTTTGACAAGTAGTATGTGTGATCAACTTGAAATGACTATATTACACGATGTCCGTTTGCTCGGTGTACACTTACAATATACAATACAATAGCCATACAATATGGTTGTTGTATGGATGTTGTTGTTTTCTCCAAAATTTTTGACAGTTTCGCATTGGAAGCAACAACAAAAGTATTTGACGCCGAGCAAACGGACATCGTGTAATATGGTCAAAAGCAAAATCTTGAACGTGTAATTGCAGCATAAGTAGAAATAGAATTTGAAGTATTCACAATAGTGTACTAGTTGCTTTAAAACTGTTGCTGTCATTTGCCTGTCAGTGTTCTTTTTGCCACATCCACATCTTTAGCGCTATAAAATAATTCTTGTTTGCATATTTTTGCGAAATTCCATTTCATTCATATTTTATTCGCAACTGGGAAAATGTTCTTTGATTTAATTGTTCTTCGGTGTTCGTTGCAATTGGTTGTGTCTTAATTCTTTGTTGTTTTCTTCGCACTCAAGTTTCTTGTTGTTTTAAAAGGAATCCTAATAATTACCGTGTTAAAACTAATTTCAAGTTAAGAACAAATTTACGGCAAGATAAAAAACTCAAGTGACTAACGAAGTGGAAAAAATTACAGAATAATAGGATAAAAACCATTGAAATCGTTAGCAGAAACGAAGAACACTAGAGCGGAAAAGGAAAAAAAATCTCAAGGAAATTCCAATGGCGTCGAGTGATGTAAACGTTAAACTGTCTCGATTATTTCGTCTAGCACAAAAATTTAATAACTTCTATTTGACGGGTAAGTTTATGCAGTAATATCAAAGATGCAGGCAGAAATATTCAATATTCGAACAAAGCATAAAGTAGAATTTTCAACAAGGTTTGTAGGTAAAAAATTACAACTAGAATCCTGTTGTTATCGATTTGTGTGCATAATCAAACACACAAACCGTTGTTTTTTCCTTCAGGGAATAGGGTGGTGGTGGTCCTTTGGATTTGGCGACTGGCAACAAAATATTTAAATGTTGAAATACATACTTTTTGTTCCATATTTAGGCTAAACGGAAACTTGAAATTTCTAGCATATTTTAAAACATTCTATTAAATATGTTCAATATTTTTCATAATTGATCTCATTCAATTGCTTCAGTATCATCAGTTGACGTTGGGCGGTGTTTCCACCTTTCATCGTTGTTGTTGTATCTACTGCAACATTGTTGCCAACTTTAAGCGTCACAAACATACGATAGTTTAAAGGATTCTACTATTGTTCATAAGGAAGTTTAGATCTTATAAAATATTGGAACATACTGCAGTTTGCCATAAAGGTATTACATATTTTCTCTTTCAATACCCCGGCCCAGGTAGAATAAAATCGTGGTTTAAAAATGCCAGCCTCCGATATTTACATCACAATAACTTGAGTTGTTTGGCGCTCGTAAAATTTTGCAGGAATCTAATATTGTTTTTTTCTTTAATGGACATTGTGGTTAAGCTACTGAGCACATCACAGCACAGCAGTATTAACGAATTCCTCAGAAAATAAAAGTGTTGGCTCTTGCATCAATCTAATCAAGTGCAGCTCTCTTACAGCTCAATTCTACTAGTTTTCGTTTCAGAAACGATTGCCCACTTTGTAACAATTGACATTTTTTTGCAATTTCAAAAAATCAAAAACAAACGGCTACCAATCGAAAGCAGATTACTAGCAAGCTCCAAAGAGGCACACTAAAAACTCAAAACGTAACATTTTTGAGGATATCCTGGCTTGCAACTCGAGAATTCTCATATATATATATATATGGCCTGTTTCCGTAGTCATTACAAGTTGTAATTTGATATTACTATATAGCGTTTCTTTACACGTTTTTCAAAATCGGGAGAGAAACAAGCAAAAAGTTGTTCGAAAAAATTTCTTCGAGCACGACTCTTGAGCTTCAAGCAGCTGATAGTCAAATAATGTAAAAATGTATTGGTTTTTGTGTTGAGACAGCATGTAAAATTAATTCGAAAGCAAATAAAATATCGTTAACCGTTTTCAGTTCTTCAGACAAAGGTTTTCCAAACTTAGCTTCAAAATCAAATACATGTTGATGCAGTTTTGTAATAAAAAAGTTATTTGATTAGCCTTAGCGTCTTCATATCTTTGAGTGCAATATTAACAAAAACTTGTTAAATAATTTTATTCAACAGTTGAACCCTCGAAACCCCACCCTTAGGCTTCAAATTACATTGACCCATAAACAAAAACAAAACTTTTTTCGTATAAACCCTTGTAACAAAAACATGTAAGCTTTTTGATCCAATTTTAAAGTATGATCCAATAAGAATTTCCTACTTTGTTTTCTAAATAAAATACATAAAAATCAATGTATTAATGCAAATCTTTCTTCGGAATGATAGTTTGGTTCTTTGAAATTTCGACAAAGTTCTAGATCGGCGACGAATCGTTTGATTACGGTTTTCACGAACACTCTCTGCTACTGCAGCAATATTCTCAAAATTACGGGCTCTATGCACTCTGGTTGAATGCTGAATGTCCAATAGTGTAAAATTGGTTCGAAATTTGGTAATAGTTTGACGATTTGGACGCTCATAAAAACCAAAATGATGTTGAAGAACTCTATAACATTCTCTAACTGATAACTGATTTTGATAGTAATTTTCCACAATTAATAAACGTTGTTCAGGAGTAAGTCTATACATGATTGAGAGCCTGAACAGAATCAAAAATCGTTGCGATCGACGATTCGTTGTTGTTGGAAAATACATGCAAAATACGCAGCTCGTTTTCTGCAACGATAAATCGCAGACTTAGAATGTATGCTATTTCAATCGTCGGTTGCAACGATTTTTGATTCTGTTCAGGCTCTGAGTCAGTCGTATTGTATACTGAACACAAACATCCTATGGCCAAGCAATTTGACACATAACAGCTGTCAAAACAACCCAGTTGAAAAAGGGACTTCGTATTGGATCACCCTATATTTCCCTTGAATACTGGTGGCAAATTCATCCAACATGACCAATCTTCTGGATCAAAAATGACCCCATAAGTATTAAAACTATGCTTTTTTATAGACTTTTTTATATACCCACACATACTACGAAAGGGGTATATTAATTTTGTCACTACATAAGTTACGCTGAGAAGGGGCGTGGCAGGTATAGAAAAGTATATATTCTTGATTAGCATCACTTAGTGAGTCGATTTCGTCATGTTCATATGTCTGTCTGACGTCACGATTACAGCCCAATTTCGAAGTTATCGTACTGAAATTTGAAATATGAGCTCATATACCTTAAAAACCACACCTACCTCCCATACAAAGTTACTTTATCAAAACAATAAAATCTCTAAAAATGCAAAAAAGTGTATGTAGTGACCTGGAATTTTGCACATAAGCTTTGAAGCAAAATATTCACCACATATTCAAAACATATTCACAACATAGTCACCAAACCTACCTCCCATACAACGTGACTATCAAATCGGCAAAATCGCTGAAAATGACACAAATTTTGCTCATAATCTTTAGTCGCTAAAACTAGCAATATAGCATAAAAACAACGTCAACCTCCTATACAAAGTAACTATATGAAAACTGTCAAGTCTCTAAAAATTGCGCAAACATTAATTTAATGGTTTACAAGCCTATAAGTCTAACGTCATTCCCCTTGAAGACGACGGAACGCTTATTAGATCTGTATCTTCGCAATAACATAGACAAGGCACTCTTATCGACATCACAGCATACATACAGCAAGTGGAAACGGCTGTACACTCAATGGTCGGGACCATCGAAAGATCCTTCCTACATAATGAATTCACTTTAGTTGCTTTCCTAGACATAGAGGTAGCATTCAATAATGTCACGCCACAATCTATAAGACTAGAGTTACTTAGGTCAGTTATGAATAATATCATTACTGATCTCATAGCTAAGCTACTCAACTGCCGAGTAATCTTACCAGACCTAGGTGCTTATAGGGCTAAAAGATCGGTGACTAGAGGTACGCCACAAGGCGGTGTGCTATTTCCACTCCTGGAATCTGGTAGTGAACAACGTACAGCTGTCTCTAGCGAGAGAACGCTGTGTAGTGGCAGCCTACGTCGATGATCTAACAATCGCAGTCAGAAGCAAATTTCCCACTACTCTACTCGAAGTTATGCAAAGAGCTCTTTGCAAACTCAAGCGATGGGCCGAACCCTGTAGTCTCGGAGTAAATGCGGCTAAAACAGAACTGGTCTTTTTCACAAGGAAACACAAAATTTCGTCCCTTACACATATTATGCTAAATGGGTCTGCGCACTGTCCCTTGCGAAAAATGCAAAATATCTAAGACTTATTCGTGATAGGATGTTGAGCTGGAACTTAATATTTCAGAGCGTGCGAACAAAGCGACCGTTGCGTTGTACACTTGTAAAAAGTTAAAGGGACAAGATCGAGTTTTTCCTCCCGTATCGTTCACTGGCTATATATAGGGGTCATTAGACCTATACTTCTATACGGAGCAACGATATGGTGTCCATCCTTCAACACGACCACATATTTGAACCAGCTCCAAAAGTCCAAAGACTAACACCTATTTGCATCAGCGGTGCTCTGAGAACAACACCGACTGCGGCTTTAGAGACCATACTTCACCTTCTACCGCTCGACTTGGTTGTCAGGCAAACAGCCGCTTGTTGTTCGACGGTCAGACTGAGGGAAACTGGAGTATGGAAAAACCTGAGAACAGGCCACGCATCCATACTCTACAAATTCAACTTCATTCCGCCAAGGACTTATTACTGCACACCACTCCTTTCCTTTGATGGAAACTATGGCAAGCTTATTCCACCTAGAATATATTGGAATAATATGAGTGTCTACACTTCTATACGGATGGGTCAAAATTAAATGAAAAGGTCGGGTATGGGGTCTACTCCAAAGAATAAGGGGTAGCCCTGGTTCGTAGGCTGCCTGATCACTGTAGTGTTTTCCAAGCCGAAATGATGACAATTAAAGAAGTTGCAACAAGGCACTCAGATAATGCCATCTCAAAACGAGAAATATAAATTTTCTCGGACAGCCACGCTGCGACAAAATCGATAGAGCAAGTATCCATCAAATCTAAAGTAGCCAAATAATGTCGTGCTGCATTGAGCGAAATGTCAAACTATTTTAAAATTAGCTTAATAGGGGTACCAGGGCATTAAAGCATACGTGGAAATGAAAAAGCAAAAGAGCTTGTTAAAAACGGTACCTCGGTGACTTCAGTGATTCAGAACTCACATAACATTGGTGGCAACTGTTAAACTGCTGCTACAAGAGTACACCACATCTAAAGCCAACGCAAGATGGGCTGAAATCTAAACGTATAGAACAACAAGGCTTATCTGGCCGACTCTAGACCTAAAGCGATCGAGAGCCCTTCTCTCGCCCTTCAGGTAGCCACGCTAGTGACCGTTACCACAGGGCACTGCTTAGCCCATTAATGCTCACTACCAGAACCCGTTGAGTTTAGCTTTTGAAATTTTCAGCATAAATTTGGAAAACTCTGATGGAATATTATTACAACAAAAATGCTTACTTGTTTATGTTCAAATTAACTCTTATAAGAAAAAAAAAACAGCTTAAGGGAAAATGAAAAGAGATTTTAAAGAGTATGTTTTAACAACAAATTTACGTTTAATAAATTTTTTGCTGTCTTGATTTTTGTTTTGGATCTGGTGACTAATTAAATAACAAATTTTTTCGAGTGTTGATGGCTTTTCAATAATGCGAACTTAAGACGTCATTCTTATTTTTTAATTATGAATTCACATTAATTTTTGGCCAAATTTGATAATTTATTTATTAATATTATTAAATTGGAAACCTTATTATTATTATTTTCATAAATATTTTTAATAAGTAAGATAATAAGTATTATCATAAATATATTAAGTTCTCCATGAAAAACCTTTAAAACCGGAGCGTTTATTTCATAAAAGTCTGATTATATAAGCGCCTACTTTAAAGATTTTCTATTCATGGATAACTTAATATATTTATGATAATAATACAAAATAAAAAAAATATAAGATTTCCAATTTACAAATATAAATAAATAAATTAATCAAATTTGACCCTATCAAAGTAATGTGAAAAGTAATTTAAAATTGTTTTTTACTTTGTAGTGGCCTTGTAGTTGGTCTTTTTTTTTTTTTTTGTTAAAAAGTTTTTATTTCTTCCTTTTTAGAGATTTTGATAAAAATTTTGCACATTCTTGTAACGAATTTTGGTACCCTAGTGGAAACATTTACTGAAAACCCGTATTTTTCTTATTTTGCTACACCCTTTTGTCCAATAGCGCTCACTTTCTTGACCGTAATTTTCATAATTATACCTACCCCTGTACTTAATTTCAGTATCCCAGTGTCGATATTATTCGAATTGCGGCGTTTTTCTAATATTGCCACGCCTTTGTCGAATGACGCCCACTTTATTGACCGTAATTTGTAATAATTTTTCCAACCCCTGTACCAAATTCCAGTACCCTGGTGTCAATATTAACTGGGATACAGTATTTTTCTTATATTGCTACGCCTTTTTGTCCAACAACGCCCACTATATACACCGTAAAATTTCATAATTATGCCTACCCCTGTACCTAATTTCAGTACCCTAGTGTTAATATTATTCGGGTTACCGCGTTTTTATATAATTGCCACGCCCTTTATCGAATAACGCCCACTTTTTTGAACATAATTTCTTATAATTGTGCCTACCCCTATACTAAATTTCAGTACTCTAGCATTAATATTATTCGATATACAGAGTTTTTCTTATATTGCCACACCTAATACCGCCCACTTTTTTAGACGGGCACTTCCGCGTCTAATGTCTTATCTGTTGAAAAAAATTGCGGCAATCGGGCAGGTACTTTAGAAGTTATCAATGTACATACATTTAAAAAAAAACCAACCAACTTGAGAACCTCTTCCTTTTTGAAGTCGGTTAAAAAATAGACCACATTGTCATTCTATGCAGTCGTTTAGTTTAGCTCTGAGTTTAAGTTATTTTAATAAAATTACAGAAACTATATTGTACAGAGGTTCCAGTTTGACTTCGAAAGCTTTTCGAACTCAAGTTTTGTTGTACAAGCGTCCGGAGAATAGAAGAAAAAATCAAAAATAATTATGATTTGCCTCAGTGTTCGTTTTGACGCTGCCTATACTTTTCTGTGGGTGAACATGAAACAACTGCTGAGGCAAAAGCATAATTATTTTTTATCATAGCATATTATAATTATTTTTGTTTTGTTCTTCTATCCTCCTGACGCTTGTACCATGGTATAATTATTTGACAAGGTAGCCGTGACAGTTTTTTTGGCGATTGGAGTTGTCAAAAACAGCTAAAGGAGTTGCAGTTTGCTGATGTTGACTAGCTATGTGCTTATTTTTAACTTTTCTTTGATTCATTACATTTGTCGCGAAGTTTATTGGAATGTTTTTTAGTTTGCTGCATGGTAGAACTAGTGAAGATATATGCATTTCAGACTGCTCTCTTTTTGTCATAGCCAGAATTGTCAAACTCAAGCATTTTGCTATTCTTGCCTATTTTTGCTTTCTTACCGCATTCTCATCGTTTTCAGATTTTGTATGAGCTGTCAACTTCGTTTTGACAGTTCCGGCAGTCTGTCTCTCCGAAATGCATCTACCTTCTCTAATCCTACTATGGTTTGCTGCGATTGATGTTTAAGTGTTGCTTATTTTTTCACATTTCTTTGATTAATTGCATAGACCCCTTTCAGATTGTTCAAGAATTGAATTCAATTTTCATAGTTTGTAGGCAATTCGCCGCAAATCGGAAGCGACGAAAGGGAGAAAAAGTTGACGGACGGTACCGGTGTGTCTGTACCGTCAACTTTTTCGTGTTCCTTTTGTGCTCTTCTCATTTTTTGCAGATTGTTCCATTTTCTTTTTTGTGTATCGGCGTGCGTTTGATGTACTGAAACTTGAAAACAAGTTATTTTGTTGAATTATTTTCGATATTTATTAATAATAAGCATATTTCCAACGCTTATGATTTATAATTAATATTTTATGAACAATTTTAAACTGTTGATGCAATCGCTTTTGTTTTTAAGAAAGCAAGCATAGATAACAAACAATTGAATTCAATTCTTGACAAATCTGAAAGCTTTCGTCAAGTACAAAAGAGAACGTAAAAAAAAATTTAATTCAATTCTTGAACAATGTGAAAGGGGACATAGACCTTGTCTATATAGCCTCACTCAACCGACTCACTTTGATGTCTGTAGAAGAGATG
Organism: Dichetophora obliterata; assembly: GCA_963920525.1. Taxonomy (NCBI): domain Eukaryota; kingdom Metazoa; phylum Arthropoda; class Insecta; order Diptera; family Sciomyzidae; genus Dichetophora; species Dichetophora obliterata. The sequence goes on along the minus strand of OY986436.1, from coordinate 6,680,514 downwards.
AGGAAGTGGGAAGGTGAATGTACCGTGAGGCAAGAGTTTCAAAAACTTTAAAAATTTTGCGACTCACTTTGATTTGACATTTGTCATTTTTAGTGTTTTTTCCGTTTATGCGCTAATAGCTACTGAATTTGCAGTGCTATATGCAGCTACTAAGCACACACTCAAGTTAACACTAATTTTTTATTACTCTAAAATGTTTTCGGTTAAAAACAGCACAAAAGCAAATGCAGACTCAAAGCGAGGCAAGTTATGTGTATGAACATTTAACAACTTTTTCATATCAAAGTGAGTCGGTTGAGTGAGGTGAGTGTAGACAGGGTCATAAACAGCTAATTTTGACAACTACCCATCGCCGCTCGTGAGAAAAAAACCAGTCTACGCTACTACCTTGTCAAATAATTATACCATGGCTTGTACAACGTAAATTGAGTGAACTTCGAACTGACACCTCTGTATAATATAGCCTCTGTAATAATATTCTTAATTTCTTTAATTGCCATATTTTTGACAAAAGTGAGCGAGACAAAGTTTCGCTTTCAAATGTGCTACTTATTAGTTTATTATACTTATGTTATACTTATTAGTTTGTTTATACCAGAAACATCTTCTAATTATAAAAGAAATAATTGTCCCTGATATGCTATAAAATTTATGTCACAAAGTTGGCAACTATGTTCAAAAATATATTTCTCTCATGGGCAGCTAGTGCTAGGACGGCTGCCTTTGCCTCTTCGATTACTGCCTCCTTTGGGGCTAACAGCTTTTGGCACTTCGACATGCGCTGCACCAACAGCAAATACACGCCCGGTGTTTGTTGGTATTTATTTTCATTCTGGCCAGACTTCTTCTCCTGACATCCTTGTTGGCAGCTTGTTTTGCTTGCAGCTTGTTTTGTAATTTTGATTCTTACTATCGCTGGCATTCACACATCATCCTGTATTCGCACTTCAACATATGCTATGACACAGTTGATATTGTTTTTTATTGATTTTGTTTTCACACTTTTCTTAAAACTTGAAGATTTCAAGGTTTGATCCACTCTGCTTATATTGGCCAAAATACACCACGTCATCGGCATGCGAAATGTCATTGTATGAATCATTTTATTGTTTAGGCTCCTCTTGCTTCTAATTCTCAGGGGATGATCTGGTCATGGTTTGTCGTGTTACCAAGTACTTATTGTACAGTGTTGTATACATTATTTTCGCTCAGATTTTGCATTTCTAAGAATAAAATAAATACTATTTTTATCAAATATCACAAAAATATTGATATTAATAAAAATAAAAATAAAAAACAACAGCTAAGCGTAGTTAACAAAGCTTTTCCATATGATACTGAAATTGAAATTAGCCGATTATATCGCGTGCCACATTCTTTTACTGTTTGTTTATTTTTGTATTTATTTTTCTTCTTTTTTTAACTGTTGAGTTTTTGCAATTTTCAAAACTAAACCTCGCTACGCAACGCAGATTAGTTTCGTTTTCATTCAATTGAATTATTATTTATTTTTTATAGGCAGTATTTAACCATAACGCACTATACTTTCTAGAGCATAAATTCATAGCTTTTTTTTAGTGTATTTGTTTATTATCATTTGTATTTATCGATCGATTATAAAAGAAGACTGGTTTAATAGTATGACAAAAAGTACGACATGGCAGTGAGGTACAAGCTAGGCGCTGATTTTTTTATATTATTATTATTTTATGTTTTTATTATGTGTTAATATTGTTGCGTTGTGTTGGAAATGTTTTTTTTTCGATTAGTGAAAATCAATTTCACGCATTTATATTTTATTGAAATGTGGCTTAGAATAGAAGTTAGTGTGGGATCAATAAAACCAAAAAGCATTTCTAATATACAAGGCCAGCACATGTGGATACATAATGATCACATTTGACTTTCGGTAGCTGTGGAACCCCCTTAAGAATACATCAGTCGCAAGCAATTGTTTTAATTAAACTGTGTATAAATCTCAAATTTAGAAAATGTAAAAAAAAATTCAAAACTAAAATCATAAAAAACTTAAATCCAAATAATAATAAAACTCAAAGTACCCACTTTTGTACGTTTTTTATAAGCCAAAAGCAAATTAAATTTTAACCGTCACACATTTTTTATGATTCGAAACTTATTAATATATTTATGTATATCAATCGGCAGGTAATTGCATAGATAAGACAAAAACAAATATTTAGGGGAAAGACTCAGTTTTGGATACACTGCACAGTAAGGTGGATCGTCTTGTTCAGGGTAAAAAATGGTTCAGGGGTAAAAAAAACACTTTTTCGGCACTCATATTCTGGGAGCTGGATTTAAGTAGATCTTAAATCCAATAGGATATCGAAATCGGTGGAACCGTCATCCAGCGGTTTTGATTTTAAAAAATCACTTTTTCGCTAAAAATCAGCGTTTTTTTCGCCGTAAGTTTTTATCAATCTAAAATAACTACCTAAAAGTTGGGTGCAAATGAAAGGTATCTGGGACCCCAAAGTTGTAAATAGGAGGATTGTATTTTTCACAAAAATCGCTATAAATTTACCATTTTTCAGTAAATTTGGCAAAATTAAATATTAGGGGTATTCACGATGGGGTGTATTTGTGATGAACTTTTACAAAATTTACAATACTTACAACTTATTGTAAACCTTCACGAAAGCATTATATTTTTTAAAATCAACTGCTCTTTTATGTTCTTTTGTTTGGAAACATTAATTTAAATCATCATTAAGCTAAAGGAAATCATACAAAAATTGAAACGAAACACTAAATTATATTGATTTTTATTAAATAAACTTACAGCGTTGCCGGCAGCTTCTTCAATGCTGAGTAAAAATGCTCTTGCGATCAGCTGATCTAATACACAACGAAATTTACAAAGAATACAATAGGGTTCCATCGTTGTATTTTTGCCACAGGGTTGTATTTTGAATACTGTACATTTTGTTTTTGTAATTTTAGAAATTTTTTTTTTGTAATTGTAATTGATAAATATCAAATTTATCAAAAGTACACAATACAAGGGCAAATACACCCCTATTGTGTATACCCCTATTGTTAAAAAAGAATTGCTGTAATCGTTTGATATATATATAAAAAAAAAATCAAAATAGTGGAATTTTTTTTTAATTTTTAATGAAAAGTATTTTTGAAAGGGTATTTTTCACAAAAATCGCTATAAATCTACTAATTTTCAGTACATTTTAGAAAATTTACTATGTTTAAAATGATTTGTTTGGCTTAGAAGAGGCTTCACCTATCGTGGTGAGCAATCAAAAATTAACATTTTCAGACTTAATTTTAATATGCAATTTAGTGTATGGCTTGCATTATAAAATGGGTTACACATTAGCCAACTTCTTCTTCAAAGAAAATGGCCGGTCCAACTTGTTAGAAAAAGGTAGCGTTCACATTAAAGCAACCTGTTCGTCAAAAAAATTAATGTTTTTCAATTTTCAATGTGATTAAATCACGAAAAGATTTCAGTTCAATGACTTTTCAATGAAAACTAATTAAGACAAATAAATTCCACTATTTTAAATTTTTGGGTATATCAATGGATTACATCAATTCTTTATTTACAACACTTAATTTTTTAAAATTTACTGAAAATAAGTGGGTTTACAGCGATTTTTGTGAAAATGCCCTTTCAAAAATACTTTTCAATAAAAATTTAAAAAAATTCCACTGTTTTGATTTTTTTTTCTTTCTTTATATATCAATAGATTACAGCAAGTCTTTTTTAACAATACTTAATTTTCCTAAATTTACTGAAAAATGGCAAATTTATAGCGATTTTTGTGAAAAATACCCAAAATTTTGACCGAATTCTAAACACTGTTGCACAAAAAATTTCTCGAATCTAACAATCTTCCTATTTACAACTTTGGGGTCCCAGATACCTTTCATTTGCACCCAACTTTTAGGAAGTTATTTTGGATTGATAAAAACTTACGGTGAAAAAACCGGTGATTTTTGGCGAAAAAGGGATTTTTTAAACCAAAACCGCTGGATGACGGTTTCATATCCTTTTGGATTTGCGACCTACTTGAATCCAGCTCCCAGAATATGAGTGTAGAAAAAGTGTTTTTTTTTATCCACCTTACTGCACAGTGGTCGGACCTGTATGGAGAGAGCGGCTAAAAAATACTTAAAGTTGAAATATGAACTTTAAATTTTGGTGAACGATAAGATAATGTAAGAATTGCTAGATGACTAAATGGGGGTGTTTGAACACCTTCAATCCCACCCCTGCCGCCCCTGCCGCCCCTTCCACCAGTGTAAACAAACAATTGAAAAAAATTTCCGCAATTTGTTGTTTAACCTTCATCGGTCCCTTATTTATAGAAACGAATAGGTTCCTTGTTTGAAAATTTGGTAGTTTAGTTTATATATTTACTACGGTCGCAATATATGGTCTACGCCCACTTTTTCGAAATCATGCTAATTCCTGAGATGCTCACGTTTTGATAGTAAAAATTGGTCTGTAGGTGCAATGGGGCAGAGGGCGGTCCCTATATATATGTATAGAAATGTTGCCATGCCTACTTTTTCCGCCCATCTATCTTAATAAAAAAATTAATATATGCATGTGTAAGGACTCCGAAACCGCTGAACTAATTTTTATGAAATTTTCAGGGAAACGGTAGCAAAGTCTTCAGAATGTTCTTGTGAAGTATGGTGCTCATTGCAAAAATGGGCGTGACACCTCAAATATAACCCAAATTTTTGATATCGAATAGCTTTGGAATATAATAGGTCACACAGTATAGGAATTCGGTTTCGTAAAACTTAAGCAAGTTATAAAACGCATACCAAGAATGGTTTTTGCTTTGAAAAATGGGCGTGGCACCTCCTAAGCAACCCAACTTTGCTATATCGAATAGCTTCGCAATTATAGAGCGCACAGCCTCGGAATTCGGTATCGACCACAATTTACACGTTTCGTTCCACTCATAACATTTTATGGGCGCGTAGGACAAGGGGGCGTGGTAGTTTTAACGGACGCGCCGGGCTTATGCTAGTTAAAAAAAATTAAAAATTGGGAATATATCGAAACAAAAATTAACAATAAAGCAGAAGAACAGTGACATAGGCTCGCCAAGATTATGGTGTGTAAATTTTACACACAAGAACCTATTACGGAAATTTTTTTCTGTAGGGTAGCAGCGACACCTAGCGTGACATAAAACGCCAAAAACATAAATTTTGCATACGATTTTTACATTGAGCCAAAATCCTAGCTCGATTTGATGAACTTATATTAAAGAAATATCAGCTTGAAGTTGAAAAGTGTGTAAAATTTACATAAAGAACCGATTAAGGTTAAATATAGTTTAAATATGTTTTGATAAAAATGTGTTTAAAAAAATAAGGAATAATTATAAAAAGTTACATAAAAAATACTACAGAAAATATAATAAAATTATTATAAAATACTAGCTGAAACCCGGCGCATTTGCTGCCACGCCCCCGGTCCCAAACATCCATCAAATGTTTTCAGTGAAACGGCACGTTTAAATTGTGGTCAAATACTGAATTCCGAAGCTGTGCGACCTATAACTCTATAGTTATTCTATAAATCATAAAGTAACTTAATCATAAAAGCCATAACTTTTGATTGGAAAGAGATATTGAGGTAATTTTATCACACAACTTATTTTGGAGACATGACTTTTTTGTAAAAAATATAACATTTTAGAAAAAAAAATATTCTTTGAAAAAAAATCAGAGGGAGAAAAAAGACCTTGTTGTTTTGATAACAAAAACAGTTAAATGATTTTTGCGCTTAAGTGGATGAATTTTTGCAAATAAATGCTATGTCATATGAAAGGTAGGCAAATGCGCAATTTTTACTTGATTTTATTTTACAACAAAAACAATTTTTTAGTCACTTTTTGAGTAAAAAGTAAATATTTTGGACCTTTTTTGAAATAAATATAAAAAATATATACACTGATCTAACGGTACAGTTCGAAATACTTTTGTGAAGTGTTTTTTATTTAACTTTTGAACAAAATAATTTTAATGAAATATATTTAGTAGCAGCGGAGATATTTGCATCGAAAGTCAAAACTTTGATTTTAATTCCGTTTTTTTTCTCATTCTTAGCTAACGATGTCTTATAAAAAATTCATTGTACTAAAAATTGTTGCCAATTTTGAAGATATGTGAATGTTGTTGATATCAAAATTATAGAAATTTGTTAAAACTAAAGTGGTCAGAATTTATTATTGTGAAACGTATTTAAATAAAAAAATTGACGTTAGTTGAAAAAGGAGGAAGGGGTAAAACAATTTTTGCGCAAAACTGTAAGAATTTTGCAAATGAATAATATACTATATGAAAAGTAGTCAAAAGTGCAATTTTTACTTAAAAATAAAAACAACTTTTGAATAATTTTTTTACTAAAAAGTCAATATTTTGAAACTTTTTTGAAAAACTATATATTGTATGTATTTCCGGCAGACATTGTATACATACTCCAAGAAAAATTTTATATATATTCCATTCTTTGTGTAGTTGCCAAAAGTAACCATATGAAGTAAATTACAAAATTTTAGCATAATACGACCAAAACCGTCCAAAATATAACATTTGCACCCCCCCCCCAAAAGGGGGTGTGGCAACATTTTTTCCCTTAAACCATCTCGTACTTAAAATAAATTAACTACCAAAATTTCAGCTTAATTTAGTTTATACCTGGCTCACTTTGATTCACTCCACGCTTATCTCCTGAAAAAAGCGTCAACATACTGCGACCACGTTCAATTTTAGTCCAGTGGCCGAAAGAAGCCATACAAATTGAATTACCAAATTTTAGTTTTATACGACCCAAACCGTCTGAAATAAAGCATTTTTATTGGTTTGTGGGGGATAATAGAGGGCGTGGAAACCAATTTTTGGTACAGTTTCTGAAAGTACCCATACAAACTAAGCAAACATTTTAGCTCAATCGGCCCAGTAGTCAATTTTTATGATTTTTGAAAAAATTGGGAGTGGCAAAAGTGCGACCATGCCCATTAAAAAATGCCGAAAATAACCATACAAACTAAATTACCAAATTTAAGTCTTACATGACCAAAACCGTCTTAAGTAAAGAATTTTGATTTTGTTCGATGTTGGTCTTTTGATTAAAGATGAAAATAAATAAATAAGAAAATTTATTCCATTTCTTTTCTCTTTTTTTTGACGTTTCGGTAGTCTTTTTCTACCTTCCTCAGGGGTTGCATTTATTGAATCTTAAAATTACAATGTACATAATAATAATAAAATAATTTTCCCAATTTTGTTCGACTTACAGCTATTCCCTATTTTTTCATAATTCTTACATTATTGCAGCAGCCCGACTTCACAAACATTTAAATGTATAATTAATTTAAATAAATTGATTTGACGACATGAACATTAATTGTAAAAAATAATAAATGAAAAATAATTAAACACTGGCTGCGTTCCTTTCGCCTTAAAATAATCGCGATAACAAATTTTCTCAAAGGAAAGGCAAGAAAAACGGTACTCGTAGAGGGCACTAAATTCAAACAAGCAATCATGATACAATAACTATTAGGTGTCATGAGAACGTGTGTCGTTCAAAATTGTTGTGAACTGTTATGGTAGCGATACCTTAGTGAACAATGTTTTTCTCTGAATGTGTTTTAGTCTAAACGTCAGAAAAATTGTAAATTATTTAATTTCATTATTATTATTATGCAATTATATAAATAATTTAATTGCAATTGTTGGCTCTGCTGAATGCGGCCAATGTGTGTGACACACGCTGTTTATATTGTTTTATTTTGTTTAACTTTCGCTGGTCGCAGCTCGTGAGAAAATAGGTAGCTGTCAAGGCTATCTAATAGGTGATTGTATCATGCAAACAATTAATTCAAAAAATAAAATGACGGCTCCAAAAAATATACACGTGCGGCGCCTGTGTTTCAAATTTTTTAAAAGCTATATCACAATTTTATATGGATAGCAAAAATTATCCTATTTGTTATAGGATTATTATTTTTGTTTTTGCTTTGCATGTAAAAAAAATAATCTGTATTATATTGAAGCGAATAGAACGCAGCTACTGAAAGACGAACTTAAATTTAGAAAAATATCACAGACTCTGTTTATATAGTTTAAATTGCAATTTTGTAAATACAGCTGAAGTTATCTTTGTCCTCTTTTGTATTCATCGTCTTTGTTAGTTTTTGTTGTATTCTTAAGCTTTCCAGTGTGTATATTGTGTTCTCTTTCTTCTCCTTGTCCAGTATTCGTGCTTTCTCAAAGTCAGCTGTGTGATCCTCCTCTAACATATGTTGTGCCAACCCTGTCGTCAATCTGTTGTTTCTAATAACCGCTTTGTGCTCCTTCAGTCTGACTCCGAGTGCTCTCTTTGTGGTTGCCATGGCAAATAATAAGGTAGGAGGGTAATTAGCTTTAAAAAAGGGCTGTTCACATTTCAAACCGCTCATCAAATCATTTGTCAAATCGTTTGACCACAGAAGTGTTCTGACTCTTCAAATTTTTCGGCAAATTTCATTTTATCTTGAACACCGAAGTAAGCACATCGCGATGACGGAAAAATTTTAATACTTTTTGTTATTAAAATCGTATTGGAAGAAGAAGAAATTATTTTATAAATTATTATAAATTGTTTGCAACAGTTATTTATTATTATTTTGTTATTTTTTTCTCCCGCTCCTTCTTTTGCCTCGATGTGCACAGGTTGAAAACTTTTTTGAACTGACAAAATCGTACTACATGATTTGACGAGTGTTCACACTGGTCAAATCGTTCGTCAAATCAGCAGAAAAATCAAAAAATTTTGATTTTCATCAAACGATTTGACCAACGATTTGATGAGTGTTCACACTCGTCAAATCGCCATCAAATCCATACAAATTCTGTTGGTCAAATCAATTGTCAAATCATTTGATGATCGATTGGATGAGCGGTTTGAAATGTGAACAGCCCTAAAGACCTATCGTTAATGTCAAAGTGTGTTTTAGAGATGCCAGTTTTCTTTATTAATGTTATTTCTGGGATAAACACTTGCAAAAGGAATCTTATGAAGGGTAAATAAGATTAAATGTCTTTATTCCACGTTGTCCGACAAATTGCATAACTTCTTTTTGCAATTTTTATAGTTTTAAAAGCTATTAATATAAAAGGTCCGCCAAATAACTTTTTTTTTTGAAAAAATCGCATTGGGTGGTCAGTTGGCTTCAACTCCTGAACCAATTGGACTTTGTATGGCGTCATACCAAGGTCTTTATGCAAAATTCGTCTCAATGATGTCTCCGAAATGTTCAATTGTTGAGAACGACGGTGAATTGATTTTGATGGCAATATTCTCGGGTATACGCACTGTTTTTCGCTTTTCACGCTTGGGTTTATCGATGAGGATGCCAGTTTCTTTCACTTTTTTCACAAGATAACGAACATACGGATCTGACGGTGCTTCTCTTCTTCCAAAACCATACGCAATTTTCGCACACATTCTGCAACATTACCATGATTTTCAAAGTAATGTCGCAATATTTCCCAGCGTTGTATTTATATCAGCGGAAGTATAAAACTAATTATTTGTCAAATCAGACATGAGCTAAGTGTTACCATTCACGAAATAAGCACTAGTTGAAAAAAAAGTTAGATAGCGGACCCTTTATATGTAACTTCACACAAAATTATCTATGAAAACCACAAATACACATTTGAAAAACCAAAAATAAATTTGAAGTGGAAGGCTCAAGCTGGATTAAAACACTCAAAAAATTTTGCAGAATAAGTCCGCTTCAAGGTTGCCTAAAACAAAAAACCTGTTCTTCCCCGTTTTGATGTATTGCTAGTAAAGGATTTCATCAGAAACGCTAGGACAAAGTATGTATTTTTCATTGGATTTTAATTTGCGATATGGCAGCAATATATTTTATGATTTTGACATTAACGATAGGTCTTGTCAAAGCTACTTACCCTACCTCATTATTCTGCCATGGTGGTTGCTATGTATACCAGGTCTCATGTTTTGTTTTCTGTCCCTTTACATGGTATTTCGTATACAACATTGTGTTGTTATTTTTCTACTGCGTCTTTTTTCATTTATTTTTGGGCGGTAAAAAGGGGCGAGGACGCCCATCTCTAACTACACGTGAATTTTAAACACGTACTACACGTGTAGTTGCAAAAGTACGGATTCACGTGCACACGAGATTGATTATAATTGTTTTATTTATTTTGTTTTCTATATTTTATGGGTTTCTTTTATGGTTTTCGTGGACGTTTTCGTCAAAAATCTTTCATTCGATAGACAATCGTATCATTGCAAATATCCCGGCACTATAACATAAACAAGGACTAAGACCAGAAAATTATACATTTCTCGTCCAAGGTTTCCATTTGAGCCATAATTGATACCATAACTCATCCGAACTCAACTACATCCGATTGGCCATAATATCATTCACTTATGAATTGGCCAAACTTATTGTAATATAATCTCTTGTCCAAAGACAATAAAAACCTATGGAAATTTGCTTGGATGCGTCTAAATCGTGAAAACGTGAATACTTAAAAACGTGAACGAGTGAACCCCCGTATACTCGTGTACACGTGAACATGTACTTTTGCTACTACACGTGCAATACGTGTTTAACATTCACGTGTAGTTCGAGTCCGTGCTTTCAAAATCGAACTTCACGGAGTTCGAACTGCCGTGTACAAGTGTAGTTCGAAACACGTGCTTAAGTTGCAGCTCTACTCTGTATGTACCTTCCATACAAAATCAAGTAAAAAATTAATATAGGTCCAAGGAAGTACCCCTAGAATCTAACCGATTTCGACCAGTTTCTGTGCACATTTATAAATCTATTTGACTACCCTTCTGACGAGTTTTTGTTAAGATCGGTCAGCCTTTGTATATACCTCCTATACAAAGTCAGGGAAAAAATTAATATAGGTCCAAAGAAGGTATCCCTAGGGTCTAACCGATTTCGACCATTTTTGAAATTTTTCTTAATTGGTTTGAACTAACGCATACAAAATTGCATTATCAAGGGAGCACTCCTTCTATTTTTGTCCAGCTTTTGTATTGGATGAACGCACTGTGAAACGTTTTAAAAAAACTATACATTTGGCCGTTTCTTTCGACACATCGAGTATATTTGTGGTCACAAGGAATAATGACTAAACTGAAAATATCGTAAAAAAGCGATATGTAATTTACTTTATTGTCAATTTATGGAAGTATGCAGAGATATCCATTTTTTGCGCAGAATTGATCATCACTTATGTCTGCACATATTTTGTCTGTAACAGTTCATATATTTTAGAAAAATGGGTAAAAAAAAATTAAAATATAATTTTTTATGATACTTTGAGTTTAGTCGTTATTCCTTGTGACCACAGATATGATCATACAACCGAAGATTGAATCATAACGAATGTCAAGAGCAGCTGACTCCACAAGATTCATAACGTTCCTAATGAAGGGGGGGGGGGGGGTGGTAAGGTGCCATTCACTTGCTTGTGGATTAACAGACAACACTGGGTTTTATTGCTTGCATTAAGGCAATATTCTAGTGTAGAAATTCGGGCTCTTTTGACGGTCGATAAAAAATAACCAATATCTGTACTATCCACTTTCATACTATATTTTTATTAATATTTCAATCAGAGCTGTCTTATGGCGTTTTCTTTTCTCGAAAAAATTCCGCATTTTTTCTGTTCTTTTCTCAAAAAAATTTTTACCTCTAAAATGGAATCGTGTTCTTTTCTTGAAAATGTTGACCTCAGAAGTAGAAAAAATGCAGAATTTTTGCACTCTCAAGATCGACGGTTTTAAAATTCTGCCCTCAAATGCTACCAACTGAATGAACAAAAAAGTGACATGTTAGAAAAATATTTAACATTAACATTGACATTTCATTAAAGTTTAAGCTTTTCCACGGATTACACAATAAATTTTATAAAAATTGTGATATGGCAAATATGAACGCAACAGTCGGTTCTTCAATTAATGTTATTATAAAAGAGCTGCTAGAAACGTCTTCGCCCTTATCCAATGATGAAGATCAAATGATTCTCCATTACCGAGAACAATGTAATGAAAGAAAGAAAATTTTTTTAATTCTTTTATTTACTATTCTTCGTAAGATATTTTCGAAGTTGTTCGAATTTGTTATTTTTTAATATAATTTATTTCTCAATAGTAAACAACAGTGCAACACCAACACAACATAATTAAAAAGTTCTGCATTTTTACTGATCTTTTCTCGATTACAATTACTTTAATTGTAATCCCATTTTTCCCATTGAAATACACTTTCTAAGGTGGTTGTCGCCAATATTTAATAAAAGTAATCTTTGCAATCCATTACTGTAATCCTTATAATAGAAAAAATTCGATTACAATTAAAGTAATCCTTTATCAAATGAGCTAAGATTAACTTCAGTAATCGTTATTTTAAAAAAGTCGAAAGTTAAAAATTTCTCAATCGTAATCATGTAGTAATCGTAATCTACATTATCTCTCTGATTTTAATAATAAAAATATAAAAATAAATAAAAAATTAAAAAAAAAATTTCAAAATTTAAAAAATTAAAAAAAAAAATTAAAAAATTAAAAAAAAAATTTAAAAAAATAAAAAAAATTAAAAAAATTAAAAAAATTAAAAAATTTTAAAAAAATTTAAAAAAACTAAATAAAAAATTAAAAAAAAATTAAAAAAAAATAAAAAATTTTTAAAAATTACAGGCTGGTAGTAGAGTAGGGGGTGTGAAAAAAGGGTGCCTCCATTTTGTTACGGTTTTAACCCTTCTAATCATCTCAAAAAAAAGAGGAAAAAAGAAATGCTGATTAGTAAAAATGTCGCTTTATCCCGGACTAGGGAAAGAAAAGAAATTTTTCGCGAAATGGTGACTGATTGAAAAAAGTCATTTTTTGTTTTTTTCTTCAATTTTTAAAATTTTTAAAACTGACTAACTGACTACACTAAAATGGCTATAACTTTTAAAATAATTCTAATTATGAAAAATCCTTTTAAGGAGATATTCTTGAATATATCAGAGCTGTCAAATCGGCATTTCATATTCAGAATTTTAAGTAAAACTGAATAACGACACAAGAATGCATTCAATGAATGCAAAATTGATTTAAAAATATAAAAATTCAGTTAAAAAAATTATATATTATTCAGTTTAATTATTCATTTTCGTTATTCAGAATAATAAATCGACTTTTTTATTAATTTGAATGCTATTCACAAAGAATACAATTCACAAAGAATTTCAGAATTTTCAATTATTCTTTTTCTTTATTCGTTATTCATTTTTTATGCGTTATTAATTTTTTTCTATTATTCTTTGGTTATTTATTATTCATGTTTTATTCATTATTCATTTTTTAATGATTAATTTGTTATTCATTTTTAATTTTTTATTCATTATTCATTTTTTATTCATTATTCATTTTTCATGCGTTATTCATGTTTTATTCATTTTTTAATCATTATTAATTTTGTATTCATTATTCATTTGTTATTCATTATTCATTTTTATTTGAATAAAAAATGAACAATGAATAAAAAAATTAATAATGAATAACAAATTAATAATAAATAAAAAATGATTAATGAATAAAAAATGAATAACAAATGAATAATGAATAAAAAATGAAGAACGAATAAAAAAATTAATAATGAATAAAGAAAGAATAATTGAAAATTCTTAAATTCCTTGTGAATTGCATTCTTTGTGAATGTCATTAAAATGAATAATTAATAATTTTTTTAAACATTAATGTGAATTAAAAATTTTATTTATAAATCAATTTAATCAATTTTGCATTCATTGAAAGCATTCTTGTCTCGTTATTCACTGATTCACTTTTTTGTGAATAAAATCGAATGGAATGCATTCTTTTACAGCTCTAGAATATATAAACTATCGAAAAATTAAATTTTTTTTTGGTTTTTTAAATTTTTCTACACTAGAATACTGGCTTAAACTCAACTCTATTAGCAAGACCCCACGAGGGGGTCTTGCTAATATGTTAGAATAAAATAGAACTTTCTTAAAGTTCTCAACACACAAATAAGTTGTAGCTGTTTTATTGCTTTGATGTATCGGGTTTTATTCATATTAAAATAAATAAATCGTTAAATTTCTGCTCGCTTTAGATTATCTATCAAGTATTTCTGCTAACTGCTCCTGATAACTAATTAAATAATACGTATGTATATAATTTGCTCTCTTGTTTGCTCTTTGTCTGCTTTCTTTATTATTGTTATTTTTGTTGCCATATTCACACAACAGTGCCAGATACTTTTATTGAAAGTCAACAGTGTCTAAGAAATGATTAGAAACAAGATTTACTCGAGCAAAACAAACGAAACAACAACTTGTGGATAGCATATAAATTAAGTAAAAATAAATATATATATATATGCATAAAAAGCTATTAAAAAAACAAACGTAGCTGATCTACAAAATTCGTGAAGGAGAAAAAAATAAAAACATTTGGATTTTTTTTAATATTGGACTCTTTTTGCGATAAGCGGTAGCGCGTCTACAATGACGTCATAAGTACAGAATGTTTTTTCGGCAATAGTTTATGATTTAAGATGCCTCTTTTCAAGGTGAAACGCAAATATATGTACATTGCCTTAGCTTTTCTTATGATTTATTATTGTGACAAAAGGTTTGATGTTTGTCATTGACACGAATTGATTTAAACATTTTTATTTTATTTGATTCGAGCGCGCAAAATAATAATTTGTGCCAAAAAATTATATGAAAAACGTAATACACCGTTTCTAAAGGTGTCTAAATGTTGTAAAGCATATTACAATCTATCTTGTATCTCAGACTATTCATGGCTTAATTTGCGATGATCTATTAGCGCATGTTATCAACTGCACACTAATTGATCGGGCAACTTTTTTGATACAATTCCACATTCGAACAGTATTTATATTAAATATATTCATGATCTTTACTCTCTTGCTGCAGGCTTTCAAAAAGGTGATATACGCCCGTTTCTGGTTGAAGGTCAACAAGTTGGTTTAATCAAATCGGATGTGGTAAAACAGCTGTTGAAATACCCAGAAGTATTCTGCATTCGCGACTGTGAATATACAAAACAGGTAAGAAGTAGAAAAAAAAAACAGCAAATCCATTAAAAAAAATCTTAATTAAAAATTTTATTGCAGGGTGTGGTTGAACTGAATCCAGCATTCCGTGACTATTCCGAGCGTACTGAGCAGCTGGACAAAGTCTTGCGTGAGCTACGTTCAAAGGGTATTTTCTCAGCTCTTCAAGGATGGCGCGAAGAGGTATTTTTTCTTACTTAAAAATCTAGATAAAAATTCTTAATTAAATTTGCATTTTCTTCACTTTTAGTACTACGAAGTGAAGTCGGAATTCCAAGGCATGTTGAAGATGGATCGTTCGGCTACGCCGCTGTTTGGTGTGCGCAAATATGGCGTCGATATCAACGGCTTTGTAAGGCATCCCACACGCGGCCTATGCATTTGGCTGCAACAACGTTCCAATACCAAAGAAACCTGGCCAGGCAAGTGGGACAATATGGTTGGCGGTGGTCTCTCGGTCGGCTATGGCATTAAAGAAACGGCGGTCAAAGAGGCCGCCGAGGAAGCTTCCATTCCAAGTGATCTCGTACAAAATCTGGTTTCGGCCGGTTGTGTTTCGTTCTTTTTCGAAAGTGATCAAGGTCTATTTCCAAACACAGAGTATGTATTTGATTTAGAGTTGCCGCTGGACTTTGTGCCACACAATGCCGATGGTGAGGTTCAGGCATTCGAACTGCTGCCAGCCAAAGAGTGCGTGGAGCGTGTTTTCACGCCAGATTTCAAGACAACGAGCTGCCCTGTAGTTATTGATTTCCTCATACGACACGGTTACATAACGCAGGAAAATGGTGCGTTTGCTTTGAGCTGATGTTTAACAAATTTTTGCTGATTGAAATATTTTTCTCTTCTTACGTAGAATCTTATTTTACGCAAATTGTTGAACTGTTACATGTGCCACTGCAATCGCTTTATACGTACCACAAGTCAAAGGCTGAGCAGCAGCTTATTCAGCAACAGCAGCTACAGGATGCAAACGCTATAAGCAAAACTCTAGAAAATGGACACGCTAAGAAATAAGATCTATCAACAAACGTACTTCTTGAATTAAAGTTTAAGAAACAAAAAAAATCATAATAGACAAACATAAAATTATATATATATATATATTATATAGCTATGTAAAGTATATATTTATGTTTTAGTGTATATTTTAGTTAATTACAAAATACGCTAAAAACAAATCAATCCTTAATGATTCTTCCTATAAGTTTGACTCTTAAAACAAGGAAATATGCTATAAATAAATTGTATTAATAATATTTTAATTGATACTACTATATAAAATTCGTATTACTATTTTTAAATGTAGTTGTTTTCACAGCTTGTTGTAGTTACTGTTATTTTCTTATATATGCACATTGCTATAAAATTGTTTTAATTATTTTAATAAATTAAGAATTATCTATACATACATATATATTATGCAATTAAAAATTGAACAGTGCAAAGCACCTTAAATAATACTAAAGAACTTAATTTTATTTTATATTTAGAATTTGTAGTTTATTCAAGGAAACTTAAAAATGTACTTAAAATAAAAGAATTAAAAATTTTAGTATTATACTAATTGATGTTGATATATGTAGGTCTATTTGAATATCTTAATTGAAACGTAATGAAAATATTGATGCTTGAAGTAATTAATTTATTTATAAAAAATGATTGTGAATGACTTTACCAAAGTGCTCAAACGATTCAATTTGAAATGTAGCATATAATGATGATCATTTAGAACGAATTAGCATTTTTACATATAAATGAAATGTGTTTATATAAATAATAAAAATAAATATAATAACGTAGCGCATATATATATATATATATATATATTTTCTACATTTAAGATTAATTCAAAAGTCCACAAAATATCAATACCATGAAACAATGCTTCAAGGTTTGATTGCGCCGGTAAAACAATATTGTTATAATGCTGAATCAACAAGTAATAAATTAAATACATACATATATGATAAAACTTACAATATGCACAAATGATACATTTTTTAATAATTATTGGTATAGAATATTTTTATTCAATTTCATAGCAAATGATTTTATTTTTAAATTTATAGTGTAATTATTTTATAATTTCCAAATCAATATCTTTTAATCGCTTTTAAACGTTTTGTTATTGTGACAGAACTAACTGTAATGTTTGTAAAACCTCTGAACAGATAAGCTCAAAAAGCAGCACATCACATGAGTGCGATTCTTTAATGCAATCACTATTAATTTCTTTTTTAAAATACCTTTTTAAAAATTAAATTTCAAAGTTTTAAATTATATTGCCAAATATTTCATCATATCCAAATTTTTAATGCATTTGCTTCATTTCAGTTCAGGTTATAAAACTGTTCTTCTTTAAGTCTAAGCACAAAAGTTAAAAAGCTATATACACTGATTTTATCACTTAAAAATACTTATTATATACTTATTAAAAATTATAAAAAAAGACATATGGGCAAACCTAAAAATCGGTTAAAAAAGTGTGCTAAAAATTTATTAAAATATCTATAAAAATCATGACAAAAAAATTCTCTAGAGAACATCTTATTAATTAATAAAACGTATTCACAAACAAATAAACATAAAGCTATAAATATATAAGAATTAATGACATGTTTTATTCGCTCAAAAAACTCCATATGCAGCAATGACCAAAATAATATTTAATATTTCTATATTCCCTCTTGTCCTTAAACATATTGAAGGATATTAGATTTTTTACATTATAGAGATATTTAAAAAGACTATGTTTTTGTAAGTCGTTCCGCTAAAAATATATCCCTTTCTTTCCAACTTATTTCGAAAGTTGCTTTCTTTCATAAATTACTTGACCTAAAGCTCAATATAACCTCGTATATCCACTTTTTTGTTTTAGTACTTTAAAATTTTCAGTTTGAATATTTGTACAATTTTGTGCCAAACACACACCAAATTTAAATACATAGATACTTTAGGTACTGCACTTTTTAATTGAAGCACAGCCGCGAATAACGTTTTAAGTTACAGATAGTAAATTGTTCACAATACGTAAAAAAGTTTTGAATGCAGCAGACAATTTCAATACAATTTCAATGGAAATACTTGGGTAAACTAACTATTTTGGTAAAAAAAATTGTTTAATAATAATATTTGATTAGTAAATTAAGTATTATTAATGTTTACAATGAAAAAACGTTACATATCCAAAACCCATTAGTTGTTGCAACGTTATTCCACGTTGCAAAGCAGAACGTGCGATGGCTTTTAAAACGTTATTCACGCAATTAAAGCATACCCATATAAGAAGACTTATTTGATTGGATACTTTTCGTTAAATGAAATGTAAATGATAGAATTTAAAAATTTATTTATAAAAAAACCTTAATAACAAAAACAATAATTCATTTGAAGAACTTAAAAACAATATTTTAAAACCTTCAACAAAATATATTTGTTTGCTTTCGAACAAAAACTTAATATTTTTCTTAAGTTAACTGCAGATTGATTTATAGAACTTGGCGTACTTTTCAGGCAAATATGAAGCCATTGCAAGGATATCTTTTTTTCTTTTTATCACTTACTTGAATGGGTTCTTTTCGAAGAACTGGCATCGTATAATTGCCAAGTTTTGAGTTCTTATGGTGTTACCTCGCACAATTCGATTAAAGATGTTAAAAAAGCTGTTTGTTCACTTTAGTTTTTTGTAATGTTGCTTTTACAACGTTATTCGCGCCTGTGCTTCAATTGTCCATCAAATCTATAACAAAAAACAACGCGTTGCAAAAAGATAATCAGCGCTACCAGGAATAATTTGTCATGCAGAGTCAGAAAAGAGAGTTTTAATTTTTAAGATAAAGCTTAAGAAAATTTTGCAAATTTTTAATGCAAATTTTTAAAGCAAATTTGTTGATAAGCCTTGTTTTTGATGAACAAAATGTCATAAAAGACCATGCAATTTCTTTTCGGTTAATACCCTTAGCACCTTAACTGCCTTAACTCAAATCCTGCTGCGGTGTGACTTTGGATCACATTTGATTTTTCAAACATTGTAATTATTAAATAAGTATTTTTTTTTGCATTGAAGCGTATTTGTATTCTCAATTCAATTAATTTTCTTCAAATTCAGAGTAACATAAATTTCGTGGCATTAACCCTTATTTTTTTTTACATGTGTGACTCAAAGTTACATTGCAGTGGTATACGTTACAAAGTGATTCAGTAGGATTAGGGTTAAAAAAATTAAGCAATTTACTAAATAATTACTAGACCAAAATTAAGACAGAATTAAGACTGTTCCTTTAAACCATTTTTCTATATTTAGTGTGTGAAAGAAATAATTTCTGCAATCACAATTTTCTTAATACCATTAATGAAGTGTGGTGATGAATTACAAATAATAAAATATACCAACTTTCTGAAATTTCAATTTTTTTTCACTCTGAGGTGCTTGCCTTGCTTTAAGAAAATGTGTTGTACTAAGAAAATCTTAAGTTTCAAATTATCGCAATAATTTTGATATCAAAATAACCGATTTTTTTTAATATATTATCTGCAAAAACATTACCTGAAAACTGGTATCGAATATAGTATCACCTGTGGCCGCAGTTCAACCAACTTTCTGAAATTTCGATAATTTTTTCTCATTCTGAGGCGTTGACCTTGCCTCAATAAAATGTGCTAAAGAAATCTTCAGCTTTAATACCAACATACGTTGCACAGAAAAAAGTTACAGTTTTCGAGATATCGTCATAACTTTGATGTCAAAATAACTGAAATTTTTCAAAATTTACTATATGTAAGAAATTTCACCATCACAATATAAAGTTACAATAGTTACATAAAAGAAATGCTTATTGTAGTGTATCCTTCAGAGATGGCGAAAAATGTCGCAACCCAGCGGGAAAAGAGCGCTCCGAAAGGCCTTTTTGAGTGCTTATAAGTCAGCTGAAAGCGTGAAAGTGCTGACCCGAACTGTTTGCTTGCCCAAAAACAAAACAAAGTACTGAAGTTTTGCTCCTGGAGGAAGCTGCTGACTGTCCCACAGTGAATCGTGGAGAACATGCTAGCTGGACAAATCTCAAATCTCACTTTGAGAAAATAACTGTACAAGTTGATGAGTAATGATCTAAAATAGATGTTATAAATTGCCACTATCAATTTTTTACTTGTAAATATTTTAAATTGAATAATCTTTTGAATCTTTTCAATTTTATGTTGTCATAAATTTTCCTAAAATATTTTATTGGAAAAAATTCGTTGAATCGACAGCATAGAAAAATAACTTTGAATAAACAATCGAACCATAGTATAATTATTACAAAGTAGGAGCGAAAAATTTTGCTGCGGTTAACGAATTCAAAAAAAAAAAGATAATTAAAACGAGAGCGTGCGGGC
This sequence comes from Dichetophora obliterata, assembly GCA_963920525.1. NCBI lineage: Eukaryota > Metazoa > Arthropoda > Insecta > Diptera > Sciomyzidae > Dichetophora > Dichetophora obliterata. The sequence goes on along the minus strand of OY986436.1, from coordinate 6,659,989 downwards.
AGCTGATGCAAAATGGAAATATCAAAAATGTTTTGTGTCACACTAAGAAAATAAATAAATTTCATGCATGGTGAAAGAAAAAGAGGTGTTAGTGAGTGTGACACTTCTCTCTCAAAATGATAAAATTATGTTTCCCCGCTCTTGTTAAAAACAGCTGATGGTGAATTGCAATGAAAACAAATTTTGTTCAATTCTTGTCTTTCTGCAAGTTTAAAAGATTTTTAGTGAAATTAAAGTGAGAATAAAGTAAAGTAAATGTAAGCCTAGACTTGTTGGTCTTCGGACTACTGCCTTTCCACTTTAGCTAACGTGCAGTCGATCGAAACTCAATGCCTTGTCCATTTCCTTCGATGAGCATTATCAGTTGAGGCATTGAACATTCTTTCATGGCATTCAATCAGCTCTATCATGAATAATTTTTTACGCGGAGTCGGAAAAGGGAGTTTTCATATTTAAGGTAAAGCTCAAGAACATTTTAGAAATTTTTAATGCAAATTTGTTGATAAACCGCTGATGAACAAATTTACATTAAAAATTTCCAAAATGTTGTTGAGCTTTATCTTAAAAATGAAAATACCCTTTTTCGGTTCCGCGTGAAAAATTATTCATGATAGGGCTGAATATCGCTACCTTAATATAGAAAGGCCCTAACTCATTTTTTGTTACTTTATAGGAGATGGAAAAAACTTAATAAAAATTATAATTTTGCGGGTCCAAATTTTCTTAAAATGGCTTTTATTTTTAAGACACTAACCAATTCAATGCTGTAGCAACGTTTTTGCAGCAATTTTTTTTCCATAGCTTTTTTGTTTTGCAAAAATCTTTAAAAAAAATTAATTTTGAAAAAATTGAGTTAGGGCCTTTCTATATTAAGGTAGCGATATGTTCTTGAAGCAGACGATGTGAATGCAAGACAATTTGCATGCTGGCCAAAGCTTCATGTCGGCGGCACCTTCCAGCGCACGTTTCTGATAAAATGGTAAAACATTCAATGACGAACTTGGCAAATCGGCGAAAACAACTCCAATAACTTTTTATCAACACAACACGGCACAATTTAACAATTAATTGCATTAAATATTTATTTATACTTAATTCGCACAATAAACTATAAAAAGTATAGCACATCATCTAGAAACTCAAACAATTTGACAACTATCAACAGTTCCGCTCTTTCGCTCGCAATTTCTTGACAGAAGCAAAGAAATTCTTGGTGTCAAAAACTCGCCAACACCTCTTTTTCTTACACCATGATTTCATGTAAGTTTATAAAAAGACTGTTATTGAAAGCTCGTTTTATGTTTTCTTTTGTTTGACGTTCGTTGACCGCAGCTCGTGAGAAAATAGGTAGTCGTCAAGGCTGCCTGATAAATAATTTTACCATGGATCGAACAATAAGTTCTGTTAAATCAAATCGTGTTTCATTCAACGACATTTTTATTCAAAATTTATCGCGGTTTCTTTGCATAGAAAGCGATTGTTTTTAACGCTATTTAAGTATCCGATATGCATCGTACGCCTCCTCGACGCAGACCGCGATTCCAGTCCGAAGCTAATATGATGTCCGATCTGAACGCCACTATCTTGGTTGATACTGAAACCAACGTAACAATTGACCCAACCGAAATACCATCTGCAAATGCCGCCGCAGAAAATAATTTCCAAAATGATACCAGATCTTTCGTAACACCATGGCAGAGCGCCCTGCAATCGAGGCAAAATCATATTTCCGCTGTACAAAATAAGTTATTGCAGTCAGAAGTGCAGTTAAAGGAGCGTCATCTACAATACCAAACGCTTCAGCAACAGATTTTGAGAAATCCTGCATCATATTACCATGTTATTGACCACAAACGCCGTCACATCATCTTCCACTGCGTCAGTTTCCAACGTTGCCACTGTGAGATCCGGTGCGAGTTTTGGAGATGAAACGCCATCTATAGCCAACGCGTTTACCGTTACACCTTCAGCCATCATTATATCAGTTGCTCAGCCTACGCAATTAGCTCCTATGGAAATAATAGGGCAGTTCACGATCTTGTTGCATCGTTGCAAATGCAAAATAAACAGCTTTTACAAAAACAAAAAGCATTGAAAAGCTTTTGCAACATATGCTTTTTGTTTTTGTAAAAGCTGTTTATTTTGCATTTGCAACGATGCAACAAGATCGTGAACTGCCCTAATATATCGCTGTATGCAAACCAGACAACATCTAATCCGCCATTTCAACATCCATCTATCGGATCGTTTACTTTTACATCGCCGACAAACCAAAATTCAGCAGAGTCATTGATATGGGCGTTCTCCCATCGGTTTCGGTAATGATGCCACCTGAAAACACCAGCTCTTGGTCAGGTGCAATGATACAGCCACGGAAATTTCAAGACTTGCCGATTTTAGTGGACGAGCTGAAGATTGGCTAATGTTTTTTACTACTTTCCCGCAGTCTACCATAGCTTATAGATACACTAACTTGAAATGGTTGTCATTTCTTATTCATCCAGAAAACGTAAGTGCGATAGTCGAACCGCTGCGTTTTCGATTTGAACGTCCAGAACAACTGATCCGTAGCCAATTATTGGAGGTACGTAAGTTTGCCCTTATTCTAGAAAATGCACCACCGAAGATTATATTGTTTGCAACAAAAACGAAGATCTCGCTGTATTTCTACAATCGTTAAATCTAGCTAATCAATTAGCTAATCCGACGTTACTGAAGGATCTTGTTGCAAAACTACCAATGATCAAGCCACATTGTTTACCTGGATTCCACATTATCCGTCTGTAGGTATGTTTGCTTTTTACAGCCCGTCCACTATACATTTATTTAATTTTGCACCAAAAAAAAATCACCTAAAGTCTTATAAAAACTCTGCAAAACGCAGTTTACTGTGCAAAATAGATGTCATCAGTTGTTTAGCGGCCATGTCTGAACAAATGTAATTCAGAATTGTGTACAGGTGTTGGAGGCCTCGCAGCTACATTGTATTTAAGAAATACTTGGTTACGTCATGTGTCCATTTACCACTGGATTCGCACATTTATACTCTCCCATATTGAGTATGTATTAATGAGCGCTTAAAAGAGCACGCTGCGGGGCCTCCAAAGTCTGTTTACAATTCTCAATTACATTTGTTCGGACATGGCTGCTAAATCACTGATGACATTTACCTTACACAGTAAGCGACGATGGGAGTAGGTATGCACAAGATAGGAAAGAACAAAAATATGACGCACAAAATTGGAGAGAACACAAATAAATTAAACGAAAATCCCCTCTACGCCAAATACACAACGAAAACGAAAGAGGACTTACCGAAAAGAAGCAAACAAATGCAAATGACGCCACAAGTTATTTCCACAATAATTTTTACAAATTATTGAAGGAATTATTACCTTTTATCTACCACTTCAAAGTTAATGAAGTAAGCACCGCTTACAGTTCTGCATTACAATGTCATCACCGACAAATTTTTACAAGCGGGAAGCTACACGACACCAGTGGTGCCAACTACACGTAATGGTGCTAATTACGGATTTCTACGGATATTTAAGCCTTGCACAGATAAACAGACAACAGCGTCAAATAAGGTAAATCTACGAATTTTTAAGAATATCACACAGAATTTTCGTATATTTCGCTTATTTTTCCCAAAATTTTATGTCAAAAATTTTGGAATGTTAAAAAAAAATTGTACTTATCACTAAAAAATATTGTATCATTTTTACACATTTTTACATTTTGTCGCTTATCAACACTTGCAAATAATAAAAATGTTTTTAGGAACCTAATTTCGAAGTGAGCTAGTGGGCAGCCTCATTTGAGGCAAGTGTATACAGCTTAACCCATTAATGCTCACCACCAGAACTCGTTGAGTTTATTTTTAGAAATTTTCGGCATAAGATTCGTACGACGGAAAACTCTGAAGTTTAAGAAAAAATTCAAAGGATTTGGATGTGTCGAAGTGTGTAAACGTATAAGATCATAAACATATAAGGGTCTGTAAGTTAAGAAATAAAAAAAAAACTTGAAAAATTAGGAAAAATTAGAAATTGGAAAATTTTAATTTCGTAGCGCAGCCGTTCAACTCTACCCTAATACATTTTTTTAATTATATTTTCTTTTTTCTTGATATTTATAAAAAAAAATAACTCATCTGAATGGAATTTTTCACTTTTCTTTGAAACACTGCATTTAAAACTGTCGGGAAAAATAAACAACATTCGACTCGCGTCGGTTCATCACCGAGGTCGTGAAGCGCGACTAGTCAACGGTAATTGTGTTTGTGGTCCATCCGCTGATGCGACTGACACAATTAAAATACAGTTTTCAATAGAATCAAAAGATTCGTAATTTGTGATGGCGTTATAAATCTAAGATTTGGCCAAATAATTTTCTCTTGAGTGAGGATTCTTCTTAAGCTAGGGAAGCCTAGCTTTCGGAGTAACTTTAAATAAAAAAAAAAAAAATAAACAAAAAATCTTTAAAGGTAAATTTTAGAATTGTTATGGAAAAAGCATATTTTTGGCTTTCTCACACTGTTGGAAGCAAAAGCTTCACAGTAGCTGCGAATTTTTGAAAAATTCACACTTAAAACTGACGGGAAAAAGGAAACAAAAAAGTTTTAAAGGTAAATTTTAGAATTTTTATGGGAAAAGAATATTTTTGGCTTTCTCACAATGTTGGAAGCAAAAGCTTTACAGCGGCCTCGAATTTTTGAAAAATGCTTTCATCGCGTATGGCTTATCATACGTTGTCGTTAATGGGTTAAAACAAACTTTAAGTGCTTGTAAAATGTGTTTCAATGTTATTGTATTTATAATGATTACCGATTTAAAAAATCTAATGTTCCTTTAAAATGAATAAAAGTTACGTTTTGTGTTATGTTTTTAAGTTTTAGTTATAATTAACCCATTAAAGACTTAGGCTTATATAGGCCATAGAAGTTGCTTTGCAAAATTTCAGGTTTGTAACTGTCACCGTATTTGACATCGGCATTGGGTACTTAAATATTCAATCGGCTAATCCGGGTTCTTGGTGTTAATAAAAATTTGCATATATGGCAACATTCTTTTGTTATAATGAACACCTGATAAATAGAGGATACTAGAGGCAAATTGACCACGAATTTTTCCCCCGATCTTTCCATTTTCTAATTTTCTACATAGCTTTATATATGGATTTTGTCATTTTTGAAAATCACACATCTTCGATCTCGAAAAGGAACATTTAATTGTATGAATTTCGTTTCACATTGTAAAGACAATAAATAGTTTAATTTTTCCGTAATGTTTTAAAAAAAATATTTTGATATCTCCTACCTTTTTCGAGATATGGCCTTTTTCGTAAAAACTGTTTTATGGGTATTTAAATACCCATTAGTCATTAATGGGCTAAAAGTAATAGTTTTTAACAATTTTTACTTTTGCTAAACTTTAACTAAAAGTAATAGTTTTGAACTATTTTTACTTTAAGTTATGTTTTACGTTGTTTGTAACTTTTAAAGGTACAATGCAAATTTTATAAAAAAAAAATCAGACATACAAAAAATTTGTAAAAAAACTATTAATGATTTCAATTGAGTAATTTTATTAGCTGTTAGTTTTAAATTGAAACAAAATTATATAAATTTGCTAACACGGATTTGCACGGATTTTTATGTCGCATTTGTGGATTTTTACTCTCTTTGGGGTGGCATCACTGCCCGACATCGCAATAGAAACAATGAGACACTCTATAGCAGAGAAAAATAGAGATAAAGCTTTATGCTGTTTGTGTGTCTTAACAATTTAATGAACAACGATTTTTATGTTTGGTTTTTTGGCTACTTTATAAATTTAAATTTTAGTAACTTTTAGAAAAGTTTTAAAAAAAATAAAGGATACAAGATTTTAAGTTACACATGCAGTTTTATTATAGTGAAATAATTACTAAAATCGTTTTAGTAGTTTGTAAGTTTAGCGTCGTCGCAGATACGTGAGAAGCCTTTTTTATAATAGTATAGAGCAACGGTGGGCAAATGCGGCTCTCTGTTAAGTAAAGTGTGGTTCGTTTTAATTTTGATATTTTAAAAAAAATCCATTGAATTCAATGTTGTTTCATCGTTGTTTGACCAACGATTTGAAGAAAAATTTGATAATATAAACCCTGTTTTACTTTACTGGATGTTCTTTTCAATTATGTTTTATTTTTTCTTCATGATGCAAATGCAAGGTTAGCTCAGATTGAAGAGAATGTAGACAAAAGTTGAGCTAGATGCTAAAGTCAGCTGTTCGAATTGTAGTTATTCTAGTTGTTGTTGTTGCGAACGGATTTAACCAATACAGAACCAAGTTTTCAAATATTGCCCAAAGATTTGTTTAAATCACAATTTTGTTTTGTTGTGTTATTTACGTTAAAAAACTTGAAATTAATTATTTTTTTTATTAGTGTGTAACAAAAAGATGGGTGCATATCGCACCCTAACTACAAAAGAGTCGAAACTCTAAATTTTTAAATTTGTAGGAGAAGCAAAAACAATTTGAAAAGAGAAACAGAACAAAGAGACAAAACAATTTTTTTTTAAAGAGAAAGATGTGTACAAAATTTTGACAGTCGATAGATTTAACCACTACGAATAGTCTTACATAAAGAAGTGATAGTCTTACATTTTAACATTTTAATTTGTGGTCATATTTTAGTTAAAGGCGATATGTTATGTACATTATTTATTTTAATTTTGATTTTGATTTTTTTTAATAAAGAAGCAAAAAAATTAAGAGATTTTAAAAAAGGTTATATCTTGAAAATTATAGTATAGAGTTTTTCAAAAAACATTTTAAAGCTTAAAGTTTCTAGTTTGACGGCCGTAATTTTGAAAATTATTTCATAATTCCTGATTCTTTGGTAAAAAATTTTTTGAAAAATAAAATAAAAATTTTTCTTTAGTTATCAATGATTGATGTTTAGGAAGAAATACGCGTGCTCCTTTAGTTTAAAGTTTGATGATTCAGACCGAAAAAAGGCTCGACCTATCGGACTTAAAATAGTAAGAGCTTTTAGGTTTTGGAAAAAGCTAAAAAAAACCCTAGAAACATTAATTCTTTTGGTAATAATTGCAAAATTAAGGTAGATTTTTTTAAAAACCCGAAAAAGTAATTTTTATGCACTTTTTTCAAACTGAAATCAAGGGTTCGAAAATGAAAAGTTAATGACGAATGAAAAGCATTTATAGGAAAGTTATTTTGGCTTTCAGAACCTTACTTTAATTTTCGATGCGATCATGGGTTGCTGAGATATCGATGATCAAAGGCAAAGTTATCCTTTTCCATTCAAAGTCGGGGCAAACAATTTACTTAGAAAAATTAAAAATAAAACCGAAATTAAAGCTAAATGAAGAAGCTTACAAACCTTTATTGTGGTTTAACTTTTTCTAAGCCCATGGAGTCTTGTAGTTCCGTGCTTTTTCTTATGATTGTGCAATAATCGTCGCTGATGACATTTTTTGGCCGAAAGAAGTCACAGCCTATAGTCACAGCCTAGAAGTCACAGCCTATCAAAAATATCTTAAAAAAACTACGAATTTTTCTGCTCCCTTAATTTCTTTGCTGAGTTTATTAAAATTAGTTTTGGGTTTCTTCTTTATTTGAAGTACGTTGTGGCTCTTTGAAAGGTATTGAAAATCTTAGTGTGGTCATATTGGTTTTACTCGTGCCCACCCCTGGTATAGAGTATAGATATAGATTATATATGCCCTTTTTATGCACTTATAAAATTATGTTTTAAATATTTTTGCTATAGAAAAGTAATCTTAAAATCAATTGGAATAAAGTTATAATCTTAAGCATAACCGTGCACAAATTTGTTGCAAAATTTTTTTAAAAATGTGTCTTTCTTATCAGCATGCTAGCCTAAAACAATAATGCACCCAATATTAAAAAGAGAGCTTAGCCACTACATCTGCTGCAAATCTTAAAATAAATCTTTGACGCATGCGCAGCTGCTGTTCGTCACACCGTATTGTATTCAATTAAGCTATTATCCTTGCGCTTCTTTGCTAGGTTCTGCTTACTATATATACCTAGACAAAAATAATCTTTCTTCCTTGGCATTAGAGTGCGACGGCTTTCCTTGAAGAGAAATAAATTGAACGTTAAGCAATAAATCATAAATATGTAATATGCAAAATGCAAGTAAAACTGCGTTTGAAGTGGAACTCGTTTCTTTAAGCAGCTTACAAGGGTGCGTTTCTTAAAAGTAGGTACTCCTTTTACCAAAACGACAACAAAAAAGGTGCATGTATTGAAAATCTAGTTTTCTTAAGAGCGGGGTAAAGTTTATTCGGTCAAAAAAACATATTGTTAGGAATTTTTATCAATAATATGGTTAATATAAACTTATTTATTAATAGAGGATATAACTAAGTCACATTATAAGAGTCTTCTGTGAAATTTTCATTTAAAAATATGAAGAAATGAGGTGGTGACAGCAATTCTTCTCAAAAATAGTGTCCTTTGCAGTGGACACGAGAACTCATTACTGGATCATCGGATATTAAAAAATCCAAAAAATGTTATAAGTTGATAAGTTTTTGAAGGTAACGCTATCGATTTTTTATTTTTATATACTTTTTTTTATTTTTAGTAGTGCTTAGAAGTCAAAATACCGATTTTTGACTAAAAAGTCAATAATTCAGCTATTATGTAAATTACTTGAAAAATACGTTACCTTGCAGGTAATGTGTAGATAAAGTGTGCCGAGTTTGAAAAATTTAGAGTAAAAGTGTCCATCGACTTTGAAAACGCAAGTTGTGGAAAAATCGAGTTAAAGATTTACTTTTTTTGCCCACTGTATGGGAGGGACTGAGGCTCAAAACGCTCTGTATCCGTCAATTTTTCTCTGATTGACTTGAAATTGTACGCAATAATCTTGAAATGTGCACAATTGTATTTTCATTTCACAAATTTTGAAAAATCGATAAAAATTAATTTACCCCTCCCCCTCTTAAATAAAATTTGCGAGCTCTTTTTTCTTAACCCTTTCAATGGCTAGGCTAAACTTAGAACAAAATAAATTTTTTAAGGTAATATTACTATTATTTACGTCATAACAAGATGAAAGAAACATACCTTTTGATTTTTACCTGCGCTACTTACGTTATGCAAGCTTGTACAAAGAAAAAATTGTTATGCAATTGTTTTTCAACCCTTTAGATCTTTGTTTTTGAAACCCTATTAATATTATTAGTATAAAAGCTATAAAAAGCAGGGACCATCAATAACGATTATCAATCATTTAATAACAGTTATTTTTTATTGATATTTTTTCGATCAGAAATAAAAGTTATTTCGTCGGCGTTATTTTTTCAATCAGAAATAAAAGTTATTTTGTCGGCGTTTTTTTTCAATCAGAAATAAAAGTTTTTTCTTGGTCATTATTCTTTCGATCAGAAATAACAGTTATTTTTAGACTGTTATTTTTTCAATCAGAAATAAAAGTTATTTCGTGGTCGTTGTTTTTTTCAATCAGAAATAAAAGTTATTTCGTCGTCAATTTTTTTTTTTCAATCAGAAATAATTTTTTTCTTGGGGATTGTTCTTTCGATCAGAAATAACAGTTATTTCTTGGTCGTTAGTTTTTCGGTCAGAAATAAAAGTTATTTTCTAACCGTTATTTTTTCGATCAGAAATAAAAGTAATTTGTTAACTGTTATATTTTTCGATCAGAAATAAAAGTTATTTTCTAACCGTTATTTTTTCCGATCAGAAATAAAAGCTATTTTTATCGATTTTTTTCGAACAGAAGGAAAAAATTATTTTTTGACTGAAATAATTTCTATCAAAAAACTAACATATCAATTAGAGAAAATTTCTTTAAATTTTATATTGTCAGAGTGCTGAGAGCTAATCTTAATTTGAATATTAAAAAAAGTGGCTACAAAAATGATGAATGGCACTTAAAGTTGGAAAATAGTAATAAAAGTTGAAAAATTTGAAGGAAAGTTTGAATTTTATAAGTACAATAAATGCTCGTATAATATAAAATTTAATTCGATTTTTTCAGTTTTCTGTTCTTTCGGTCCTGAATTACAGTTTACATGTTTTTCTAGTTCAATAATATAAAAAAACTTATAAAAGTTGTACTTTTTTTAAGGAAAAAAATCTGTAACATAACGTATATTACAGTTTATATATAAAAAACTAAAAAATATTTTTCAACAGAATAATTATGCATTGACCGTAACGGTTATGATTTTTTTCAAAAAAGTCAACAAATAATCGTTACTTTTTACTGATTTCATTTCTATCAAAAATAAAAGTTAAAATTTTACTTTTATTTTTTCGATCAAAAATATAAGTTAAATTTTGCTTTTATTTTTTATCAAAGTTAAAAGTTAAAATATGAATTTTATTTTTTCGATCAAAAATATATGTTAAAATTTGATTTTAAGATTTTTGATCAAAAATAAAAGTTAAAATTTTACTTTTATTTTTCGATCATAAATAACACTTAAAATTTGACTTTTATGTTTTCCAATCAAAAATAAAAGTTAAAATTTGATTTGAATTTTTTTGATCAAAAATAAAGTTAAAATTTTACTTTTATTTTTCCGATCAACAATAGAGATTAAAAATTTAACAGATCTTATTCTTATTAACTTTTATAATAATTTATATTTTCAAAACAATTAATAGAGTAATTTTTTTTATTCCTTAACACATATATTAGTAACATTTTTGCACAGAGATAAAAATATTGCTATCGATCTTCATATTGTTGCATTGCATCGCTTAGTTGCTTATCATTGCAGATTTTGTTTTCATTTATTTCGCAAACAACTGGAACAGACGATATAGGAATTAAAATATAACTTTTACTTTTGATCGAAAAAATTACGGTCAAATTTTAACTGTTATTTTTGATCAAAAAATAAAAGCCAAATTTTAACTTTTATATATAATCAAAAACTTTAAGTTAAATTTCAACATTTTTATTCAAAAAGTCAAATGGAAAAAGTAAGTCTATTCGATATTTGAATATAGCAATGTGATGCTTGTTAGCTGAGGAATAATAATCTTTTATGATTTTAATTTTTCTGATTCTTTTTAAAAAGCCAATAAATAATCGTTATTTTTTGACCAATTTTATTTCGATCAAAAACAAAAGTTAAAATTTGACTTTTACTTTTTGATCAAATATAAAAGTTGAAATTTTACTTATTTTTTTGATAAACATAAAAGTTAAAATGCTACTATTATTTTTTCGATCAAAAAATATTTATTTTTTAAAGTCAAATTTCAACTTTTATATTTGATCAAAAAATAAAAGTCCAATTTTAATTTTTATTTTTGATCGAAATAAAATTGGTCAAAAAATAACGATTATTTATTGACTTTATAAAAAATTCAGAAAAATTTAATCATGAAAGAGTAGTATTCCTAAGCTCACAAGCATTACATTACTATATTCAAATATCGAATAGACTTACTCTTTCCATTTGACTTTTTGAATAAAAATTTTGATAATAACTGTTACTTTCATTCGTGGAGTTTTCTCAGTTTTTCCCTTTCACAAAAAATAGCTACGGTGCTTGGTTTGTTTTGACAGCAATTTGGTTTTTTCTTGTTTGTATTTCGTTTGTTTCCCAACAAGACAATCAGATTAATTTGCTTTGTTTCGTTGCAACTGCTGCATTGTTATTTCACCAATAGAAATTATGTTATAAGAAGAGTTGAGTTGAGAAAAGTAGAGAAAAGTCACGAGTCTAATCGAAAAAATAGATCAAAAAATAACTTTTAATTCTGATCGAAAAAATAACGGTCAAAAAATTACTTTTATTTCTGATCGAAAAAATAACGGTCAAAAAATAACTGCTATTTCTGATCGAAAAAGTAATGACCAAGAAATAACTTTTATTTCTAATTGAAAAAAATAATAACCAAGAAATAACTTTTATTTCTGACTGAAAAAATAACTACCAAGAAATAACTTTTATTTCTGATCGAAAAAATATCGATAAAAAATAATTGGTTTGATGTGATTTTTATCTTTAAAATTATAAAAAAAGGTAAAATATGGAATCTCTAGCTACCTAGAGATTGCTAAATTTAAAAGAATTTTACAACTACTTTTTATGCATGATCTTTAGATCTAAAATTTAAAAAATAATCGGTATTTTCGGTCCATGATAAAAGGATAAAAAAAAATTTGATTTTTGTTCGGTGGTTTTTTATACCCCCAAGTTTAAAAAACGTAATAGGGGTATATTAACTTTGTCACTCAGTTCGTAACGCCGATAAGGAGGAGTGGCAGTTATAGAAAAGTATTTACATTCTTGATCAGCATCACCTCCCGAGCCCATTTAGCCATGTTCGTCTGTCCGTCTGTCTGTCTGCGTTCACGTCAACAACCGTAATTTTAAAACTAGCGTAAGAAAATTTAATATATAAGCTTTTTATTAAAAAATGGAGGTCACGTTCGAAAATGAGCTACATCGGATGAAAATCACGTCTACCTCCCATATAAAGTGAGTTTACCTAAACGGTAAAATGTCTTTCAATTCCGCAAAAATGAATCTAATGACGTCAAATTTTGCACATAAGCTAAAACAATTAATATGCAATTTAGGTATAAAATTTGGAAAAATCGAATGAAAACCACGCCTACCTGCCGTACAAAGTGGGGTTACCAAAACGGTAAAAGTCTCTTTAAATCTCACAAAAATTAATCTAGTGACTTAAAATATTGCACGCATGTAATTTGTAAAAGTCAAATAAAAATCACGTCTACCTCCCATACAAAGTGAGTTTACCAAAACAGTAAAATCTCTTTCAATTTCGCAAAAATTAATTTAATGACTTTAAATTTTGCACATAATCTTTAACAATTAATATGCAATTTAAGTATGAAATTTGGAAAAAGCGAATGAACACCACGGCTACCTCCCATACAAAGTGTCTTTCCCAAAATGGTAGAATCTCTTTAAATTCCACAAAAATTATTTAAATGACATCAAATTTGCACATGAGCTAAAAAAATTAATATGTAATTTAAGTGTGAAATTTGGAAAAATCGAATGAAAACCACGGATACCTCCCATAGAAACTGAGGTTACCAAAACGGTAAAAATCTCTTTAAATTCCACAAAAATTAATCTAGTGACTAAAAATTTTGCACTTATGAAATTTGTAAAATTTGAATAAAAATCACGTCTACCTCCAATACAAAATGATTTTACCGTTTTGGTAATTCAATTCCGCAAAAATTATTCTAATGACTTCAAAATTTGCACATAAGTTTTAACAATTATTATGTAATTTAAGTATGAAATTTTTAAAAATCGAATAAAAACCATGGATACCTCCCATACAAAGTGAGGTTACCAAAACGGTAAAAATCTCTTTAAATCTCACAAAAATTAATGTAATGACTTCAAATTTTTCACGTATGAAATTTGTAAAAGTTGAATAAAAATCACGTCTACCTCCAATACAAAGTGATTTTACCGTTTTGGTAATTCAATTCCGCAAAAATTAATCTAATTACTGCAAATTTTCCACATAAGCTAAATCAATTAATATGTACTTTAAGAATGAAATTTTGAAAAATCGAACGAAAACCACGGCTACCTCCCATACAAAGTAAGGCGCTACCAAAGCGGTAAAAATCTCTTTAAATCTCACAAAAATTATTCTAGTGACTTCAAATATTGCACGCATGAAATTTGTAAAAGTCAAATAAAAATCACGTCTACCTCCCATACAAAGTGAGTTTACCAAAACGGGAAAATCTCTTTCAATTCCGCAAAAATTAATCTAATGATATCAAATTTTGCACAAAAGCTAAAACAATTAATATGTAACTTAAGTATGAAATTTTAAAAAATCGAATGAAAACCACGGCTACCTTATACCTACATAATTTTTTCGTCATAATTCCCAAATTATACATCTTGCAAGAACGATTTATGCTTTTGTTATATAAAATGTTTATAATACATATACCCACAAGACTGCATTCTTAGAAAAAAATATTTTTGTAAACGTCATTTTTTGTGATTTTCTCGTTGTTTTTTTTAGCCATAACTCCCAAACCATACATCAGACAAGGACGATTTATGCACCAAAATGTTCGTTAAGCCTTTGCCTACAAGACTGCATCTTTGGAAGAATTTATATTACATGTTAATTTCATATGTCATTCTTACATACAAGTCCTTTACATACAAGTGACTTCGTGAAATCAGTAAAATCCCCTTGAATTCCACAAAAATTACTACAATGGCTTACAATTTCTCCAATTGGCTTAAATCTTGACTATCCACTCGATGTTTGAAATTTTTAAAAAAAATCTAAAAGTTCTGCCCACCTTCCATACAAAATGACGTAATCATAATAGTAAAACCTTTATTAATTACAAAAAAAAATTAATTTTTGAACTTGATGTTGTACACAAGAGCTTTAATAAATTAAAAGGACTGTGAAATATTTGGATCAAAGCCGCAACCAATAAAAGAGACTTCATCAAAATAATACAACATTCAAGACTTCAAATAATTTAAAATACGGCAGTGGGGGTATTTTAATTTCGGTCCGTTGAAGATAATTCCTTACTAGTTTCTTATAAAGTAGTCGAAAACAAAAATTTTTTGCTTTTTCTCGGAAAAAAATCGAAAATCCAACGGACTTTAATGTCATGTATCTCTCTTAGTTGATTTTTAACATGTTGGTTCATCTTTTTTTCATAGAACCAAATGATTTGATTTAAAAAAAAGCGTTGCAAAATAAAAATAAAGATTACTTTCCGACGTGTCCAATATATTGGGCAAATCCAGCTCCATGCTCTAGCTCCCTAGTATTTATTTATTTATTTACTTGATTGCTAAACCTTTGCATCGCATCGCAACCTTTGCATTGCATCGCTATATTTTAAAATAAATTACAACAACTTTGTATGCAGGAACTTTTAGTTTTAAAATTAATAATCTAAAAATAAACTTTATTTTCGTTACCTTCTTTTTCGCTGCATTCGTTTTCTGTCTTATTTTCCTAGGCTATGCATATATAGTGTCGGTTTAGTCTACTGGGAAGAGTGCATGGTCCATATGCTAAAGAAACGCAGTAGTCAGGGTTCAATTCCAAGTTCAATTAATATTTCTGTTCAGCCGCAGACAATAACAAACCTCAGAGAGTGGAAACTGCCATGTAAAGCTTTTTGAGAACTTTCGGAGTCGGCATAAAACTCGTAGATCAAGTTCTCAATCATTTGAGTTCAAGCATGTAATAACACGCACAACACAATTGATCACTAGTAACTAGGTCATAGTCCTTTCTAGGGCTAAAATGGCCAATAGTTACGAGGTCAAAGTCCTTTCTAGGGGCAAAAATGGCCAATTCGTATCTATTCTAGAGCAAATGTTTGTCTTGTGCTGTGCATCATAAAAAAGGAGCCTCAAATTATAAGTCGTTAAATAATTTTAAGACAATTTTAGATAATTTTTTAAATTTGATTTATTTTTTATCACAAACCAACAACTACATTTAATATTTGCCGCTAAAATACCTACCACAATGTATCTTGACATTCACTTTTTAACTTTTTTATTAGCTTCCACCACTACTACTTCCTTTCTTTGGACGACGAAATAAAAAAGTAATGTATTTTTTACAAATTATTTCTCTCATGCATGACAAATGCATGCAACAATTGGAACATCTGCACATTTTTCTTATATGTACATGTATTTTTTTTTATTTTCTTTTTTTTTAACGCTCTGCTGCATTTCGTAATAAACAATCTAAGAACCCTCTTTCATACGGTTGCTTCAATTTCGTCACCTTCGTTTTTTTTTTCTTTACCTTTACCTAATTGCGTCGCACACGAAACACGTATATCCGCTTATTTTATTCGCATTCCCGTTTGAAAGCAGGAAAAAGGAGGATCGTGCTGTGCTTCTCTATTGATTGCGTTGTGAATCTTGAGAACATTCAAGATTTCCACAACAATGAGTACAAAGCATTGTTTATGCTCCTAAAATGTCGAAAACATTTATGCATCTATAATAGAAAAGTCCTTTGAGCAAAAAAAAAAGAAATCACATAAGAATCGTTAGCTATTGTTACTCAATCCAATATTGTACACATAAAGAATTGTGCCTTATATTTATTGAAGATCATTATCGAGATTGTTTTATGAGTTAAACTGAGAAATATTGCCTAAGTGTACAGCTGCATAGGTTGCAGCTGTATAGTTTATATACAAGTAAAATCTTGGATTTGAATTGAATAAACTTTTTCTGTTTTTGTTTTAATTTTAATTAATTTCTTACAATTTCCACCCACATCAACTTCGTATTAAAATTTCAAACCATAAACAAACTAAAGTGAAGTTTCGCTGCCATCATCAAGCTATTTTACTAATATTTTAGCAATAAACGATACTTATTTTGCGTTGAGAATATTTGGAATTGAAATTAAAGTGAAGTGGAATTGAAAAAAGTGAAGCATTTTCGATCGAAAGCCTGCATCTTTTTCTGAATTTAAAAAACAAATTATTTCGAGCATTCGTGTTAATAATTTCATCTTAATTCAGTTTTAAAAAGATAAAACATTTTTAAACCTTAAATTCCCGTCAAGTTATTTATTTATGTTTATTTATTTATATAGTATATGAAACAATTTGCTCTGACTGACTGACTCTGCAGCTAACAGCTCAGAACCATAAGATTTCTTTAGTAACGTGAAAGTGCATGGGCGTCCGCAAGATTTCTTCTAGGGGGGTGGGAGACAAAAAGTGTCTAGAATGAGCATAAAGAAAATTTAGCCTATATAATTCTATTTTCTGAGATTTTTGGTACTAATTTCACAAAGGAAAATTCGATATATTTTAAAGATGGGGTAAAAATATTTCTCGTGTCATGCTCGAAATATTTCCAAATTAAATTTTTTTTTTTGTCAAGTTTTTGTCATTTTTTTTTTGTCACATTTTAATAATTTTTTGCAAAAGCCAATATTCTTAATTGTTAAGAAAATTAAATAACGTGAGGTCTCATTTATTTTTAAATGAAATCACATTAATTACTTTGAGCCCCCAAGTTTTCAACTTTTTAAATAAGAATACAAAAATTTGCC
Organism: Dichetophora obliterata; assembly: GCA_963920525.1. NCBI lineage: Eukaryota > Metazoa > Arthropoda > Insecta > Diptera > Sciomyzidae > Dichetophora > Dichetophora obliterata. The sequence continues at coordinate 6,642,881 of OY986436.1, read as the reverse complement.
AATATTAAACAAATTTTTGTTTTGTTGGAAAACTTTAAAAAACAAACAAGATTTTTAGGCCATTTTTAACTTTGGAAGCATATAACTTCTAAGCCAATTGGGAGTGGCCTGAAATTTTTTATATTTGGATTGAAGAAGTCAAATCCATATAATCCGCTTAATGACAGAAAAATTATTTTTTTTATGCCGACTTTCTGGAAAACATTTATGTTTAAATAAATAATAATAAATAAACTGGCCATTTCAGCCCTTGGAAGGATTTTGACCTAGCTTCTATTAATCAATTGTGTTGTGCGTGTTATTAAATGTTTGATCACAAATGATCGAGAACTGGACCTACGTGTTTTATGCCGACTCCGAACGGCTTATGTTTTCTCAAGACGCTTTACATGGCAATTTGTACTCTATGAGGTTTGCCATTGTCTGCAGAGAGGTGACGACCGACAGAAAAAACAATTCAATTGAAAAAATTTCTGTCTGAGCTGGAATTGAACCTGGGCTACCGCAGTTCTTTAGCTTTGGTGCCACGCACTCTACCCACTAGACTACGGCCGCCACGACAACATTTATGTTTATAAAATTTATTTTGCTTTGTTTTCTGCTTGTTTACAAGGACATTAAAACATAAATTTGCTTTTCGTCAAAGTTTATATCCGTTATTAAATTAAATGCCCCTTAATATCTGTTGCTACGAATAATTATCTTCGACTAAAAAGGGATATCATTCTTTAACATTTTTCAATTTCTCGTATGAATAACTTCTTAATTTCTTCCATTACATTCGTAGTATTTACTAATGGTTTCGTACTTTTTACGAATTAAAAATAATATTAGTAGAAAATATTCATTCGTAGGTTGACCATACGCACTATTCGTAGAATGTACGAACTGTTAGTTGAGTTTAAAAAATCTAAAACCGAAATCGTTCAGCCTGGTTTGTCGAACAATTACCAAACAAAACGGTGGTTAAGCGCACAAAAGTGATAAGTCAAAATTTTTAAATTTCCAGAAAAAACGTTTTGATCGTCCGCTGGTTATAGGTTATGTAACGTAACATACAATTTAATATAGCGCCCTCTAGAGGACACAATGTAAACTAAACCACTAACTTCTAAAGTACTTATCATATTTTGAAAAATTATGCTTTTCGTCCGGTGGTTAAAGGCTATGTGACGTAAAATTTAATTCAATATGGCGCCCTCTAGAATACAGAAAGTGAACTAAACCACTAACTTCTAAAATATTTACCATATTTTGACAAATGAGGCATCGTTGTTGTTGTGTTTTCCACGTCCGCTGATTAAAGGCTATGTGATGTCACATAAAGCGTCCTCTAGAGGACAGAAAATTAACTAAACCCCTATCTTCTAAATTACTTATCATGATTTGATAAATCAGGTATCGTTGGAAGCGTATTTTTTATTCCGCTTATTATAGACTTTGTGACGTCACATTCAATTTAATATGGCGCCTTCTATAGGACATAAACTCATGCACTAGAAAAAGTTGTAAATGACATAATAAGCATCTTTGTCAATAAGTCAAATAATTAAATCAAATAATTAATAAGTAGGCAATACTTTCGATTATATAAAAATTGTAACACCAAAATAATTTAAATAAAAAAATAAGTTAAAAAAACAAAAACCTGACTACTTAAAACCACGCTCTAAAAAGTATGAAACAAGAAAATGTTCTCATCTGAAATTTGGATGTATAAACTATTCAATGTTTTTTGTTTAATAAATAAACAACTTACACATAATAATTTTTTTTTTTTTTATTTTATACATATTCATAGTGATATTCAGAAGATATCTGTAGTAGTATGCCACCTCATATACCATATGTGGTTATATGACGCCCTCTTGATGCACTTTGCCCCAAAGCTTATGATCGCTTACCTCTGTTACAATATATTAAGGGTTCTCATCTAAGCATGTAACTGACCCGTAAATATTGTAAACCTTGTGAACTTACATGCGCGTAAACTATCTATCAAAATTTGTATGGGCGTGAGTTTACATCATTTCCGAGCCTATTTTGTAGTGTAAAGTAGCATGTTAATCTACAATTGTGATTGTGGGTTGCTTTTGGCGCTAATCATCATTACATATTTAAAGTAGTTGAAGCATATATGAACACGTTTTATTTATTTTTCTATGTTAATGAAGGTTTTTAAAAGGTTTAAAGTTTAAAAAAGTCATAATGTTGTCGCAGTCGCAGCCGCTATTTTGTCGACATTTACGCTATTTACACTTTATCGCTCATCAAAAGTATAAATGCTATACATGTTTACATGCTTAGATGAGAACCCTTATTGTTTTGTTAGGATTGGCGGCATACGACCACGGATATCTTCTAAATATCACTATGAATATGTATAAAATACAATAAAATATATTATGTGTAAGTTGTTTATTTATTAAACAAAGAACATTGAATAGTTTATACATCTAAATTTCAGATGAGAACATTTTCTTGTTTCATACTTTTTAGAGCGTGGTTTTTAGTACTCGGGTCTTAGTTTTTTGAACTTATTTTTTTTATCCAACTAACACCCGGCTTATTTTTCATGATCTACCATTTTGTGGTAATAAAACTTTGCAAACATTCACTTTCGGATAAAAAAGGCGACATAAAATTTGGAACATTTCAAGTTTTCTCTGAATTTCTAGTTTTATATCTTTGTTCTAAAGAGAGTTTTTAATCGAAAAATATCAAGAAATCTGTTGAAGAGACACATGGCAGAACTTAGAGAAAGTAGCTGCATTTTGGTCTGCGTCCTCTTTCTCATATCCAAAATTGTCAAAGTCAGCTTTTTGCGAATGAAAACAAAAGGAAATCGATGGCCGCATTCAGGGGAGTCAACAGTTGGTAATTGACTGTTGTCTTAAAACTCCTTGAGAAACCTTTGCAATTAAATTATTTACGTAATTAACCAATTATAATAATCAAATTAAATAATTTTCAACTTTTTAACGTTTAAAAACACATTCAGAGAAAAACATCGCTCACTAAGGTATCGCTACTCTGACTGTTGACTCCACTGAATGCGGCCAATTTTCGCTTTCTTATTATTTTCGGATTTTCTATGAGCTATCAACTTAGTTTTGACAGTTGCGGCAGTCTGTCTCTTCGAAATGCATATACCTTCTCTAATTCTGCCATGGATGAGACCATGGTAGAAGAATACATGTATATGCACCAGATGAGAGTATACTGCCGGAATTGTCAAAACGAAGCAAAACTTTTTCTTTATTTTCTTTTGTTTCCATTCGTCACACAGCTAAATTTGACATACATGGCAGCATGGAAAGAGAGCACAGTCAGCGCTGCAGCTCTATCTTCTACTATGGATGAGACACAGAAAGATTATGAAAACTAGAGAAGTATCCAGAGAGTTTTTATCATATGGTACACGTCAGAACCATGGCACAATTACTGACAAGGTAGTAGCGTAGACTGGCTTTTTTCTCACGTGACTCGATGGGTAGTTGTCAAAATTAGCTGTTCATGCAATTAATCAAGGAAATGTGAAAAAATAAGCAACACCTTAAACATAGCTAGTGAATCGCAGCAAACTTAAAATATTCCAATATTTTTATATACTTCGTGAACAAATTTAATGAATCAAAGTAAAAAATAAACACATAGCTAGTCAACAGAAGCACGCAACTCCTTTAGCTGTTTTTGACAACAACCAATCGCCAAAAAACTGTCACGGCTACTTCGTCAAACAATGTCAATAATTCAGCGGAATCAACAAATGGTAACTGGCTGTTGTGTTAAAATTCGCTGAAACACGGAGAGAATGCTTCAAATTTGAGTAAGAAACCTTTGCAATTAAATTATTTACATAATAAAATAATTATAATAATTGAATTAAATAATTGTCAAATTTTCTACGGTATCGCTACCATAACAGTGCACAGCAGTTCACTTTGCTGAATGCGGCCAATTTTCGTTTTCTTATCGGTTTCAGGTTTTCTATAAGCTGTCAACTTCGTTTCGACAGTTTCGGCAGTCTGTCTCTTTCCGAAATGCTTCTACCTTCTCTAATTTTACTATGATATGGTTATTATTGAATTGAAAATCTGGCACACTAAAATGTAATAAAACACAGTGACACTGCCAAACAGTTCCCTGTAAACATTTGAACTTGCAATTCTCCCAAGGGTTCTTTGGAAGATAGATCGCTTTTCGATCGCCCAAGCGATGATTTCGCGATTCAAGAAAAATCTTCAAAATCTTCCTTCATTCATTCCGGCAATCTTTGGAAGATCGATCCCTTTTCAATCACCCAAGCGATGAATAGATCGCCCAAGCGATGAATGCAAGATTTAAGAAAAATCTTCCTTCGCTCATTTCGACGATCATTGGAAAAGTTCAGGGAAATAACGCCCAAAATAAAAAATGAAACAAAGCCCAAAATATTTTTTGAATAAAAAAGAAAAATTAAATAAAGCCCAAAAAATTAAATAACGCCGAAACTGAAAATGAAATGAAACCCAAAATACTTTGGGCTTACAAAAAGGATATAGCGCCCAAAATCAAAAATGAAATAAAGCTAAAAAAAAATGAAGTAACGCCCAAACCGAAAATAAAATAAGACCCAAAATCTTTTTGGAAAAAAATTGGGAACATTTTCAAATGGCTTTTTTTTCAAAATGCTCTCTCTCAGCTCTCAAGTCGTTTATAAGTATAGGGATTAAAAGTTAGAAAAAATGGCCAGAAAAACATGTTTTTTTTCCAATTTCTCAACAGAACTGTGGGTATCAAAAGAAAGGTTAAGTACCGTTGGAACAAGTTGGCTTCGCTGTCTACAGTACTTCTGAATTGAATTGGAAATTGATCTAACATTTTGATGCTAAATAGTTCACATAAAAAGAGTTATATCTGAATAGTAATGAAGTAACGCCCCAAATAGAAAAATTAAATAAGGCCCAATTACAATGAAATAACGCCCAAATTTGTATGGAATATTTTTTGACTTAATTTCATTTTTCATTTTTGGGCGTTATTTCAAAATATAAAAATGAAATAACAAAATTACAAAAATTTCAAAAATTACAAAAATTTGTATGGAAAATTTTTGGGCGTTATTTCCCTAAACCGTTGGAAAATGGCATATTAAAAAATTTTTATCGCTGAGGAACTCTAAAAGCGATTCGCTTGTCACTCTTGTCGGAAAATCGCTTAAGACACCTTTTGCGGATGCGTGTGCGACATTTCCCGTGAATCGCTAAGGACTTCTCTTGGCGACTCGTTTTAACACTCTTCACAGCAAATCGGTTTTATGGCCTCAGTTGTTTACAATCGGCGATCCCAAATGAGCTCATAATTCCAAATTATAATTTAATGCAGTTATAAGAAGGAATGTAGAAATACAGTAAATACTTACTAAATGCAATATTATGCATTACATAAAAAAAAATTATAAAGTTTAGCTTTGAATCGCCTAAGAACCCTTTCGGCGATTCCTTAGCGAACGATACGAACTCTTTAGGCGATTCATTTGCGAATCCTCCCAGGGAATAGCTTTTATGGCCTCAGCTGGGGCCTTGTTCTGTAATGTGATTCGAAAACAAAATAACACCATGTAAATACATGAATTTAGATTACTAAATGGCAGTAACATCTAACTCTTCTTTAAAATGCTGTTTTCGTCTGCATTGAATACGAACTAATCAAAAATTTATCAAAAAACCATGTTAATACATGGTGTGATTTTGTTTTCGAATCGCATTACAGAGTAGGGCCCCTGCTTACAGTCGGCGATACCCGGATGGCTCCCAAATGAGCTTGTCGGCGATTGTCTCATCTTCCAAGCGACTCGCTAGCGATTCTGAGGCGATTGAAAATCATTGCAGGCATTGCTATGAAATTTTTTTCCGAATTTTCCAGAATAGGGCTGTTATTCCAATATTTCTGTTCCTGGGAGATTTATGTGGGCCGAAATTAGTTCAAACGACAATTAAATCTTTTGGACTAAAAAAATCTTATACCTACCTTTGAAACATTACGATTTTTCTTATTCTTGCCTTATTAAAACCAGTATTTTGTTCGAAGCTTGTGCTGTATTTGTATGTTAATCTTGGTTTTTTTTTTTTTTGTTAATCGAACCAGTAAATAAATATTTCTTACATGCTTGTGCCTTGCTAAATTGTTATAACTACAAATTAATTTAGTACTAAAACTACGAGCGTAATAACTGCTCTCTCTCTCTCTCTCTCTCTTTCTCTCTTTGCCTGTCTCTCTCTTCGCCCTTTGCTTGCTTGCGTATCGCCCACAGCCTAAATATTTCGTGCCTTCAGCACCTGCTTCTGTGGACTGGGTGCATTTTCTTTGCCAGGAAACAGGACAGTTTTCTTGGGTGTGGTGGTGCGGGGTGTGTGAGGCGTCTTTGGTGTGCGAGGTGTTGTTCGTGGCGTGTGAGGTGTCGTATGTGGCGTGCATGGTGTAGTTGTCTGATTGTTTGTACCAGCTGTTAAATTATTCACCCCCGCATTGCGTACCGGCGTAGTGCAGCTACGTCCAGCTTTGTTCTTGGGCGTGGTAGGCTTCAGCAGTTCACTCATTTCATTTGAGCTCTCATTGCGTACCGACTTATCTGTGGAGCTGAGCAGCCACGTTGTTATTTTGTCACATTCGGAGCGTAGTTCAGAGTCAATTAAAAGATCCTCAATCTTCTCCAAATCCGTGCTGTTTTCCTTTTTGATTGTGTTCTCTTCCACCTTGGATTTGAGCGAAATGTTTTCCAGCTTGAGCTGCTCGCATTCTTCGCGCAACTTGGCCAGCGACTTATCCTTCGCATCCAGCTCGATTTGGGCAAATTGCAGTACATTTGCAAAATCATCGAGTGCCTTCTTGAGTTCTTGCATGTAGATTTCGCGATGCTCATCCTTGTGGCGCAGCTCATTGTACAGCTCTAGGTAGCGTACGGCATCTGTGTCGATGCGCTCCTGGAATGAGGAAGCAATCTTATTGAATTTGGCCAAAGTTTCCTCCTCAGAGGTAAGCATTTGATTGAACATGGTTTCTTTAAGGGATACCTCATTTTGTAGTGTCTGCGCCGACGTCTGTAGTTTCTGCAAAGCAGCCTCTGACTCGTTCAGCTTTGTGCGCAGTGTTTGCATCTCCTGCTGCAGTGCCAGATAGCTTTGTTCCAATGCCGATTTCGCCAGCTGCACTGACTCCAGCTCAGCCTTGAATATCTCAACGTCGGCATCGGATTTCTTGAGGCGTTCCATGAGTATGTTGACCGTGGAACGTGTATTGCTCAGCGTCAACTGATAGTTATACTTTTCGGTGATGGTTTTGGCCACATCCTGCTTCAGGTCAACCACCTGTTTCTGTAGATTGTCCGTCAGCTGTACGTAGTAGTCGATACCGTTGCGCAACTGATCCTCGTATTTCTGCAGCTTCTCGTCACGCTCACGCAACATATCGTTTGTGCTCTCGAGCAGCACCATAACGTCCTGTTTCTCCAACTCGATCTTGATGATCTCATTCTCGGCAAGTTTCTGACGTTTATCCAGCTCCCCACGCCAGTAGCACTTCTCACGCTCAACCGCTGCCTGCAAGTCAGTTTCCAGCCGTTCAACCTGCTCTGCTGCTTGTGTTTCAGCGCTGCGCACCTTCTGCTCTGCTGCCTCCATCAGACGCTCGCGCTCCACATACTTGGCCTTCTCACGGCACAGCTGTCGAATGCTATCGCAGTGGGCATCTATCTCGCAGTTCTTGTCGAGCAGCTCCTCCTGCAGCGCACGTATCAGCTCACATTTGTTGGCCAAATCCTGCTTCAACGTGCTTCGCTCTTTCTTCAGACACTCCATCTCGTTTTGGCTGATCTTGTTTTCTTGGGTGTATGAAAGAGCGTCCTGCTCGATCTGCTGCTTAAGCCGCTTTACATCCAGAATTAACGCTTCGTTGGTGTTTTTCAAATTCTGCACCAGTTCGTAGGTTTGTTGGCTCTTTTGTTCAGCTTCAGCGGACTTTTCGCGCGCTTCAAGGATTTCTTGCTGCAAGTCGCTGACTTGAGACTGCAGCTCGTTGTGTAGCATTGTTTGCTCTGCAGCTTGCTGCTCCAACTGCTCATTGTTGCGTTTGAGCTCATCATTGCGAGCGCTTAAAGCAGCTAGCTCTTGGGCGTGCAGCGTACAGACTTCATTTAGCTCTGCCTCAAGACGTGCACACTTTTCCGCTAGCTCCAGCTGCTCTGTGCTGAGTTGTTCGTTGAGCTGCTTGTGTGCCAGATTTTCGTTTGTTAGCTCATGTATCAGCAAGTCGGTTTTAGAGGTAATGTTTGTGTGCTCCTCGAGCAGCTTTGTTTCGTTCTCTTTCATCTGCTCGACATGACGCTTCAGCACATCAATTTGACTTGTGTAGCTCTCAAGCAACTCATTCTTGGTACGCAACTCATGCTGCAGTGCTTCCTTGCCCTTGAGACGACTTGCAGACTTGGGCATCTCCTTGACGGGCGTCGATGCAGCCGATTGCATTGGTGTTGAGCTTGCCGTGCTTGCATTGTTGTTGTTGTTGTTGTTGCTATTCGAATTAGTGCTGCTGGACACAACGGAGTGTTGACGAAAACGTAAACGTTGCGGCAACGAAGGTGTGCGAAAGAGGCGCAAACCCTTGGATTTCTTATCCTCTTTGATGACGCCACCGTCTTTGGGTATAGCAAACTCCTTGGCTTCCTTGGTGCTGGAGGCAAAGCGTACGGCGTCTTTAAAGAATTTCTCGATTTGTTCTTTGCGTTCCGGTTGACCAGCAGAGGATGACGAACACGCTGAGGTCGTGGATGTGCTCGAGGTTGGGGTACCGATTGTCGCTGTGGCAGCTGAATCAAGTTTAGCCGCTGAAGGTGAACCGCAGGTGATGTCGATGTCGTTGAAGCGCTTCAATTTGGCTTTGGAGAAAGACATGTTGTGGTTGAGTTGAGTTGTTTTTTTTTGGTAACAAATAAAAATAATTTAAATATAACGCTTTTCTACTTTAACGTTCTTTTGGTAAACAGTGTTTCTTTTAACGTAGGTTTTATAAATATTTTTAACGTTCTTTACAATACTTTGTTTAAATAAATAACACTTTTAAATTCTTGACTTAAAAACAAATATTTCTTTGATTTGAAAAAAAAGACACACTGCAATAGATTTTAGTTAACTACATAAAATAACAATATTCTTTTAACAAAATAGACTCTAACTAATGTCAACACTAATTAATTTAAAAAGGAGACTTCCTTTTTGCATGCAGCGAAGTTCCAACGCGTTGAACTGTCCAAATCTAACTGAAACGTGTGTGTGTCAAGAAAAGCAACTTGATCGTTTATTTTAGTGACGATAGGAACTACGGAATTTCCACGGATATTTCTCTCTATGGTGGTGTTTTTTGTATATAGTTTGTCTGTTCGTTCTATATTTTCAATGTATGGGTATTTCTTTAAACAATACCACAAAGGTTTTTTCCTTGCCTTGCAAGCCAACTGAACAAGTCATAAGGGAATGTCAAGAAAACTCAGTTGAGTGCAATAAAGTATCTAGATCTCGTAACTAACTTGGCGCGCGCTTAAAAGGTACAAGGTGTGTGAGTGTGTGTGAGTGTGTGTGAGTGTATGGTATACCGGTTAATAAGGGTTCAAACGCACAACCACACAAACTCTGTGTAGATGACGGTTTTTAAGGCTCTATTCAATTTCGCATGCATCTGGTTGTGTGGGAAATAATTGAAGAGGAAGCATTTCAGGGGACCCTATTTTATGAAATGTGAAATAAAATTTCTAACTTAAGTGCAATGTGTTTTTTCTTATGCGTGCAGGAAACCTTCTGTATAATGGTCCAGTTAGCCTCGCATGGCACAGCAGCGCATGTAACGCAGATAAGCAGCTAGCACACAGCCAAATAAATTGTGATTATGCAAAGCATAGTCACATGGCCAAAATAAAGCAATAAAAAAAAAGAATACAACGATTTTATTTTAATAAATTAACCGCACTTGGTCAAACAATTTTACAACTTCACATCTGTTTTGCCAAAACGTCAAATACATAGAAGAATACACAGAAATCAAAATGAATAGATCTTCTATTTTTATCTATGTAGTCACAGATGCATTTCTGTTTTTATCTGAGCATTGCCATGCGTTGCCATGTTGTGCTTAATCAGATACACACAAATCCCACTAAACAAATTTCGATGTGACGCTTGTTAAGCCATGCACTGCTATGCCATGCGAGGCTAACTGGACCATAAAAGAAGCAGAATGAAACCGAATGTCATCTAGGCTTGGGTAGTTCACGAACGAACTAGTTCAATTGAACCATTCGCACTCAAGAACAGAGTTCGGACTTGAAATTTCGTAAATCGCAGTAAATTTAAAAAAAAACGCAGTAAAACGAATTTTTTCGCAGTAGTTTTTTTGTTTTTGTTTTTATTTACAATCATGTACGTACATTTACTACTAATAACAATAGCGTCGTTGCGCGTGCAATACCGCGTATCCACCACTTGCAATACAGCGTATATTGCAAAAAGGCCAAAAATCATTTCATTTTGATCATTCATGATTTATTTATTCATTTTGATTTTTCGTTAAATGCTTACTTGAAAACAGAGCAAATTTCTTATTTCAATAAATTTTTAGTTCAATTGAAAATCTATTCAATAGCTTGAAATAAAATCAGTTTTTCTGCACTCATGTAAAATTTTACTTTTATCTTATATGCTTACTTGCACAGTGACGGATACGCGTTATTGCACGCCCAACGACGATATCCATAAAAAGACTCTGTGTAAATATACACTAAGGGAAAAAGTTATGTAGACATTACAGAGATATCTATGTAAAAACTATGTACTTCGTCTTGTATGGGAATGCAACGAGAGCTATATGTACTGGGTAAAGTGAGCGTATACTGGTTATCTACCAATTTATTCACTTAGTAAAATAATGTCATGTGTGACTTCACAAATATGCTGTACATACATTTTTGTAATGGGTAAATAATCTATGTACTAGGTACATCGGAATTCTACTCATTACATACACAAATTTTTTTATTTTATGTAATGAGTCAATAATCTTTATACTACCTACATCGGAACTGTACTCATTGCATACAATTATTTATTATTTTAAGTAATGGGTCAATAATCTATGTACTCATTGCAAAAAGTTCATATTTATGTAATAGATCCATTATGTATGTACTCACTACATATAGTTATTTAGTATTTTATGTAGTTGGTCAATAATCTATGTACTACATACATCAGAACTGTACTCATTACATAAAATTATTAACAATAACTTTTTAATGAGCATAGTGTGAACGTGCCCACCATGTACTATCTATCTATTTATTCACGACACATAATTTTGTGATGAGTACATAAAACTCTTTATTGACTACATGCAGTAATGTTTAAAAGATTTATATAGTCAACACATATTTCAACATGTACTTAGAACAAGGAAACCACCAAATTAATGTGTGCAGAAATTAATGTCATGAGTACATAAATTTATGTAGTGAGTCCATAGGTTTTCCCTCTGTGTATGTATAACTATATACTATATATATTTGCATGTTGCAGAAACATATTTTATACCGATTCAAAATATATTTGCTGTAGAAAAATTTAATCACGATCGTTAAAAGCAAATCAGTTCTTAGTTCGGTCAAAAAACCTTATGTAAAACTATAAAATATTTTATTTTGTCGCAATGGCAGCTTCATCTAACAAATTACTTTCTTCTGTTTGAACGCTAAGACCACAGTATACAGATGTAATGGACCCCTAAAACTCTACATTTTTATAAACATCAATGCTTACATTTTCCAAAAATAACTATGGAAGTGTTTGTTACGAATAAATTGCAGTAGATTTGAAAAAACCGCAGTGACGCAGTAGAACATTAAATGTTGCCAAAAAGCGCAGTAGATCTACTGCAATTGCAGTAAAGTCCGAACACTGCTCAAGAACTATGTGAACTAGTTCGTTGATTCTCGTTCTTTTAGTTCTTTTCAAAGAAGTAAAATATAAGGAAATGGTGTTGCTTACACATACACTGTACGTGAACTGTCGCACCATTCGTAAATTGTGCGAGCGAGAAAGAGTGTGTTTTTTGACATTTTTGAGAACCCTGGCATCTGATTGGAAGACTCCTCAGCAAAATAGTTGAAAATAATTTAATTTTAAGCATTTTTCACTGCTTAAAAAGCAACAAATTTTTAAAAAAAGACCACTAAAACAAATGCAATATGAGTTGTGCGGTTAAGAATTGTAATAGTTCCCGAAAACTTAAAAACAATGCGCATTCGTTCCACAGGTAAATATGTCCATACGGTTCAAATTCTTTTAACAATAGTGCTTTATTTAGTTTCTAACGATATTTTTTTAACTTATTTGTGTTAGAAATGTATATATTTCTTATTAAAAATGGTTTAAAAATGCAATTTAGACCCCGTTGATTTTCCGCCAGTTTGATCAAACCACATCTGTCAAAACATAAACACTGCTTCAGGGGCGCAGTCATTTTTCGCAGTTGAATACATGTTTGGGGCGCTCTTGTTTTCAGCATAGTGAATCAGATTTAGTACCTGTTTGCTAAATTTTTCTGATTTTTACACAAGAACTAGGCAGAAACACCCAAAAAATAAGAATTTTAAAAAATTAACCTAATTTAATTTGCAATTAAAGTTGAAGTTTAGAATTGATAGGCCTTCAAATATAGAAAACTTACCTAAAAATCTTGCAGTTTTTCTAGTTTTTCAACAAAACTAAGCTTTATGGGTATTAAAACAAAGGTAATGTGCGTATCTATTCAACGAGGTGTCAAATTTAGAATTCCTTAAGATATAATTTTTTTATAATTAGAATTTGTCTGAAAGGCTAGTGATTTCTCTTTTACGAAAGCAATACATTAAAAAGAGACTTATTAAAAAGATAACTACATTCAGAACTGCTGTAGACAGAGAAGCCTGTGTGGTACTTACTGAGGTTTGTAAGCCCTAAGCAGCATCCGAAGGCCTCCTTTTGATATATTTATTTTTTTTTTATTAAATTTGGAAAAACCTCGCGATTTTAAGTAAAAAAAGGGTTGTATCTTAAATGTATGTATTTTTATGTTTGATATCTTGTTGAATAGATACTTGTATTATCTCTCTTTTGATACCCATAAAGTTTAGTTTTGTTGGAAAACTTAAAAAATCAGCTAAATTTTTAGTCCACTTTTTCCAACGTTGCATGCCTATAACTTCTAAGCCAATTGCGAGCGATCAAAATTTTTTTTAAATAATTAGAGTTGTTGCTATTCTTGAAATGTTTCTAAAATATTAATGCATTAGAAAAAACTTTAACAGTTTGGGCCTTCTTTTACGATACAACCAAATACGGCCCTTTGTGATTGTTTCTGTATTTGTGTGAACCAACACCAATATAGAAAATACCACACTTTTCTGCTATTACACCACTTCCTTATATTTTACTTCTTTGGTTCTTTTAGTTCAATCGATTTTGCAGCGAGTCAGATCGAAATAAACTAGAAAAAATTTTGTTTCACTCAACAATGGTTTGAGTCCGTGCTGATACAGTTTTTCACTAATGAACGGTAAAAAAAACTTTTTTGCAATACAAATTTTCGTGGCAAATATTGTGTGCAATGCCCCATATGTAGTATTTTTATGTATATTTCTTCTTGTTAAAGATTGATTCAGTCATATAGTTCGTTTCATTTTATAGATCTGATCATGAAAGAGCAAACAAAACAAACTAAAAGACCTATTGAACTAAAAAATACAACGAGCTAACATACCTAACGATCTAAATCACCAAACGAACTATAAGACCTAACGAACTAACAACATGAACGAGTGCACGAAACGAACTAAAAGAGCGAACGAACTAAATGAACTAAAATAACTATATGAACGAACTAGTTCATTAAACTCAACTGAACTAAAAAGAGCGATCTTTTTAGTGAACTAACATGCCCAAGCCCATGGCAGAATAACCAGGTAGGGTAAAGAGATTCACCACACCGACAGCTAATGTCAAAATTAATTTTAGCGATGCCACTCTTCAGTATTGTTGATTATTGTGAGACAAATGCTTTGAGGGGAATTTGTACTAGGATAAATGGGATAAAGTAAGAAAAAAATGTATATATAATGAAACAAATAAGTTTTTATGTGATTTTAAAGTTTTATTTTCTCTAAATTATTATTGCCCATTACATTTTGTTTATTTTTTTTAACTCTTAATTTCAATATAAATACTAATATAAAAAAAAAACCAAAAACACAAAAGCGCGACTGTTTGAAACAATGAAATTATAGCAAATGGCCCAATCTTCCTTATAACATTAGCAAATTCTAGGACGCTGCTTCAAATTTTGCTTAAAAATAAAAACTTCCCCGTTTTCCAGTTTAGTATAAAGAATAATATTTAACAGATTCCGCTCTCAGTGCGCATAAATGTGCAGCCTACATCACATGTGAAAATACATGCACACAAAAAAACACATACACAACAAACGAAACTAAGCAAACGAATCTAATTGGCCTATTGGAAAACAAACGAAATACAAAGAAACAGTCAAACTGCTGTAAAAACATAAAGCAAAGCCTGTTTACGGAACTTTAAAAACCACGTTCATCAAACATGTCATTGGGCTACTTAAAACTACCAGACTTTTGGTTTGTAGAGCTTTCATGTAAAACTACAACATTAGTATATAAAAACAGGTTGGTAAAGTGTGGTATTAATACGACGGGGTTTTATAGCCACACTGAAAACCACGCAACTGTGAATACCCTTAATGATTCAATCATGGATTTTTCTATGAAAATACGGCAGCACTGTATTTTGTGATTTTGACATGATTTTGACATTAGCTGTCGGTGTGGTGAATCTCTTTACCCTACCTGGTTATTCAGCCATGCCCAAGCCTAATGTCATCTAACTAATCAGTGCTTCCGACCTAGAATAGAGGCGGCTATACCTCGATGATCCTCGACAGGGTTGATATTTTCGGTAAAATTGTACTTTTTTGGTACAGTTTTACATTTTTCCTACTTTCCCACTACCAAAGCATTTTTAGTACATTTTATTTACCCAAAATTTGTTCACTAAATGACTCACTCTCTAATAAATATTTAAATTGAATTTAGAGAGTAAATTTTCTCCAAATATATCAGCAAATTCTTTCAACTTCTCATTCGTTAGCAAAAGCTAAAAGAATATTTTCTATTCAAAATTCAATAAATCAAATGCAGAAAGAGACTGCATATTGCAACAATTTTTTCTTTAATGAAAACAACGATTGTAAAAATGTCACAAAATTGATATCAGAAGTTATATATCAAAAGAAAAAATTTCTTGACTTAAAGAATTCCCCATTAATTTCTTTCGTTACCGTAATATAGAAAAGCACTACCTAACACTTTTAAAAATCTATTTTTCGGCTGGATTGGATAAGCACGTTTGTAGTAAACGTTATTTGCTTTTTTCATTTTATTAATTTTTGTTTTTTAATTATAAAAAGACCTAAACTTTATGCTTATTTGAGGTTTTAATAGATTTTATCAAGGCCGTAGCCAGGATTCAGTTTTTTATATATTTAGGGTATTCACAAGGTGTGCTATCATGTCATAATGTCATATTGTCCTAAGATTTTACACTAGTTTTAACATTTTATTGTTTCCATATAAAAAAGTACTAAAATATTACAACTCTGAAAGTTATGTTTATTAAAGTGTCGTAATCAAACAGCTGTTTCTTATTTGCATTTATTTATCTTGTAAATTTTAGTTGTAAAATTTTAGGACAATTAGTTAATTAGTTTTATTATCTATTAAATTATTACATGAACTAAATTGCGAGCTTTAGATTAAGTAAGTTTTTAAGAAGAGGAAAATGTAGCGATTTCCGAAACAGACTGTCCAGTCAGCTTAGTGATTGACTCTATACAGAGTTGTTGTTGTTGTTGTTGCCTTCTTAAAAACTTACTTGATCTAAAGCTCACAATTTAATTCATATTTAAGGACAATATTACAATATGACATGGTAGCACACCTTGTGAATACCCTTATTATAAATGTAAGTATGTGCCTCGGCTTCCATTAGAAAATAGTTGCATTTGTACCCCTCTAAAAATTAACCTTGGTCTATTTTATAACGATTCCTAAAATATATTGACTGTTACGATAGCCGCCAGTGAGCTAAACCATTTAGCAAAAAATTAATAATGTTTTTCGTCAATATATTTACTAGTACAATAGTTGTAAAAAAAAACTCAGAAATTAAGGGCCTGAAAAAGCTCTTCCAATCTGCGACAAAGGATTTAAAGTTTTGCAAGAGCATTAAAGACAATGCTGTTTCTCGTGCCTTATTTTTAATTTTTTATATATATATTTTTTTTTACTTAAATTGAAATAACTTCATTGTTTCTAATGCATTCTTCACTTTCAAGATATTGTTGGAAAAGTTTTGAGTGCTTACATTGATTCAAGACCAAAATTTCTAAAACTTATACATATTAAAGCTAAAATATTAATTATAAAATAAATACCTTCGGAAAAAATATTGTGAGAAATAAAAAACAATGATAACGAAGTTACTTAAATTTTGAGATTTTTTGTACAGAAATAAAATAAAAAATTTCAAAAATATGTATGAATTTTTAGTACGATTGCAAAAAAATAAAATTTTTATTAAATTTCGACCTTCTGGGGGTTTGAACCCCGAAAAACTCCCCTTGACTACGGCCCTGGATTTCAGTGATATCTCTCTCTGAATATTATAGACCACTTGTGCTTCCTTTTGTGATTATAAAAAACTTTTTTATTAATTAAAAATTAATAAAAACCTTTGTCATTTTTGTTTATGAGCTGAATTGATAAAAACATTAAAATTTAAATAAAGAAAATTTATTTCATACTTCCTTTTTTCATTTAGTACAATTTTTTCAAAATTTTTATACCAAAATAAAAAAGTCATTTATCAACACTGATCCTCGATGATACCTCGTATATCGATGATTCCTCATCAATTCGATAAAATTTGAGCAAAATCTGACCTTTGTGATTCCAAATTCCTTGTAGGTTCCAGAACTTTGTAGGGTTAGTAGTGCCCACAAAAATAACTTAAACTGTGCTTTTGTTTTCTTTTGCGAAAAACTGGTTTTTTAAAAGTTATACACTGTCAAAAACATAAAAAAATACAATTTGTGCTTGCATTGAAATAGCTGTAACTTCGAAACTGTAAGTCTTACAGAAATTTATGCAACTATACATTTTTAACCCATTTACCGCGGTTGGGTATTTTTTTACCCATGAAAATGCTTGTGCAGAATTAATCATATCTCAGAATTGGGAACAGCTAAGTGTTTAATTTTTTGTTTGTTGCTTTAAGAAAACATGGAGCTATAAAATGTTTTTGAAGTGTATCAAGATATTTTTTAGTTTAATACTACATTTTCAAAGTCAAGAGTGATTAACATTAAAAATCAGAAAAATTTGTGTTCTTATCATTTGTAAAAATTTTATAATGTGAAAAAATGTAAAAGCTCTCTTAGCCAATTCTGTGGTCACAAGGAATGACGACTAAACTCAAAGTATCGTAAAAAACGATACTTTAATTTAATCGCTTTAATTCTTTCTGAAGTATATGTTTTTTGCATGTCTTTTCACACGTTATTTTTAATTGAATGGCTGATGGAAGAGTTCCTATAATTTAATCTTTGTTTAATTAATTTAATCAACATTTAATAACTTAAACGTTGAAAAACAACAAAAAATTTAATATGATTGAATCATTTGAATTATGAGTGAACACCTACAAAGTAAAAAATGTTTGCATTGTTGTCGTAAGCATAAATTTTTGACGTAACAACTTTGCTTAAAATGTAGTGAAGCAAATATTTAGTTCTCAAGACAACAACTTTGCTATTAGAAAAAATACTATTATAGTTGTTTAATTTCCAAAGTGGCATCATTTTTGTTTCAAGTGCGTCAATCTTGTTTTAAAATTCAAAAATCTATTTGTTTCAAAGACGCAATTTTAAATTAAAATTTTTTTTTGTTGAGACAAATACTTTAATGCTACAATTTACTTAAAAGTTACAAGTATTTGTTTTAAAGGTGTTTTTTTGGCAACAAAAAATCGTACGAAGCGTTTGGGAGCCGTGGTTAATGGGTTAATTTTTCTTAAATTTTTAAAAACCCTAACGATATTTAAAAATATTGAATTTTTGGTATAAAAGTGGGTAATCTTTTGTAGGTATTTTTTAAAAAATTAGTTAAAAATAGCAATCGTTGGAGGTTCAACCTAAAATTTTGTGTTAGCCTTTAAAATTGATGATGAAAAAAAGTTTGTTGCGAAGACCATGAAAAATGGGACTAAAAATATCAGGTTAAAAAAATATTTCATAAAATTTTAAAAAAAATAATGAATTTGAAATGGAATAATGACTAAACTCAAATTATCGTAAAAAACGATATTTTTATTGCACTAACTTCGACCGTTTTCCTGAAATATATAAACCGTTACAAAAGAAATATGTGCAATCATAAGTGGTAATCCATTTCGTGTAAAAAGTGTTTTCCTACACTCTTCCAAAGCAATAAAGAAAACGCCGCACAGTGGTCAAAAAGGTAGTTTTTTTTTGGATAAAAATCTGTAACTTTTGACACAGTTGAGGAATTGGAAAAAGTTTTTCTTACCAGATTTTGGAAACAACAAGCATTAATTTTTTTTTGTTAAAAATTTAAAATTACACAGTGTGACAAAATGAAACGAAGTTGAAATACCTGGGAGATAATGCTATTTTTCTGGTAGGTCTTGTCGAGTTAAAGAATGTTCTGTACTTGGAACTTGCCGGACACCCCCAAAATGTGGACTTACAGTCAAAAAACCGATTTTCCCACCCTATAACCCTATAGGCTTAACAACCTGACAAGCCTATAACTTACCTGGCTGCCAGAGACTTTAAAAATTTTACCGGATCCTAAAAGACAATACTTAAACCTTTCCAACGATATGTACACTGCTTAAGACAACTTGAGAAAGCTGTGTGTATTTACTTTTTGTCAATTTTTTTGGCTTTTTCAACTTTGACGATTTTTCTATATACTAAACTAGCTGACCCCGGTGTGCTTCGCTACCCCCTCGTATAAAATAAAATTAAAAGTATTTATATATTTACAAAAATTTATTTATTTAATTTAATTATTGCAATGCTTCGCCTCTTTTTTTGTTGTAAACCAATTAGAATTCAGCACTGAATCGCATGTAATTTGCTCATGCTCCCCCTTTTTATTTTAAGATCAATCAAAAAGCAGCAATAACACAATCAGCTGTTTCGCAGACAGTTGTGGGAGAATGAGAATGGGGTTACCCCACTCTCTATTTTAATTAACACGTATTATAAAATCAGCTGTTTTGAAGACAGTGGTGGAAGAAAGAGAATGGGGCTACCCCACTATTTTAATTAATATGTATTTTAAATTTGTGGTAAAGCCGTTAATAAACGTAGTAAAAAAGTAGGTGCAGAAGTGTGCATGGTCGAAAAATATTATCATGTAATAAGTATTCCTGAGTCAAAGCTGAACACTGTGAAAATTTTAAATCGGTTATCAGGTCCAGCCTCCAATATATCGCAAACAAAGGGGCGTGCTCCGCCCACTTTTCTTTTGGTACGTATTTCTATTGATGCCAATACCATATAAAGCAAATACTGCCGCCGTTGGTCAAAAAATGCCCAAGATATGACGATTTTAAATTTTGGGTTATATGGGCGAGGCCACGCCCCTTCGTCCACTCACAACTTTATATAGTCAAGAATTTATTATTTCGTAAGAATATCTTATTGTGAAAATTTAATGACGATCGGTCCAGTAGTTCCACGTATGTAATATAGTCATATTGCGATTTTTAATTTTCCTAAAAAGGGGCGTGGTCCCACCCACTTTTATCCTGGTACGTATTCCTAATTATGCCAATACCATATGTAAAAAATAGCATCAACGTAGGTCATAAAATGCCCAAAATATGGCGATTTAAAGTTTTGGGTTATATGGGCAGTGCCACGCCCCTTTGTCTAATAAAAACTTCATATAGCCTATTATTCTTTCCAGAGTCATAGTAAAATGCTGTGTAAGGTTCAGGAATATCGGTCCAAGACCAACAAACAAACAAACAAACAGACAGACAGACATTCATCTAAAGTTTTTTTTTTTTTAAAACCCGAACTGAAAAAATACCTTTCCAACAAAGTATAAATCATCAAAATCGGTTCGGCCGATCTCGAGTTATGGGATTACATCGCATTCGGACACTTTCTTTTATATATATAGATTATATAACGGATACACTAAACCTGTATGGGTGTATAATATTTATTAACAATTTAAACCTAATAAAGTTTTTAAAAATCGGTCAATAATTGACAAAGTTATTAATTTTTCATGAAAATAGATTTTTTTGAAAAATCCATTTTCAGCATGACAACTCAAAAATGTTTGCTTGACCGTTTTCATTTCAATTTTATTTTTTCTTTCAAAATGTTTTTCTATTGTTGTCATTTCTTGTTGAAAATGTTCTCCCTGCTCATCGCTGAACTGGCCTAAGTTTTAATATAATATATTTCAAAGTTACAAAGACGTGAAAAACAAAACGTAGAATAAAGAAACAAACAATTTTTTACATAAGAAAAGCTCTCATTGTATATTGTTGTAATTTTTACTTCTTCCACTTCTTTTTATTTTTTGAAATGTTTAGATTTTTTAAAGCTTAACTCCTGGTATAATTATTTGACAAGGTAGTCGTGACAGTTTTTTGGCGATTGGTAGTTGTCAAAAACAGCTAAGTTGTTTGCTGCTGTTGACTAGCTATGTGCTTATTTTTAACTTTTCTTTGATTCCCTAAATTTGTTCGCGAAGTTTATTGGAATGTTTTGAGTTTGATGTGATTGACTAGCTATGTTTAAGTCGTTGCTTATTTTTTCACATTTCTTTGATTGATTGCATGAACAACTAATTTTGACAACTACCCATCGCCGCTCGACAGAAAAAACTAGTATACGCTACTACCTTGTCAAATAATTATACCATGGCTTATTTTAAGAGAACGCAAAGAGCATAAAAAGCAAAGAGATTGTAGGTAAAATGTTCGTCAGCGCAACCTGCTGTTTGCTGATTCATGAGAGAAAAAGTCCACAAAAACAAAATGCATCTCTTAAGTAAGGCTTTTAGAAATTCTGCATTTAAAAAAAATGAGAACAACTTAGAATTGCAACCACAATATGCAATAAAAGCTTAACTTATATCAGGAATATGTACTTTTGTTTCTTCATTTGACGTTTTGTTTCTCACAGCTTAATCACTTTGAAAACCATTTCATATAAAAAAAATTTACTATATAATAAAAAATAGAGCGCAACTATAATATTAAATGTGCGAAAAAGCTAATAAATTTGCTACATTTGTGACTTTTCAATAGATATGCAGTCATCGGTATAGTTTTAAAGATATCATATTAAGTTATCTGTGCTCCTATAAAAAATGCGCAAAAGAACACGAAAAACGTTGTGCAGGCATTTTTGCAAAAATTTTTATTTCATCAATAGCTCAGTCAATTACTAGCCGATTTTTAAAAACTAAGTTGCGTCGTGATTGTTAATAAACGTGTTTGCTTTTTATTTATCAAGTTTTTATAAGCAATATGTATATCATTGGAAAGGTCGAAGTTTATTCTTTAGGAATCCGGTAAGAAACTGAAAATCGCCTTATAAGTGTGTAAAGGTACAAAAACCGGTTTTTGAACGGTAAGTCAAGATTTTGGGGGTGTTTGGCGAATTTCTGGTATGCAGTCTTGTTATACTCAACAAGACCTACAAGAAAAATGGTAACACTTCCCAGGTATTTTGGACTGTCGCACCGTGCTATCGGACGCTTCTAACGAAACAGCTTTTGTCAAATTATGGTAAGTACTTTAGAAGTTAGGGGTTTAGTTGACTTTCTGTCCTCTTAATTCTCTGAATTCTTATATTCTGGATATAGAATATAGACGAGCTAAAATTCTTCTACGAATTCAATTAAATGTGATGCCACACAACTTTTCTTCAGCGGACGATCAAAATTCTTAAAAACATATTTTTTATTCATGACTGTATGTCCTCTAGAGGGCGCTATATTTAATTTAATGTGGTGACGTCACATATCCTATAACCAGCAGACGATCAAAATGCTTCCAACGCTACCTCATTTGTCAAATTATGATAAGTAGTTTAGAAGTGAGGATGGAACAGATGAACATACATACATACGTAACGGTCAAACACATATACTGCTCCGCGTTTGTTGTTTAACAAAGTTTTAATAAGCTTTATAAACGCATAAAAAATTATCAGCTGTCGCAAGAAACCAGTCCGTTATTTTCTTTTTGTATGTCCTCACCAGAGATCTGCAACGAATCACATTTTTGAATCAATAAGCCACTTACTTAAAAATGAGTATGAATAAGTATAAGTAGTTTCCAAATTAGTACTCATATCACATTTGTGAAGTGAATCACATTTTTGAATCATGAGCCACTTACACAAAATTGAGTATGAATAAGTATAAGTCATTTCCATAGTATTCATATGTGATTGATTCAAAACAAAGTGAATCACATTTTTGAATCATGAGCCACTTACACAAAAATGAGTATGAATGAGTATAAGTAGTTTCCAAAGTAGTACTCATATGTGATTGTTTAAAAAAAATTTAATCAAATAAGTATAGAATAAATTAAATATTAAGTGTTTCCACCTAATAATATGTATTTTAAGATTTTTTTTTTGATTTTTTTGAATTGATTTCGAATCAATCACATATGAGTACTAAGTTGGAAACTACTTATACTAATTCATACTAATTTTTGTGTAAGTGGCATGAATACATGCTTCAATGTTTCACAATGCTTCACATCATTCAAAAATGTGATTCACTTTGTTTTGAATCAATCACATATGAATACTACTTTTGCAACTACTTATACTTATTCATACTCATTTTTAAGTAAGTGGCTCTTAATTAAAAAAGTTGATTCATTGCAAATCTCTGATTTGAATCACTGAGTTGAGAACGAATAGTACTTGAGTACTACTAATTTCTAAGTTTTCGTTGCAGATCTCTGGTTCATACATCTTTATATATAAAATTCTTCTGTACATGGCTTTGTCGCCTCCTAAACGGCTGGACCGATTTTGATGAAATTTGGTAAGTGTGTGCGGCTGGGTCTTTATATGGTTTTGTTTTAAAGTTTGACCCGGTAGGCGGCGCTGTTGTTGCTATGACATTTTTAAAGGGGAATTTGAGAGTATAACTCAGAAACGAATTGAGAAATTGTCATGATTCTTTCAATACACCATTACTTTTTATGCGAACAAAATTGCAAAAACACAAAATGAATAATAATAACAAAAAAATCTTAAATTTTTATGATTTTTCGATCGTAAAAAAGTTTTTATATTTTTACGATAGAAACTTTAAATCAACCCTACATTTATGCATATAATATGAAAGAAACATAAAAAAGCCATTTTTGGTTTTGACTATTTTTTCAACAACAAATATTTTTAACAAAGTTTTTTGCTAAATAAAGAAATTCGTTAAGGTTTATTTTTAGGAAAATTATAATAATTAGAAGGGAAACGAAAATGAAAAAATTGAAACACGATTGGACGGACAATAAATCAAAATTTCAAACTAAAAACAAATTAATGCAATCCTTTGTAACATAACCAAGTTATTCACTTTCAAAGCCAGCACTTTCATTATTGATTTACTTTTTTTTTACATTTCACCAAAAAATAAAATTAGTACTTAAAATTTTTTGTGTGTTTTTGTGTGAAAGATTTTGTGATGTCAATTTCTTGGAAATTTTAAGAAACTTGCATGTTCCTATAGAAAATGAAATTTTTGTAATAAAAGACATCTAAACCAAGAATTTTACTTACCACAAAGGTATGCAATTACAAAATTGCAATAATATAACTTTGAAAATTCTTGCATGGCAGATTATTTAAATTAAACATTTAAGTTATTTGATGTATCTGTAGTGGAATTCCTAAAAATTTAACGATAATAATCGTTGTCGTTATCGGTCATTCCGCTAACTAAAGATATCGAAAATCGTCGTTAACGCGTTTGGGAATTCCAATACTGAGGACCTTAGTATGTTTGGAGATGACAAAAAAGGTCAAAAATTATTTTTAAAGAAATTAAAACAAAATCCTCGAAAAAAATTTCTACAAAACCAAGGTCATAGTAACAACGGGTATATAAGCTAGTATTTTACATAACCTAACACGAAATATGTTTTTAAATTGAGTTCGCACGAGTAAGAAAATTGCCTTGATATTTCGGTTTTTTTCTGAGTGAACATCAATTTTACGCGATGTTTTTAAATAGTCCGCATAAGCAGATCTGTATGAAAAGTTGGGTTTTTCCGAGCGGTATTTTTTGGCCGTCATGTCTTGACAAGTATAAAACAGGGCAATGCCATGTCAAAGTTGGCCAAAAAAAGGTATGTCACTGGTTGTTATGAAAATTTTTTCTGCATTATTTGCAAATAAAAAACTAAACATGTTAAAAACTAGTGCCAGTTATCGTAAGAACAAGAAAAAGAGGGTCGTTCAAAAAAATAACGAAACTGTAGCTTCCTAATTTCAAAATTTTAAAAAAAAATGTTTTTTTAGGAATTGAAATGGGTCTAGCTCTGTTGTTTTTGAAGCTAGCCTCATGATTCTAATTTCGACGAGAATGATTAATGTATGTGGTGCAAAAATATTCCAAATCGGGCAATTTCTTTGATAAGTTTTTAATACACCAATTGCGAAAAAGTGGTTTCGGGATAAACGCATTTTAAGTTTTGGTAAGTGTTTTCGGCATAATAAAATTTAATTACGATTGGCTTGAGAGATTTTCCGATGCATTTGTGTGTTGATTATCACGATGAAAGTCCAAATCGGATAATTTAGTTCCGAGAAATTAAGTGGAAAGTGCCCATAGACGTGTTTTTCAAAAAAGTCATAAAAAACTAAAATTATTTTTTATTTTTTTTTTAAACATGTTTTGAAATTAAAACAAATGTTTTAAACATGCAATTTTCGAAAATCTCTCCACTGTATATCTATTTGTGAGTAAAAGAGAACTGGTTAAAAACAAAATTAAAAAAGAAACCACAAAAAGGGTTTGTAGCAACATTTCATTCTTAGTTTTCTCACAAGAATACATAATCAATATGTGAAAAGAGGTGAATCATCAAATATGTGCGTATGACATGATTTTGTGCTTGACTTGTCTACACAAAAAAAAATACCTACCCATTTGCTTGAAATGTTTACAAGATGTTTCTAAGTTCCCCAACCCTATTAACCATATTCAATTTTAAAATTCTGACTTCATATTCGAAATCAGCGACACTGTTAAATTATGTTTAAAATTCTTAAACACACATATTATTAGGTGGCAGCCCTTAATATTTAATTCATTCTATACATACTTATTTGGTTCACTGTGTTTTGAATCAATTACATATGAGTGTAATCGAAAGCTACTTCTACTTATTCATTTCATTTTTGAGTTAGTGGCTCATGATTCTAAAAAGTGATTCATTGCAAATCTCTGATTTGAATCACTGAATTGTGAACAAATAGTACTTGAGTACTACTTATTTTTAAGTATTCGTTGCAGATCTCTGATAGCCTCCGCAATATGGTGACTTAATCCAGAAGACAAACCAAAAAATCACTCAGTTCAAAGTTAAATAATTTGCAAAGTGTCTACTTTTGAGTGACCTATTTTTTCCTATTTTAATTCAAAATGGTTGTCGCAATATGCCTATTTACAGAAGAAGTGCATTCAAAATATCATTAATTACGGAGTTTAATATAGCATTTGTGAGTAAAAACAATCTGTAGGAACTAAACATTTTTGCTGAAGTGCATTTCATATTTCCATTAAAAATAATTATCGCAATTTAATTTATTAAGCAGCTTAATTTATTAATCTACCTAAACAAACCGTGAAAAAAATTATGCATATTTTTTTTAATTCTAAAAGTATTAACTCGTCACAAATATTTTATTAAACAAAAAAATGCCAAAACTTATGTCTGATTTTTTTAAATTTTTTGATGAAATTTTGTACTTTCAATTTGGGTCACTTTTTTGTCAAATTTTTTTTTTAATCCAAGTTTTAATAAAACGCAAAAACATTCGATTCAAATTTAAAGAAAAAATTTCATACGTTGATTGCCGTTATTCTATAGGAAGTAGCTTTGGTAAAATAGTCCCCATATGAACGAGGGATTGACTCGAATTTCTAGTGTCTTGCCCGCATACTCATACCTTAGACTACGCACAAGGACCAACATGTCTGTTTGTACATTCATCATATTCCCAACAATAGAAAAGAAACAAAAAATTTACAAACAAAAAAGCAGGATTAACTGCACACACAGTAAGTCTCACCCAGAAAAAAAGGAACAACTTTGGTTTTTTCCCAAAACCGAGTGACGTGAGATTGTATTGCGCGCATTTCTGTCTATAGAATCAACTAAAATATATGACGGAACATATGATGAATAAAAACATTGTTGATTTTGTCAACATTTATACATTGTAAAAGTTATCCTTGCAAAGGTAGCCCATTTATGTGTGCTTGCATAATTTTATTTACTCATAGGGGTTGGGTTGCACCCCAGCAAAATAATCGAGCAGTTAGTAAAGGCGTTAATGTCGCTGAGAAACGCCAGCTCATGAGTTCATCAAGCCGCAAAGGTAGGTACTATTTTTTTCTCATAAGCTGTATTTGTAATTGATTATAATTGTGTAAAGATATTGTGCGTTTGTGTGTGCGCCTATATTCTATGCTTTGCAGGAATTTTATTTCTTAAGATTTCTTTGTTCAAGCGCACTACGAATATCCTTGCACATATACTTTGGTAGATACGTGTAAATACAATTTTTTTGCTGAACAGATTTATTTGTAAAGAGCAATGATCTTTACTGTTATTGCAAAACATACATTAAATGACGTCTGTCTTGTAGACAAAAAAATCCTTAGACCAAAGAACAGGACAGCTGATCATTGAAGGATTTGTTTTTTTATTATTTGCTCACCTTGACAACTTCTTTCGTTGTTTTTTTTATATTGTCCTTTATAACGGCTGTTGTGAAAAAATAACCATGAACATCAGGACTTGGGTATATAAATTCGTTTAAAACTAGTGTGGAATGAAACAATTTTTCTTGTAAATGATGAATTTTTTTTTGTGTACCCTCAAAAAAATTTTCTTGATTTTAGATTTTCCTTTACAATTATCTAACTTAAACTTTACAAAAATCTCAGAAAATGTATTGAAAAATTAAAAAAAAATATTAAGTTATTGGAGCGAGCGAGCGAAGCTCCCAAGGAAGAGCTTGTTTGAAAAATGTTTAACAGAGCAAATCTTCTAAATGGGTTGACCGATTTTAAAATTTTTTTTCTTAACTGTTATACGTCTCTAATATTATTTCCTAACGAAGCCAAAATTTCGAAATTCCATTTAGTTTATAAGTTAGTTGAAAAAATATTTCCATATGTTTCGTCGTTGTTTTAGCTGAATTCAGTTTGCTCAAAGCTTACTGCTTCTTATTGCTTTTGTTGTGCAAACAAAACAAATATATGTATCTGTCAAAAAACCGATCGACATGTCGGTGTACCATTAGAAAGTATCAATAATAGTGAAAAGTGATAGTCAGGTCTCGGATTTTGATGACCTAAAAAACTGAAAAAAATACCTACAAAAATAACCTAAAAACTGCAGAAAACGACCTAAAAACTGACAAAAATTACCTAAAAAACGCAAACAATTGCATAAAAAATAAACAAAAAATGTAGCCTTAAAAATAAAACATTACTAAATTAAAATATATTTTATACTGGCATATCCTGAGTTTTAATCTAACACTTGTTTCATTTTTCTACATATACTTTCGTCAGTTTCATCACGCGCAGAGCTTTTTTTCATCGAAATCTGTAAACAAAGCTACTCCTTTGTCGAGGGGTAATATTTTTGATAGATGGGACTCTAGTGCTAAAGGAATATGTTTAAAAATTTGCATTTTGACAATTTTTAGTACGACAAAAACAAAAAAAATTATTTAAAAATTACACTAAAATGACTTAAAACGCGAAACATGCTCTTAAAATTAATGTCCAAAAATGACAATAAAATAACTTAAAAATTTCTAAAAATAACCAAAAAAATGCCCTTAATCTAGTAAAAATGACCTAAAAATTAAAAACGATGAAAAATTACGAAAAAATGTCCTAAAAACTTTTCAAATTTGAAATTTAGGAAACATACATGAACGTTTTAAATAAGCAGGAAATGTCTTAGAAGCAGCAGAAAAAAGATGACATGTCATCGAAATCCTAGCCCTGGTGATAGTGTTTAGAATATTCCGTATAAATTAATTATTAATTTGGCGTTTTTGTACCTTTTGTATGGTAAGTAATTTATATTAATCTAATGAAAATTTATCGAACCACTCAAATTTCTGTACAAGAAAAAAAAATACATAAACAGAGTGTCCAGTGTAAGAGTACGAATATTTACGGAGGTGAAAGAGGAGGTCGAGTTAAGCACAAAATCGTATGGTAGGGGGTCTATTTTCGCACCCTAAAGCGGGATTCACTGACCACATTCAGCAAGTTTTTTTTATATGATGTTTTAAAAATTTTTGTACTCTATCTCTCCCCACACTCAAGGAGAGAGTAACAAAAACTTTTTGCACTTTCTTTGACTTGATCAAGGCCATGGTAGTAGAATACAGGTAGATGCACCAGATGAGAGCATACTGCCGGAAATGTCAAACGAAGCATACATTTTTATTTATTTTCTTTTGTTTCCATTCGCCACACAGCTAAATTTTACAGACATGGCAGTATGGAAAGAGAGCACAGTCAGCGCTGCAGCTACCTCTATTCTTATACCATGATCAAGGCTTGAAAAAATTAGACAAGGTAGTGATAGGGCGGAAAGCCGGTGACCGAAACTGTCAAAACGAAGTTGACATTTCATACAAAATTTGCAACCAATGAGAATGCAATATGAAAGCAAGAATTGGCAAAAATACCAAAATGGATGAGTCTGACAGTTAAGGTCACTAAGAAAGAGAACACATTCAGCCCTAACACTACCTTGTCTAGGTCTACTATGGATCAACGCTCATTTATAAGGTTCTGGCACTTGAGAGTGAGCTCGGCCGTGCTGTCAGAATGGATGAAAAGAACAAAGAAAAGCACAGTGACAGTTCAAGCAAAGTCGGAAAAAGAGTGAATTTCTCTCAAGTGCCAGAACCTTGTAAATGAACCTTGGACTTGATTAACTTGATTTAAATTTTTTTGCTAAATCTTTTTGCGCGGTGCTGCCAGTATGGAATTTCTTGAGTTGAAGTTGGCATATTTTATTTTTTAAGCTTTAAAATAAAGAAGGCAATATTTAATACTAGCTGATATACCCGGTGTTACTCTGGGGAAAAAACGTAAAATTGTTATGTTTAGGTTTTATTCGTTCAGAAGATAACGATTTTTAACCAGAAAAAAATAAGCTTTTGACATAAGCCATTTTGCTTACTACTTACTCAAAATCAGTAGCGAACACTGCTTTTATTCATACCAATCTAAAGAAGTAAAATATTTGCATTTTTAAACAGTTTATAATTAGAAATATATATCTTTCTAAAACAAATAAGATAAAAAAATATCGTTAGAAACTAAATAAAGCACTTTTGTTAAAAGAACTCAAACCGTATGGACATATTTACCCGTGGAACTAAAGCGCATTGTTTTTAAGTTTTTGGGAACTTTTACAATTTTTAATCGCACAACTCAAGTTGCATTTGTTTTTGTGGTTTTTTCTTTGATATTGTCACTTTTTAAGCAGTGAAAAATGCTTAAAATGAAATTATTTTCAACTATTTTGCTGAGGAGTCTTCCAATCAAATGCCAGGGTTCTCAGAAATGTCAAAAAACACTCTTTCTCGCTCGCACAATTTAAGAATGGTGCGACAGTTCACGTACAGTGTGTGTGTTAGCAACAACATTTATTTATATTTTACTTCTTTGTACCAATCCGGCTAATTACCCAACGGGCCGGCATGTCAGCAGCTTCCTACAGGAGCAAAAAGTCAGCACTTATTTTTGTTGTTGAGCGCATTGAGAGCGCTCAGTAACGGACACAACAAAAAAAACGAACAAAAGAAAAAACGAATAAAAAAAACCGAACAAACAAAAAAAAAACGCGGCATGCAAATAATCAGGGGCCGAATTACAGCTTCCGTGATCGAGCAAAATTGTACAAGACTTTTACTCGAATCGCAAAATTCAATTAAAACCATTGCTTTAGTTATTGTTTCAGCGCAATGTAGATTTTTCGCTAATGCATTAAAAATAATAACGAACTGCTGACCCAAAGCTTTCCAATGAAGGCCTTTTGAAGCAGTATCGACGGTTGCAAATTCTAACCCTTATTTTCGATGAAATAAAAGATTTCTCTCTCTCTCTCTCTCTCTCTCTCTCTCTCTCTCTCTCTCTCTCTCTCCCTCTCAGCAAGTCTCTTTTTGAGGTAGGCAAATCAAAAAGAATTCGATAAACTGCTGACCGAAAGCTTTGCACGGGAGGCCTTTTGAAGCAATTCATAGTCAGCTAAATTAAAGTGCTCTTTTTCAATGACATGCAATGTTTAAATTACAATGGTGTGTCATACGTTGGGCCAGCGCTTTCAGCTGACGTGCAAGCACTCAAAAAGGCCTTTCGGAGTGCTTTTTTCCCCGATGGGTAGTAGCAAGTTCGAAACAGCTGATTCTTGTAGTGTAGTAAAGAGCACTTTATTCATATAAACTACCCAACGGGGAAAGAAGCACTCCAGAAGGTCTTTTTGAGTGCTTACAAGTCAGCTGAAAGCGTGAAAGTGCTGACCCGACGTATGACACACTATTGTAATTTTAACATTGTATGTCCTAGGAAAAAAGCACTTAATTGCTTCAAAAGACTTCTCAAGGAAAGCTTTGGGTCAGCATTTCGTTTAATTTCTTAAAAAGAGGCTCTTGGAAATCTTTTTGTCAGCAGTTCATTGTTTTGAATACACTTTTCAAGTTTTTTTGAACTGTTCTCTTTTTTCTTTCAAGTTCTTTTTGAACTTGTTGAGTGCTGATAAGTGAAGAAGAGAACAGTTCAAAAAGATTGAAAAGTGTATTCAAAATAAAAAGAACTGCTGCCACAAAGATTTCCAAGAGCCTCTTTTGAAGCAATTAAACAAAATGCTGACCCAAAGCTTTCCTTGAGAGGTCTTTTGAAGCGATTAAGTTCTTTTTTCCTAGGACATAAAATGTTAAAATTACAATGGTGTGTCATACGTAGGGTCAGCACTTTCACGCTAGCAGCTAACTTGTAAGCACTCAAAAAGACCTTTTGGAGTGCTTCTTTTCCCGTTAGTGCTGACATGCCGGCCCGTTAGGTAACTATTTTTGATGGTTTTTTTATTTTGAATTGTATGTAGTTAAGTCGAATCTGCCATTTTTATTCATACGAGCCAATGTCCGAAAAGCTCACACTAAATTTGGAGTAGACATTAGGGGTATTCACGATTCAGTGCACTTGCCTGTGCAGTTGAGGACTTGAGGACTTGTGCAGTTGTGCAGTTAGGTATTCGTGAACACACCACCATCACCATTTCGAAGCTGTCAACATTTTTCAATGCACACAAGTGCACAACTGCTCAAGTCCTCAAGTCCTCAAGTTGAAGGTTATAGTAGAAAAGCACTTGTGCAGATTTTTGACGTACGTACAATTTGTTTTTGTAAAGTGCACAAGTCCTCAAGTCCTCAACTGCACAGGCAAGTGCACTGCATCGTGAATACCCCTATTAAATGGACTATTGGTAAGACCCTTTGTCCTTGAAACAATGATGCTTAGCTTAAAAAAAAACAAAGAATATGGTTTATTTTTCCTTGTTAACAAAGAATTAAATCATTCTTTATCTTTACGGCCTAGATTGCTTCATTAATTTGGATTCAAGATCTTCAGGCTTTTGTTTCGGATATGCAGCACTTGCCTAGTTAAAGAATAAATCATTAGTGCAACGATCTTTTCATTGTGCCAAAGCTATTTCGGTTACAGTTTTTCAAGAACTTTTTTCTTTGATTTTAAGGCTTAGCTGCGATTGGAGACGGGAGTTTTTATTGAAATTTTAAAAAACAATTTTGGGAAAATTAAAAACATACCAATGGTAGGTTAAAAATGCACCACCCAATTTTAATATCTTTCGTGTCAGTCAAATCATAAGTTTGGATTCAAGAGTGAAAAGATACTTTTTTTTAGATCAAAAAAGATTTAAAACTGTCTTTGGCTTTGCCGAAGTTAAAATACCCCACGGCCGTGTTTTGAATATTTGAAGTTTTCTATGATATTATTTTAATGAACAAAGGAATCAGTAAGAAAAAAATTTAATTTTGTATGGAAGATATTTAATTTATGTCATACGCGTGGTATGTCTTACCGCCTTTATCCTAGGTCGGAACCACTGTGCAATGTTTCAATCAAAATGGTCTTAATTTGTTTAATTAAAGTTATGCTTTTATACAATGTCATTATTTAAATCAATATTTATTAAAGAAAACTTTGCTACCTCATTTTTTATTTCTTCTCTCGACGCTTTTAAAATGTTGAAATTTCTCATTTCTGCGAACCTCGCTAGTTGTATTAGATTCAACGCTTATAAGCGTTTAAAAGTGTTAAATTTTTATAGTTCATAATCTTCAATTTGAAAATTAAAAAGTTAAAACTTTACCTACTAAAATATATTTGAAAATATCGTTGCTGTTAATTATACGAGCAGCTGCTAGTTCAGAATATCTGTTAAGATACTCTGTAGTAGACAGTCTGTAGCTGTAATGAACTATTGTGTTAAATGTTGGTAGAAGGCAGCGTGGCCGAGCGGTCTAAGGCGCTGGTTTTAGGCACCAGTCCGAAAGGGCGTGGGTTCGAATCCCACCGCTGTCATAAATTTTTTGTTTTTTATTTTGTTTTCCATTCATATTAATATAACTTTTGCGTTATATTTATGCTTCTATCAATTGTTTGTTTTCTTAACTTATCTAATTCTATTAATTAGCAGACTGCTTCAACACATAATTCCATTAAACGCAGCTACACTATGCAAGCATAGTCTTGTTGGAGCTGCCACCCAATTTTAAATTTATTATGTGTTACAACAGAACTAATAAGATTTTGCATAAACCGGCTCCATACACGGCAACTCACGAGCAATAATTGCCTTCGCCGCAAGCAGTTTGTGAACAGTTCGACGCATCAGGGGATCAACGAAAGTCCTCTTTCAACCCGCTAAGGGCCATGTTATGGTGGTCGTAATATAATCACAGGTCATGTCACTTTTTACTCTCTTTTTTCGTTTGATGAGCTGTGTGACGATAGTATGTTATGCTGGTGGTCATATGATGCCTGAGCACCAATACACTTTTAGCTACTTTTAATACTTATTTTTTTATTGTTACTTTCAGCTTTGTTGTTATTAGCTTTAATAAATGATTCAACAAAAGCAATTAATAAACTTTTCAACAATTAAAGTGCTGCAGTCGATGAGGGTTGCTATTACGCAGGTTTTATTACTGCTTTCATGCATTTCATACTAAAAATGTACTATTTTCGTGCCTAAACATAAATGTTGTGAACAATTCCACAACGCAACACTGTTTTGATCCCATGATTTCATATTTTTGTCGAATCATTTGGTGACCGTTGTGGTGAAAATTTAAGGCTTTAATTTAAGCGTAACGTGAGGTGGCGCAGCGGGATGTAGCGTAGTGCGACGTTGCCTCGAGGATAAGCGATTACCGAAATCGTAATCCAACGTAGTTCAGGCGGCGTAGTTCAGGGCACTCATTTTATTCTAGTAGGCTTATTTACTTCTCCTCGTCAATAAAAGATTGCATTCTTTCTTATATAGTATTAAAATTTACAAAAATGTGAAGTTAAACAAAATTTTTCGCTTGTAACACAGCTGTCGAACTTTAAAAAATCATTACGTTGCGTAGAAATCTATTTTCTACAGACTTCTACGCTGCGTGACGCCACGTTACGATTTCGGTAACGACTTGTACACATTTATCATTAAACAGATTTTAGCTTGACAATTGGCAACGTCGCGCTACGTTACCTTGCGCTTGGGTAATCCAGCCTTTACTCTCTTGCTCTCGCTCTCAAATTTTTAATTTACATTAAAACAACAGCAATGCATGACCATGATGAGCCCATAACCACCACCGTAAAAGGCACTAAGTCTACAAA
This sequence comes from Dichetophora obliterata, assembly GCA_963920525.1. Lineage (NCBI taxonomy): Eukaryota > Metazoa > Arthropoda > Insecta > Diptera > Sciomyzidae > Dichetophora > Dichetophora obliterata. Next base: position 6,608,473 of record OY986436.1, on the reverse strand, counting down.
CTGCTTGCGGCGAAAGTCCTCCGAGAATTGTCGTGTGAAAAACGGGACCTACACACAAGCATACATATAAAAAAAGGCATTTTCTCGAGGCAAATTCAGCATAGCTAGCCAATCAAGAAAAACTTAAAACAACATTTCAAAGGTAGCTAACAAACCTTTTAGTCAAAGTTTCCATTGACCAAAAATTGGTTATGGAAATAAATATTTTTTTTGCACGAAAGCATAAAGTTGAAGATTGAAAATTTGCACTTTTATCATCATTTGAATCATCGAATTTATTTTACTATTAATGAATAACTATTAATAGTAATAAGTCAAGAACAATTTATTAAATCTGTGTCAATAAGCGATAACAAAGTTTTCAATCGTCATATAAGTTATATGGGGTTTGGTGCAGCTGTCTGTATGTATGAAATTTTGTATACAAAATTCTGCATTAACATAAAACTGTGTTAAACTCTGTATGCCAAAATTCTGCAAAATAAGGACTAAAAACAACTAAGGTAAAAGCTTAAAATAACAACTTCCCGTACAAGGGCAAATAATTTAAGCCTAAAAACACCATTGTGTATCCGAAATACAGTTAAAATGCTGTAAATGGAGAGCAGACTTTTTAAAAGCAATATTTTTAAAAAACATTATAGTGAAATAATGGTTTTTAGAAAAACAATATTTTAAAAATACTGTAAAGATTACAGCGTTTTGACAATACAGACTTTTGACAAGCAGAAAAGACTTTTTACAAGCTTAAAATAACCGCTTTCCGTATAAAGGCAAATAATTTAATCTTAAAAAACACTATTGTGTATCCAAAATACAGTTTAAATGCTGTAAATGGAGAGCAGACTTTTTGAAGGCATATTTTTTAAAAAACAATATATTGAAATAATGGTTTTTAGACAAACAGTATTTTAAAAATACTGTAAAAACTACAGAATTTTGACAATACAGACTTTTGACAAGCAGAAAACTGACCCGCTCCCGTTATATGAAAAGCTCTTTTGTTTTTGTGTCATTACTTTGTACTTTGGCAATGGTAATGCTAGAAGCTCCAGATTTAGTTTGTTTATACATAGTGCTATATGCATGGAACATATCTACATCAAAAACTCATTCTGCTTAAATAAAATTGCTGAAAGGGAAGTTCTTCTTAAAACAACTTTTTTGAGGCGGTCTTTTTTGCTGAATTTGCAAGAAAAATATAAGCCAGAAACTCAGAAAGGGTATTTTGTTTTGTGTCATAATATTGACTAGGGTCATGCTTGAAGTCCCAGACTTTGTTTTTTTATAAAGCTATATGCGTGGTGCACATCTACATGAATAACAAATTCTGTCTTAATCGATTATTGCCTATGAAAGGTGAATTAACACTATGCTTTAAATTTCACTCACGACTTCATTTGTTAAAATAAGCTTATCTTTTAATCACATGTCCATTAGCTTGAGATTATGCTTATAATAAAATTGCTGAAAGATAAGTTCTTTTAAATTCAACTTTTTCTGAAGCGGTCCTTTTTGCTGAAATTTCTGCAAAAAAATATGTCTAGGTGTTAGTGTGAAGGGATATTTTCATACGTGTATTAAAAATATTTAAAGTAAAACATATAAAACTGTTGCCAATACTTTTAATGCAAGTTTCTCTAAGCACCATCATTTTTTAAGGTACGTCGAATATAAAATGTAAACGATTGCACTTCTTGACTTCTATATTTTCTCCTCTTAAGATTAACGCTTTTGCTGAGATATTAAAAAAAATCCACAATAAGTATAAACTCTCACACAATTTATTTTATGGAGTTCCGACTAATGTAGTAAATATATAATTGATCAGACCAATATTGATGTGCAATTTTTACATCCTCTCAAGAACTAGTATGGTATTTTGCAATTCCTCTAAACTACTTCCTCTCAAGAAATGAAATTTAGTTTATGAAAAATTAAGGGAATTTTAAAATTAATAAATTTCAACAATGCTGCGTTTCAATATTAATAAATTTTAATAAAAATTAAAAATTAATAAAAAAAAATATAAAAATTTTGTACTCACCTCGGTTTCGTCTAAGCAGCAGTAGAGGCTTTTTATAAAAATCACTTTTAAACTGGTGAAATCACAATTTAAAAGAAAAAAAAAACAAATACAGTTTAGCATGTATGCAGCACAGAAGTGGAACTTCTTAGAATGAAAGATAAGAGATTTTGCAATTTTTCACGTCGAAAATAGCAAATCATGGACATTATCTCATATTTTAGTTATTACAAACCATTAAAATCACTATTACTAATTGAAACACCCACCAATGACAGGGTAAATATTAAATAAACAGAATATTTTTTATGCAAATTTTGTATTGAATTTCTATTGAGATGCTCTCTATCTCTTTCTCTCTGTGTTTTTCAGAATCTACTGTAGGGGGATCTATCTATATACAAAAAAAGGGCTGTTCACATTTCAAACCGCTCATCAAATCGATCATCAAATGATTTGACAATTGATTTGACCAACAGAATTTGTATGGATTTGATGGTGATTTGACGAGTGTGAACACTCATCAAATCGTTGGTCAAATCGTTTGATGAAAATCAAAATTTTTTGATTTTTCTGCTGATTTGACAAACGATTTACCAGTGTGAACACTCGTCAAATTTTTTTTCACTCGTACGATTTTGTCAGTTCAAAAAATTTTCAACCTGAGCACATCGCGGCAAAAGAGGGAGCGGAAGAAAATAATAACAAAATAATAATAAATAACTGTTGCAAGCAATTTGTAATAATTTACAAAATAATTTCTTCTTCTTCCAATACAATTTTAATAACAAGTGGTATTAAAATGTATCCGTCATCGCGATGTGCTTACTTCGGTGTTCAAAATAAAATGAAATTTGACGAAAAATTTGATGAGTCTGGACACTTCTGTGGTCAAACGATTTGACAAATGATTTGATGAGCGGTTTGAAATGTGAACAGCCCTAAACACAAAATATAGAAAAAAAATTTTAGAGTCATGTCAAGACAGTTTTTACCCCCTAGGTGGGTCAAGTGTATGAATTGGTCCTATTTATTTTTCTTCCTCAAAATTTTCCTGAACACACCTGTATTATATCTTTCACCTATCTGAGGGTCTCCATACAAAAAAACACAAAAAACGGAAAATGTTTATTATAGTTCATATCAAAAAATCTATGTCCCTATGGCGGTCAGATGTATAAACTGGTCCTATAACTTTTTTTTTCCTATAACATTTCTTCTAAGCACTTTATCTACTACCCTTCTGGGGTCTCTTTGCAAAAAACTCAAAAAATAGTAAATATCAGAGCTCTTTTACAAAAAAACGTATTTTATGACGATGCTCAAAATATTTTTCATGACGCAAATGTCTAGTGACGAGACTCGAAAAATATCAAATTCAATATCAAAGTACCGCCTAAGAAATTTCATTTTTAAAATCTAAATTTTAATAGAATACTATTCTTTAGGACTTAAAATATACAGGCTAGACAGATTATGTTTAGCCAAAGCTATATGTTTTTTAAAATAATTGTCATAAAAAATGTCAAATGCATTTATCATAAAACATTAATAAAATAATTTCGATCTATCAAGTACCTAACAAAAAGACTTAAGAACGAAATTCAATTCGATTTTAAACTTTTTTTACACGGTGTCAGCAAAGCGCTGTCCCTGCAAACCACATAAGTCTTTAAAGGCTCTTATGAGCTCAATGAGCTCTTATAAGTTTCATAAAAGAATAGTTTTTTCCTTTTAATGTGGTCCCTCTTTAAGAGCTCAAATAAGAGTACAAATTGATACTTTTTTGACTCTCAAAAGTCATTTATTCCGACTTCTATAAGACTCTCTTATGAATCTTATATTGTGATTTTAAAACTCATAATAGACTCATATTAGACTTAAAATGTACTTAAGTTTAACTTATTAGTTTTTTCTGATTAGTTTTATTATTTTTGAAAATATAAGTAGTTGTTTGTCGATGACTTAAATATTACTAAAGTCACGCATTTTCCATACTTAAGTATGGCTGATGAAACGTATTTTTAGAGCATATACTTAAGTATAACTTAAGTTTAATTTAACTTATAGTTTGTAAAACCGGGTATTAAAAGTTTCTGAAAGTTTCTAGTTTTCCTTTGAAACTGGTCGCACTTAAGAGGCGTCAATATGCATCTAAAAAGACTCTTTTATATCCTATTTTCTAGTCCTAGTTTTGCTCTTTTTTATAAAATAATCATAAAAATCACGAAAATGAGTTTGTTTTCCATTAAATTTGGCCACTCTTTATGAGCAACAATAAGAATATTAAAAGACTCTTTTTCTGAAGCTTATTTAGAATTTTATGGCACGGAACGTTGTTTTTAACATTCCGTCAGAGACTGTATATACTAATTAGTTTATGATTTTTTATAAAAAAAAAAATCAAAATATACAAAATATCAAAAATATCAAAAATAACTTGCAAGTTTTGATTTAGTTTTTTTAGGCAAAAATAAAAAGCAAAACTTGCCCAATATTTTTTGAGCATAATGTAACTGATAAGTTCTGATTTTTATTTCTGAAGGAAAAAATAAAAGGAAAAATTTCCCCGATATATTCTTGAGGACAAAATAGCTGTCAAGTTTTTATTTTTATTTTTTTGGCAAAAATTAAAAGCAAAATTAGAATTTAAGTGTACGGTTGAACCAAAATCGAACTAAATGAATAGCGAAATATGGAAAAATCCTAATTTTGCTTTTTATTTGTGCCTTAAAAAATAAAAATCAAAACTTATCATTTATTTTGTGCTCAAAAATATATCGGGCAAATTTTACTTTTTATTTTTGCCTTAAAAAAATAAAAATCAAAACTTACAAGTTATTTTGTGCTCAAAAAAATATCGGCTAAATTTTGATTTTTTTTTTTGCTAAAAAGAGATAAATAAAAAATACTGGTTATTTTGTGCGCAAAAAATATCGGCAAAATTGTGCTTATTATTTTTGGATTAAAAAATAATAAGCAGAAATAACTATTATTTGTTGCTCAAAATCTTAAAAGATAATTATTATTTTGTGCTTTTAATTATTAAATGCATACTTGGTACGGACTCTTCATTCCGTACAAAGGAAAATCATTAAGAAAAATTAAATTGAGCTTGAAGCGATGAGTATTTGGCTTAAATGGGTGTTGGTTTAAAAGTGACTTTTAGAAGACGCTTCCAAACGAACCAAAATTGTCTATTCAAGGTTTTTATATAATTCAGTGGTTTTTATATGATTTTTATGTCCCCATTTCACAGTGTCTCCACTTACAATATTTGATTGCATTCGAATTGAATTTCAATATATATATTTCAAGTGTAGACCACTCATATCATGAAATTGTTCATATCATGAAATTTATCTCTTGAAATATTTAATGAGATATATTTCATGAGATGAGCTGTCACTTTACAGTAACATATGTAAGTGCGTGCATTTTTAAGAACTTTTCAAGCAAAAAATATTGCAGTGCATTAAAAGAGTGAAAAAACATAAAATGGAATGGCGAATGGAAGAAATTATTAATTTAATAAACTTTTACAAACAATTCTAAAATGAAATTTCATGAGATGAAGTGCCCACCTATATGTTATAGCATGAAATCTGGATATCATGAAATTCAATTTGACAGTTCGCATGTAATAAAATATTGCAAGTGTTAGCATTGGCACTAAAAGATTAATTACGTGAGCAGTGCTTACATGAGTCGGTACTTCGCTTTTTTTACTTGGTGGCACCATAAGGTGGCAGCTACATTTTGAATTCGCTTCGATTTTTGACATTTGCTTTTTTACTGCTTTTTAAGTCGTGTCGCTATTTTTGTTGCTAATTTATGGCCAAGATAACAAACACTTGAAAAAACAAGATAAAATGTTTAAATAATTTAACAGAAATTTCTTGTTCTCATAAACAACTGACTTGTGAAAAAGAAAACATTCTATAAAGTGGTTTTATCTATTCTAGTGCCAAATATATGGTGTGCTTAACGTATCCGGTTGCTGATTTGGAATGTAAGATAGGCTGAAAAAAGGAGTACCAAAGAATGGGCAAAATAGTGGTCAATGCATATGCGAATTGTGAGTATAAAAAGAGTGAAAAAACACGAATAATATATTTTTTAACAACAACAATAAACATACAACTACCTCAACAAAGGTAAGCAGAGAACTTGATTCAATAATTAATGAATGCATAAAAAATAAGTTTAAAGTTTATAGCAAAGAGATCTCTTTGGTTATAGTTAAACTAGGAAAGAAACAAGTGGTGGTTATAATCTGTTGATGTTGTTGTTGTTGGTTAGCACACGTTCTAGCTAGTATGTGGTTTTGCAGTTGGTTTCTTGCATAGAGTTTTGGTATGTGCAGCAATCATATTTCAATAACAATTAGCTGTTTGATCGATGAAGCGAAACGATCATGCAAAGAATGTTGAATAGCTGATTAAGGCAACTAAAATAGTTAAGAATTACATACATACATCTTGCCCGTTTTGTTGCTTGCTTCGAATACATTTATAATTTATCTTCAGATTTACAATAAAGAAAAGATCTGATCCATATCAATGACTAAAAACTTTCTTATATATGTATATGTACTATATTTTTAATAATTTATAAAATACCAGTTAAGCCTGAATAAAAACGACTTCCCTTTATTCATTCTTTTTTATAGCAGTACAATGTAGAATAATATCGGCGGCCACCAATTAATACTTTATTTATCATAATTGAATAAATTAATATTTGACTTAATAATTAATTCAGGAGTATATAAAATCTTTTCATCTATATATCTATATTTTTTAATATACATATTGTAGATATCATGATAGTAATGATAATAATGCTATCATAATAGAATTACACAAACGTATTTGTGTAAGACTTACTTAAGTATTTTTTTTTAATTTATTTCTTTTTTATTATTCTGATCATGTATAATTTTTTCTAAATTTTATCTTTAAAAATGAATAATGAATACAAAATTAATAATGATTAAAAAATTAATAATGAATAAAAAAAAATAATGAATAACAAATGAATAAAGAATAAAACATAAAAAATGAATGATGAGTAACAAAAGAATCTTATATATTAATAGGCAAACATCAAATGTTGTCGAACACTTTTTCGATATTAATTTTAGAATAAGGGAATGAAACTTATATCATTCGAAAGATACTGCGACCGTTATGTGCAGAATCATTTTAGATTTTAAATTTATGACCTCTGACCCGAAATATTGACGTTGTAAGTTTGTATTATTTTTAATAAGGAATCTCACGGCTAAGAAGAGATAGAATAGTGAATGATGTATCAAATGAAAGATCTGGCTGCACAGCATGATTACATTTTAGATTGGTCCCATTCGACCTGAAATATGAGTGTGAAAGGATCATTTATTAAATAAAAGCTTAACTGTAACAGATGGAAGAATATAATGTAAGAGAAAATGTTAGATATTGATAAGGTAAGCAAAAAATACTTCCGACATATTGCACCATCTCTTACGGATACCCTACAATAAGTATTTCTTTATACAACAGGAGTAAATATATATTGTGATGGTGAAATTTCTTACAAATAGTAAAGTCTGATAAATTACCGTTATTTTGACATAAAAATTATAGCAATATCTCGAAAACTATAGATGTTTTTAGTAAAACGTATTTTTGTTTGAAAAGTTGTTGTTTGAGGAATATAACGGTATACGAAAGCTTTCTTGGTAATATTTTCAACAAGTAGTATGTTAAAAAATCCCCCTTAATTGACATTGTAATTATTTAGATATCTCGAAAAATTTATATCTTCTCAGTACAACGTATTTCCTTGAAGCAAGGCATCACCTCAGAATGAGAAAAAAACTATTGAAATTACAAGTTTTGACTTTGCCATATCTTAGCCATTTTTCATTCAATCGATTTTCAACAAAATTTCTTTGTCTGAAAGATCAATTAAATGACTGGAGAAAAAAAACCTCTAAAAAATTTAGGTTTTGCTCAAAAAATAAGACAAACTTTTTTTTTGCAATTTTTTTTCTTATTACATTTTCTTTTTTCACACTCTTTCATATGACATATGATTTATTTACCTAAATTGCTTAATTTTGACACACAAAGTTTCTTTCATCAAAATTCATGAGCTACTCCCGATGATTGTTTTGATGAAAATTCAATTTTTCAAAATGTTTTTACATTTTTTACAAAGTTCTACAGCTTAAAAAATAATTTCTGAGAAAAAAATTTTCAAATATTTCAAACCACTCCAAGGTTATATACACAAACCTATGCTATATATAAAAATTTGGAGTAGGAGAAACAGTTCTTCCTTTTTTCTGAACCGATTTTGATAATTTTTTATGTAAATTAGAGTAGGGAGAAGAAGTTCACCGAAAAGTTGTGTGACCTTTGACCTGAAATATGAGCATTGAAAGAATATTTCTGAAGTAAGACCTCAATTATAAGAAATGGAAGAACATGGCGTAGATGGAAATTTTAGGTATTAATACAATTTAGGAAAAATATTTTTCACTATCTCTTACGGATACCCTGCAATAAGCATTTTTTATAGTATTTTTTTATTTGACAAATAGTAAATTCTGAAAAATTTTGATATAAAAGTTATGATGATATCTCGAAAACTGTTGCTTTCTCTCGAAACTTAAGATTATCTTAGTACAACACATTTTCTTAAGGCAAGGTCAATGCCTCAGAATGAGAAAAGCGATTGAAATTTCAGAAAGTTGGCCAAATTTCGACCGCAGGCGATACTAGTAATGAATTAAAATTTAATAACGAATGAGTAATGAATAAAAAAAGAATAAATGAAAATTCTGAAATTTTTTGTGACTTGCATTCTTTGTGAATAGCATTCAAATGATTACAAAAAAATTATTCATTATTCTGAATAACGATAATGAATAATTGAAATGAATAATTAATCATTTTTTTTAAAAAATGATTGTGAATTAAAAATTGTATTTATAAATCAATTTTGCATTCATTGAATGCATTCTTATTTCGTTATTCACTGATTCATTTTTTGTAAATAAAATCAAATTGAATGCATTCTTTTACAGCTCTGATTAGTAGTTTATTTTAACAAAATCAAAAATTTATTGAATTCTTTGTTAACTTCAAATTAATAATTCTTTAAAAAATGCTTAGATTTACGCATCAAAAGAAAGTGTACAATTAAAAAAATTATTTAAAATAATACAAAATTGTTTTAAATTCAATATTTTGTTTGCTTTCCTTTAGCTTTAATAACTGCAACAAGTCGTCTGGGCATGGATTCAGCTAGATTTTTTGTTACTTCTGACGGAATATTATCCCATTCGTCGATGGTTGCACGTTTTAAGGATTTCTTGTCACTAATTCTGCGTTTTCGGATCTGGCGGTCGAGATGTTCCCATAAGTGCTCGATGGGATTCAAGTCAGGTGATTGGGGTGGCTAATCGAACTGTTTTGAATTCTGTATAGCAGCCATTCCTTAACAATCCGAGTGGTATGCTTAGGATCGTTGTCTTGCTGAAAGACCCAATTCGATCCTAAGCATAATTTGTCGACACTTGACTGCAAATTTTCTCTTAAAATGTTGAGATAATCTGTGCTGTTCATAGTTCTATCTATGAACACAAGATTTCCATCACCACTTGCTGCCATACACCCCCAAATCATGACTGAGCCACCACCGTGCTTTACAGTCTTGGCTACATTCTGTTCTTCAAACGCTTTATTTATAAGATTTATAAGATTTATGCTTTTTTGCATATTCCAAACGCTTTTTTTGGTTCCTCTTAGAAATAAGTGATTTTTCGCGGAACTCTGCCATGCAACCCTTTTTATGTAAAGCACGACGAATGGTACTGGCACTTATTTCTGCTCCTAATATTTCTGTGAGGTCCTCCGCTATTCTGACTGCACTTTCAGATGGATTAGTTCTAACACTTTGCGCTATCACTCTTTTGATCTCAACTACTCAATATACTTTAAAAAAATGCAAGCTATTGATTTGTTCCATCACTCTCTTAAGGTATATTTGTTCGTAAATGTTGATTTGCTGTACACTTTTTTTCGACGCTAACTGTAAACTAGAACTATTGTCCCACGCATTTATTTCAGAGCAATTAATTCTGGTAAAAATATGTAATCTTAAAATGTTACTAACAATTTTTATTTACCATCATTTAGAGCATTGCACCACAACCTCAACAGCCGTTGCATGCGTTATCTTCAAACAAGTATCGTTCTCTTATTTTATAAAACTATGTCTAGTTGATGTGTATATATTAATTTTCTTATCTCCTGATAACTTTTGCAAAATAAAGAAAAACACATCTTTGAAAAACACAAAAATGTTGAGTATTTACGCGATAAAGTTTAGTACTCGTACTAAGAAGAAGGCAGACAAATCATAATTTAACATGTTTTTTATAATATACTAGTTGGCATACCCGGCTTTACTGTGGACTTTATTTTGTTTTTTTGAGATTTTGGGGAGATTTGCTGGAATGTGAAATAAAATGAGAAAAAAAAATATACAGCTCCGTGCAAAATCGTTATTTTTTTTACGAAAAACATTGAGTTTTTGTCTAATTTAAGTTGAATAGGTTCAAATAAGTCGTGCATATAATTAAGGACACTAGAGTTTTTAATATTTTATATAGTATACTATTATTATTTTGTCAATATTTTGTAGCAAAACCATTGTTGTCAATTACTGCTTGACATCTGCGAGGCATAGACTTCCAAAACTTTTTGTTTCATCGTACAACTTATCAAAGCTGCCTATTTTGAGCAAGCTCACTTCCTTTTTTACAACCTGCCATAAGTTCTCAATTGAATTGAGGTCATGAATGCAAGATGGCCAGTCCAAAACAGTAACATGATTATCTGAAAACCACTGCTTGACCAGCCAAGCGATGTGCTGCGGGTCATTGTCCTGCTGAAATATGCAATTTACGGGCATATTTTCATCCGAATAAGGCAGCATCACATTGTAGAGAATTTCAATATATTAGGGCCGGTTCATAAGACCCTAAATTTTTTGCAGTGGGCCGACACCACGACATGACATAGCACCCCAAAGCATAATGCTTCCTACTCCATGGTTGAGTGGCGTACATATTTTTGTCCATCCTGTGACACTCTATTTTAGTTTCGTCTGAAAACAATAATCTCTTCCACTCTTTTGCTCCCAAATGACGATACTTTTTAGCGAACTCAATCCTCTTCTTACGGTTGCGTTCAGATAATAGAGCCTTCTGCCATGAAATCCTTCCAAAAAGTCCGGTTTGAAGCAAATATATCTTAATAGTGTCTACGGATGGTGCTGCTTAATTTTCGTCATATATAGCCACTCGTACTCCGTTTGAGGATTTGTGCGGATTTTTTTTAGATTCCCGGACAACGAGAGTATCTTCTCAAGCAGTAGTAATGCGGCTTCTTTGTTTGCGTTTTTTTTTTTAATTTAATTTTTTTTTAAATACTGAAGACCATTACCTACCATGATTTTAGAAACTTTTAAGGCAGCTGCGATTTGTTGACATAATCTTCCATCTTGGTGCATCTAAATAATGATTTTTCGGGTGCTGACGTCACAAGATTTATTTTTGCCCATTTTAAACTATCAAAAATAACTCTAATTGCAACTTGTAACTATAAATGTATATAAAATCACCTATTTTATTTTATAAGATCATTAAATATTTTGTCACTTTCCCTAATTTGCTGCACGAGCTACTTTTAATAAAATTTCAAATGGCTTCTATCCGCTTTCAAATGGCTTTCAAATGACTGCTAAAGAATAACGGTAAAAAAGTGATGCCTATGTGGTGTTTTCGAAAGTATCCGAGTTGCATTTTCTAAAAAGCATTGCTACTACAAATTGTGTTGCGTTTTTAAAATTGTATGCATTGCTGTACATATCAAAAACAACTGTCCGTAATAAGTTGCACGTTGCTGTATGTCTTTAAAAAAAAAAAATTATGATTTGAGTTTTTTTAAATTTCCAATCTAAACTTTCTAAAATTTGTTCCCTGAAGATGGTCCTGTGCATACGAAAGCATCCACTGATGTGTGACTAAGAGGGGCAATTTTCAGTGCGAGTTTAAACTCTAGTCAAATTAAACAGAGCTTAACTCACCAAAATTGGATGTTTAAAATCAGTTTAGGCAAAAAAGAAGCACATTATATAATCATTTAAGTCAATTTAACTTTAACGAATGCTAAAATATCTAGTTAAACCGAGTTTTAACGTCCAATTTTGGTGAGTTAACCTCAGTTTTATTTGACTAGAGTTTAAGCTCGTACTGAAAAATTGGCCCTTAAAAAGGATAAAAAAGTTATACTTACATTCTGTTGAATCACTATAAAACTCGTTGTTTGTAAAAATAACCATTACAAAATCACAAATATTTATAAGAAAAAATAATGCAGTCGCTTGCTTAGGTTAATAAATAAAAAGATTTTATTTGATAAATAAATAAATATCAATTTATTTATTATTCATTTAATTCATTATTTTTCCAAATTCAAAAGCCACATTTTTCAGCTTTTGGTGCTGATAAATCTGATTTGAATAAATAAAAATTGTGAAATCTATTAGAAAAATAAGTTTTACACACGATGGCGCTATTTAAATAAGCAAATCAATATCTAAATCGAATTTAGTTGCTATACAACTTTGCAATTCAATCGTCATCATCGTTACAGTTTAAATAAAAAAATTATTTATTTGTAACATTGTTTTTATATCTAAAGATGATATGCTTAAAAATAGGTGCAAATCGGGTCACATCATAGCTCGGCTCAAGATCGTCTGAAAAAAATCCATTAAAAATTAGGCCCTTGAATACCCATTTACCACAGTTTAATGGAAATATTGAAAATTAAGAAAATTATGAAGCGGAAAAAAATTTTTTAAATTCACATTTTTTTAACCATATTGTTGCGTGTAAAAACTAGACAAATTTTGGTAAAGATGTGTAGAATTACAATACAAACAGATCAAAAAAATATTTAAATCGGTGGATTAGTTTATTTACAGGAGTGTGGCCCGATTTGAAAAAGTATGTTTCGATAAAAACGCGTTTAAAGTTGCTCTGGTTAGTTGAAGTTACTCTGGCGCACCGGGTTTTAAGCGCTATAGATTCTGTATTATAAGCGGGATTGACTTGAATTTTTTTGAAAACAATAATCAATAATCTATAACAATAATCAATTAAAAAAAAATTTAATTTTCGAAAGGTAGTTTGCCTACAACCTTCTTAACAATTTTTGCGAAACCTCCATAAAAAATTTTGCAAGATATTTAAACAAAAATCGATATTTTATTTATTATTTATTTATTTTATTTATAAATGATGTCAGTAAATGATTTCATACTGCAATATGTTTACTTTATGCTGATGACTTAAAGTTATTAAGTAAAGTATCTGACTTAATGATGACTTTTGTTACTCACTTTTGGGTACTCCCTTGCAGAGGGTTAATTCTATTAAGGATCTAGAAGTTATATTTGATTCTAAGTTCACTTTTGTTGACCATTTAAATTATCTCATTCCAAAATCATATTCCTTGCTTGCTTTTGTGCACCGTAATAGCTCAGAATTTTCTGATCATTATACTCTGATTTGCCTCTATAATGCTTTTGTGAGGTCAAAGTTGGAGTATGCTTCCTTTATATGGAGTCATTTATATGTTGCATCATTGCTCTCGTTTGGAAAAAAATCTAAAAATTATTTTCCCGTTTTGCGCCCGTGCAATTGTGAAGGCAAATCTTTGCCTTCGTATCATTCACGAATCATGCTTCGGGGCTTAAAATCACTCGAAACAGGAAGAAAAATGCAATCTTTAGTGTTTATTCATGATCTATTATCTGGTCAAATAGATTCTCCCGTGCTATTAAATTTTGCTGATTTTAATATTCCTGCAAGGTCGTTGCGGCATTAAGGCCCATTTCCAATAACGCGTGAGATGCGTTGCGTTTTACGCTGCGGAAGCTGCGGAAAAAAAGCAATTTCCAATGGAGCATGTGCGTGAACATATGGTTGCCGGTCTTCTGCTTAGCGAAGCATAATTTTAATGTGTAAAAGTTTTAAAAGTTTGTTCAAAATAATATACACTGATGCTTTGTGTTGTGTCTTCCTGCATACTATTGGTCCCGTAAAAGGTTTTGCTGCAGTATGGACAGATAGGGCGAGTTCGAAAATGCATTTTTACAAAGCATCAGTGTGTTTTATTTTGAATTGGTGCTAAGTTAAAATACAAAAACTGCGCAGCTCTGTTGATATTCTTAAAAATAGTATAATTGCGCAGTTTTGGCTTATAATCTTCTAACTAATTCAAAATAAAACACACTGATGCTTTGTAAAAATGCATTTTGGAACTCACCCATATAGTTTGGCACTCCGGCATACCGCTGCAGATATGTTGTGAGTGTGGAGCACGTCTTATATGCCAGTGACCATTTGCACCACCGAATGTTCTTAAATGCATTTTTGGACTCCTCGCCCATATAGTCAGGCACTTCGGCATGCCGCTGCAGATGTGTCGTGAGTGTGGAGCACGTTTTAAATGCCTGTAATAAATTTTTTAGTTTCTCTCAAATTCTACTAAACTTTTTTAATTTTTCCTTTGTAAAACTGAACAGCTGTTTCGCTGTCAAAGCTTCACGCGCATGAAATATTCAATTTTTCGAATATTTTACGCTGCGTGCAAACGCATGCTGTTCGTTGGAACCAGTTAGGTATGTCTTCATGTATTGAATATTTGCGTCAATTTACGAAACGCATCTCACGCGTTATTGGAAATGGGCCTTTACTCTTTATTTCATTCCCAAATGCATAGAACTCTGTATGCTCTTAAAGAGCCCATTAACATTGTATAATCTAACTCTAAAGATGTTAACATTGTATAATGAACTATCTTCAGAGAATGATTTAGATTTTTACATTTCGAAATTAACTTTTAAGAAATTGCTAAATTACTGCTTTCGCATTTAAAGATGTTACTTTTTATCTTACTTTGTTAATTCTATATTAATTAAGTAGGTATATATATTTTGTTTTTAGTTTTTATTAGTTTTAAGTAGTCTGTAAGCATATTTTATTCAAAGGCATAAATTAATAAATAAATAAATATTTTCAAACCCTTAGACCTCCGGTTGGCTTATCGTTACCCAAAGCTTATCGAAATCAAGAACAACTACGGTCAAAGCGGTTGCGTTGAACTCGAAATGTCTTGCGTTGAACTCTTCTTGAAACCCAGCTTTTTTTGGCGCCACTTAGCGTGAAAAATGTTTATTAAAAAATTATACAAAAATATTTTAGAATATTTTATGTATTTTTGTTGTTTCTCAGAATACATTTTTAAAGATAAGTCTATTTTTTTTTTAAATTCCAATGATGTCGCCTAGTTATTTAACTTTTGAGCCAAAATCCTGATTGAAAACAGACAAAAAACATAAGTTGCTAGCTCAGTTTATGCAAAAAATAAAACAACTTTTTTAAATCTGGTTAAAATAGGTCAAAAACCCTTTGTCAGGCATTTAGAATAGTTTTAAGATAAAAAAAGAGTACATCATTGGAATCTTGGGATGATTTTACATTGAGCAACAATATAAACTATATGTATCAAAATATCAATGCGTTGGATTTTCAGAAACGACACGGAAATTTTTAATTTATCATTAAACATAAATATATTGTTCTTTAATCCGCTGTGATTGTCATTAAAAACGTTGTTTTTAACTCAAAAAATAGTAAATAATCTAAATAGTTAAAAACAGTCTTTAATGAACAATTTTGGTAAAGTTTATTTTTTTAATTATTATTTATTAATTTATTTGTTATTTATTTATTTATTTATTTATTTGTTTATTTATCATCATCAAGCAGAGCAATTAACTCTTTAATACTAGATACAAAAAACAATTAAACAATTATTAATAATTAAAAATACAATTAATACAAAAATAAAGCATTATATGTCTTAAAAACTATTGATCTCAAAACGTTCAAGTTCCCCAGCTTGGTTTAATAACAAGAGGAGATTATTCTTAAGCGTGGTACACATCAGCGATTATGAGTGATACTCATGCTCAAATTCGCTCTTTTTACGCAGGTTTGCTTGTGTAGCCTTTTGTCATTCAACAGTCAACCACAGAAATTTTTGTGAATGAATTTTTGAGTGTCACTCAGGTTCGTTAATGTGTACCCCGCTTTAAAGCAATACTTGGAACAGTTACAAAACAAATCAATTTTATCTAACATTAAATTAGCTAAGAATAAATAATGCGCTAGTTCTTGCTGAGCAAAGTTGCTTCGTATAGTAGTGCAACGGAAACGAAAAGGCACACGTAGATTTCTAATAAGAGCATAAAAGTTATTAAGAGCAAGTATATTAGGGCAATGAAATTGCTATGAATAACATCTAACAAACACAATAGAAAACATAATACGGCGACATACTAGAGAACTAAAGCTAAAAAAGGCACGTCTTGTGCTATTGGATGGTAAATTTATTTGCCAATTCAATCTGACAAACAAATATTTAGTAAATAGCTTCTGGACTCTTTCTAATCTAATACTAGTCATTATAGGATGGATTCCAGATAATACAACAGTATTCTGAATAGGCCCTGACTAGACTAACAAAAAGACATTCGAGCGTAAATGGATCACAAAAATCCTTAGAGTTTCTCTTTAAGTAACCAAGCATAAAGTATGCTTTAGAAATAATATAGTCGAAGTGTTCTTTAAAAGTAAGACGGCGATCAAAAATAATACCTAGATCGTTTTTGATAGTAACCCTTTCAAGGCTTAAATCATTAATATTGTAGGTAAAAAATAGTGGCGAGTTACTCCTATATAGAGAAAAAGACTACTGACATTTAGATATGTTAAGACAAGGATTATTCGATGAGCACCAGCAAGGCTCATTATTTATAAGGTTGTGGAACTTGAGAGAATTGCACTCTTTTTCCGCCTTTGTTCGAACTGTCACTGTGCGAACTGTCTTTGTTCTATGCATTCATTTTCTTGATTTCTTTTCATCTATTCTGACAGTCGACCGAGCTCGCTCTCAAGTGCCAAAACCTTATAAATGAGTCTTAAGCACCAGGAAGCAACCGCATCCAAGCCAATCTGCAACAAACTACTATCAACTGCAGAATTAACAGAGCGGAACAGCCCAGTAGTTCCATTCTTAAAGAAATCGTAATAGAATCATGCGTGAATTTTCCGATTCATTGACGAAACATGCTGATTCGGCCATACATTTCATTGACGAAAATCTCATATAAATGTTCCAAATTCGTGCAAGAACGCAATGCAGAACGTTGTGTAAGTTTCGTAAGTGAAAAGAGAGAGAAAGTTAATGAAATTTCGTTAATGAAGAGAAGACCGAAATGTTTAAGAAATTTCGTGTATGAAAACATTGAGAAAGTTGATGATTTTTCGTAAACGAAGTAAAGACAGAAATGTTTACAAAATTTAATGTACGAAAATATTGAGAAATTTGATGAAATTTCGTTAATGAAGTGAAGACCGAAACATGCAGAAAATTTCGTTCACGAAAACATTGAGAAAATTTATCAAATTTCTTTGATGATAAAAGTGAAGACCGAAATGTGTAGGAAATTTACTTCACTTTTCCTTACCGATTTTTATTCAGGAATTGCAGCTGTAATCAAAACGAAAAAGATTAAAGAAATTGGAATAGTTTTTACAAGAATCGCTTTTTAATCAAGAAGTTCAGATAAATAATATTAAATAAATAAGATAAAAAACATACAAAAACAATTAATTGTAATAGTAATTTTATAATAGGAAATTTTGAATACATTCTACAAGAAAGAAGTTGTTTAGTTTAAACAATAAGTTCAGTTTAAAATCATACAAAAGAATTCACTGTAATTAACTTAATAGTACATACAAATGCACATACATATCGTCGTTGCCAATTAGACAAAAAGTAAACTAACTAATCTGAAAAATTTCATTTTTAATTTTCTATAGAATTTTCACTTGAAATGAAAAATTTAGTTTTTCAGATTCGCTAGTTTACTTTTGTAAGGACGATATGTATACAAAATACAAAATAAATAATTCAATTGCACTGGCTTTGCTCTTGCAGTACCTTTTGCTTTGGTCGAAGACGAATTTCATTCATAAATTGCAGCTATAATCGAAACGAAAAATATTGTTAAAGAAATTGGAATACTTATTACAAGAATCGATTTTGTTCAACAAGTTGATGAGTTGAAGATTGAGCAGATGATTTGAAAAATATTCAGCAAGTCTGTTATTGACGAATACAAGACAGACACGTAAAAGAATATTCTGTAAGTCTGGATTATGCAGCAAGTTTCTTTAAGAAATCATCAAAGAACAATTCTTCGAGGATGCCCGAGACTGCTGGGAGTTTAAGGCAGGGCTGGGCATTCTAACACAGTAACATTTTATTTTGTCTTGTTAGTACTAGTGCGCTCGCGAATAGCGAACACTGAGCGAAATAGTTGTCATAATTGTCTAGATTTGCAAGTTTGTATGTTTATACCACCACACATACTGTAATATATATTTATTTTTATTTTTACTCATCGGTATTGTTCACTGTTTCTTCTATGCCATTATTGCTTCAGCATTTTCTTCTAAGTAAATAAATTATATTAGTTTGCTTGCAGTGGCAAATTACACATTCTGCTTCGCAAGAAAGGTTCTCTGCAAAACAGAAGTCACACTCGAATCCAGAGCCAAACATTGTTTTTCATGTGTTTTTTTGTTTTTGTTTTAATATTATTAACTTCTAATATATACAAATCATTAAAATCATTATCAAAACCTCATAAAATAAGGTATAGCAAATAAATTAATACAAATCATATGAAAAAAATAATGTAAAGAATCTTAATAGGCAATATGTATGAATTATATTAAACCTTAATAAAATAAAAAATATATGCATAAGAATTATGAATCTACAAACCAAAAAGCTGGTTTTTTTAAGAGTGTACATAAAACATAGCGACATCACAGTGGGCATTTTAGCTAGCGATACGCAAAAGAATGCATGCTAGTAGTGCTCTTATTGGCGTCAATATACCTTCCATGATCGCTGCATTGATGAGTGCTTCTGTAAGGCCTACCTTTTGGAGGTTTGGAGTCTTTTTTCTGTTATTTTATATAAAAAAATTTTTAAAAAAATTTTTAAAAAATTATAAATGTTCAGATCAATTAAAAAAAAAATCAAATCTTAAAGAAAAAACAAAAAAAAAATTATTTGTTTTTTGTCCGAGTTGAGACGCGAACCTAGGTTTCAGAAATCTAACACATTGCATATCACAATATATGAAAACTTTTATATGGAAAAATCTAAGTCTTTTCTATTATTTTTGTATGAAGAAATTTACAAAAAAATTCCAAAAAAATTTTTAAATGGATAGAAAAATTTGTAAAAAAATGTAGATTTTAAAAAAAATAAAAAAATTTTTTTTTGGGTTGGCTGGGTTGCGAACCCGCGCTCCCGAAAACCTACTTTCATTTGTAATGATGCAAAATAAGCTGAAGTTTCTTCACAACTGGAGTGGACGAGAGGGTAAGATGCCAGACCGCCAGCTGAGAGGACGCTGGTTCAAGTCTGGAATTTGTCAAAAGTTTTTTAATTCAAGTTAATATTTATATTGCTTTTCTTTCTAATGTACATTCTAAAGAAGGGCCTCTAGCAGGCTTCTTTAGAGTCGCGAGAGCGGAAGGCCTAGAAAATTTTCTCGTTTCATATACAAAAGCTTATGGGCTTGGAAACGAGCACGGAAGGGCTAAGAAATCCATATGATGGCCTGCTAGAAGCGCTTCAAAGACCTTTTGAAGCGCTTTTTGTGGCTTTTGTCCACTGGGATAGGTCTTCACAGCATCACCGTCAGCGAACGACTGAATTATATTATCTTCTGTCGTGAGTTTTGTATACATGTGAAAAGTTACGCTCAGAGAGCGCTCAGTGAGCTATGGGGCGCCCAGCGCTGGTTTAAGGTCATCTGCAATAACAAACACTGAGAATGTTTAATAACCAGGCGAAGATCGTTTATAAATAACAGAAATAGTAATGAACCAAGATGACTTCCCTGGCATACACCCGATATTACTATTACTATAATAGGACAGGACAGGAATTCATTGACTTTTACGAATTGCAGGCGATTGGATAAGTATGACTCAATCCAGTTTATGCACTTGCCGCGGAAACCCAAACAACATAACTTGTAAACTAAAGAGGCATGATTAAGAGGCTTGACGAAAGCTTTTGCAAAGTCCGTGAAAATGACATCTGTTTGCAAACGGTTGACAAAACAGTTAATGATAAAGTTGCAAAACATGATAAGATTAGTAGCAGTAGACCTGCCCGTGCGGTAACCATGTTTACAATCAGACAAAACATTAGAGAAACAGGGATATAATTGATCATATACAATTTTTTCAAACAATTTAGGTATTGACGAAATTTAACAAATGGTTCTATAATTACGAACATCTTGCTTAGGGCCAGATTTATAAATAGGTGCAATATGAGAAACTTTCCATGTATCAAGAAAAATTCCACATGACAGCGATTTACTGAAGATAGTATACAACGGATACGATAGAGACTTAGCACAATTTTTTAACAAAATAGGCGCAATGCCATCTGGTCCTTCGGTGTGCTTACCTTCAATATTAAGAAGAGCTATTTCCAAATCGCAAATAGCGTCAGTAGTTAGGGATTTAAAGAAGTTTGCAAAAAAATTACATATAATTTTAAGATCATTAGATGAGTCATCCAAGAAGTGCATCATGGTAGGAAGACCGTTAGATTTTCTCAAAAGCCCAGCATGATTTACTATTATTTTTTAGATTTTCTTCAGTAGATAGTATGTATGATTGTTAAAGAAATGTATTAATAGTATCAAAATTAAGTTACGAAATTTAGTTAAACCGTATGTAAGCTTTATTCTTTTTATTTTTAAGATTACAATGTCTCATTAAACCATGGGGAATTTTTGTTATTTTCAAGATGTTTAGTTGGCACAAATTTGTCTATTGCCTCTTTAAAAACTACTAAAAACTTGTCATACATATTAATGAGATCAAGTCCTGTAAGCAATATGTTCCAATCAAATGAATCTAGATAAATGCTCATGGCTTGAAAATTACCATTATAGTAGTCATAGACATTATTTTCAATAATAGCTGCGTTCCATTCGCTTCAAAATAATCCAGATTATTTTTTTTTACATGCAAAGCAAAAACAAAAATAATAATCCTTTAACAAATAGGATTATTTTTGCTATCCGTATAAAATTGTGATATAGCCTTTAAAAAATTTGAAACAGAGTTGCCGCACCTGTATATTTCTATTAGCTGTCATTTCATTTTTTGAATATTTTGTTTGTTTGATACAATGACTATTAGGTAGCCATGACAGCTACCTATTTTCTCACGAGCTGCAACCATCGAATGTTAAACAAAAGAAAACAAAACAAGCCGCGTGTGTTACACAAATTGGACGCATTCAGGGGAGCCAACAATTGCACTTTAATTATCTATATAATTGCATAATATTAATAATTAAATTAAATGATTTACAATTTTTCTGACGCTTAGAGTAAAACACATTCAGAGAAAAACATCGTTCACTAAGGTATTGCTACCATAACAGTTCACAACAGTTTTGAACGACACACGTTCTCATGACACCTAATAGTTATTGTATCATGATTGCTTGTTTGAATTTAATTTTGACTGCAACGGTAGTGCCCTCTACGAGTCGTTTTTCTTGTCGTTCCTTTAAGAAAACTTGTTATCGCGCTTATATTAAGGCGAAGGGACGCAGCTATTATTCTGTTTTTGATAAAGAACATTAGACAACTAAAGCAAAATCGGAGTATGGTGGATTGATTTATGAAAAATATGATTAATAGGGACATCCATCCGTATAGCTAATTCTTTATCGAGTATTTGAGTATTTCATTTACCTGAATTAAATCATATTGACTAAAAAAATCTATAACTAATGTCTCAATATCACTTGTTACATTAAATGCAGTAAGGTATTTATCATCACAATCTATGTTCCAAATAATGTTACCAAGATTCAAATCTCCCGTAATGAATTTAATAAGGCTATACAATTAACCAAATGTATTTCGTAAAGGTCAAAGCTGCTAGACTGTGGGATATAACTAACAACAATAAATAATTCGAAATATTGACTTTTACAATTACCTGATCTACAGAATAAGAAGCAGGATGGGATGGCAATTCAATTTGGTTACAAGAATAACCAGCATTCCACCTCCCCTGGATAATCCAGTAGCTCTAGAGCAACGATCTTTACAAAAGACATTGTATGATAAAACATTAAAAATTTCAGATGTCAAATGACAATCTGTAAGCCAAGTTTGTGTAAAAACTAATGTATCAAATACGAAAGAACTAGAGCTAACAAATAGATTTTGAATTTTTGAGCGGATGCCTCCTGCATTCTGATAATAAATTGAATATACGAGTGCAGAGTTTAGACATCCAGAGTTTCGTTCAAGTTTTTTGTATGAGTGATAAAAGGCTTAAGTCGACAAGAGTTTCTATTTCTAGAAAGAAATTCATGTACCATAGCACCTACATAGAGCTTAAGAGATCCCAATAGAAACTCTTAGGTATTACCTATAGTATTAACTTAGGTATTACTTATTACAAATTATTTCTATGGTTTTTTCTCCATTCAACTTTATTAAATCAAGGGGTTAAAAATTAACCCGTTCATTTGAACGACCATAACAAGTAAAATAACAACTAAAAACAGAAAAGAATTGACAGTTAAAAAGAAAAAATTTAAATTAGCATGTATTTCTTTTTTGTTGCCTACGTCTTGCTAATTATTCAAAAATTAAACTAAACCGTTCGCGCGCACATACCTCAAACTTTAAGCAAAAACTTCTGGCTTGCCAGCATTTAAAATATCAGTAACCGAAACTTCTTAACACTTGATCTGAATCGCTTCCGCTCCCTTAAATTATAGCACACCGCGCGCCATGCAGATCACTTTCACTAGCGTTCAGGGACGACCAGCTTAAAGTCGTCGTCAGTGTCTATAAGTCACTAAGCCAACGCTGTAGCCAAGCCTAGCTTGTTTAGTTCTCTGGTAATCAGTAAGCAACCAACAAGCCAACAAAGAAGCTAAAAAAGTTGCAAGCATGTATACGACCAATCAGCTACACAGTCAGCCAGCCAGCCATCAGGTTCCACTCTTAACTTAACCACACGCTGCCTGAGACGCTTAGTCTTGTTTGGCAAGCGCTTGTGTGCAGTTCATTATTTTTTATATCTATCATCGCGTCTGTCTTAGTTTTGTATTGTGTACTCTTTTGTGAATACTGCTCAAGTCTTGCCTTCTTCCTTCATTCGCAGCAACGATGACTATTTTCGATGGCTTATATGAGCGTCTGTCCAAGGTTGGTCAGGAGCATTTGCTGAAATTCTGGGATGAACTGACGCTCGATCAGCAGGAACAGCTAGTGCGTGACATAGAGGAATTAAATTTAAATGAACTGAAGCACTACTTTGATCGAGCAACATCGTCGTTGAGTGAGAATGGCATAAAATTAGATGATCGTCTACAGCCGATACCCGAAACAAAATTGGTCAGCATAACGCGCACGTCTAAGGATAAACTTAAAGAGTATCGCCACGAAGGACTGAAGCAGATAAGTCAGGGACATGTCGCTGTATTGCTTATGGCGGGAGGTCAAGGTAAGTGTTGAACTACTGTTAAATTTGAAATTTAAATTAATACCGCTCAGGTGTTGCGACTCATTTGGAATTAATTTAGGTACCTGCTTCACTACTTTGTTGCAAGTTAGTGACACCAAATTAATTTATTTCACATAGCATTTCAGTTTGCAAGAAGTGGAAAAAATGTAAATTGCACGGCATAAACATACATTTACGTGATTGCTTTGGTGTTTGTTTGTGTGTGTAAAAATACACTAAAAACGCAGCTAAAGATTTTATTTGCTGTGCTGTAAGATTGAGTAATAATTTGTCAGAGAATTAGTTAACAAAAGCCTGAAGCCAGTGAGTAATGCTGGAAAGGCTACAGGGTTCAATCACCTTCCAAAGCGTGGCTGCTGCTCCTACATTACAGTTGTTTTCTGGATCATTGTGGTCTCCGTTGTAACGTTACTCTAACGTTTTTTTCAATTACGTCCAAAGTGTGCGACTTATTTATGTCAACTCAAAATCCAATCGACATGGTTTCAGTCGAATTTTATTTGGAGAGTAACTTGCTCAAAAATAAATACTAGCCAATGGCCGACCACTCAACTGTCTTCGCCTGCTCTTACATAAAATTTATGCATTTGGAATCATGTCACGCAAACACATTAAAATCGTCGCTGCTTGATTTTTTTATTTGTTTCTTATTTCTATTCTGCTTACTTGAAAATAGACATAATCGAAGAAAACCTACAAAAATCAAAGAAATTTGATAAAAAGTCTTTCTCCCGCATGGTTCAACAACAGACAAAATATTTCCAAGTTACTGGAGCCACAAGTGAAAAAATTACAGTGGAGCAAGTTCATTGAAATGACACCCTTCTTTCTAACGTCTATTTTTGACCATCCAAAAGCTTATAGAAACTGTTAAAAGTTAACTTACTCGTTGCTAATGGACACCTTTTTTTATATTCTAGATAAGATTTCGTATTCTATACATAACTCTGCTAAATTTGAAGCTTAAAAACATCAAGCTGCAGTTATCTGCGTTAAGAGGAAAACAAAACAAACAAAGTTAATAAATAGTACGATGATGCTTTAAGCCACTTGTATCTACAAAAACACAATTCCACACTTTGCTTAAAATACCAATAAGATAGCAACGATTAACTCAAGTCTAAAGCAGTAAAAAGCAGCTTGAAATTGAAATTGGCCCAAAAAATAACAACAAGCAGCAATATTTTATGGTACAATATTTTAAGCGCCAAATTGATTCCCAAAAATACCTTGCCGAATTTCATCTTCTAACATTTCCTTAAACAATTTAGCTCTACATCAATTTCCTACCTGGTTTCTTCTCGTCTGATCTTCTTCCCGGTTAAATAAATTTTATATAAATGTCATGAGGAAAAGTCAACTTAATAGCACACTAACAAAAACTTTAAAGCCAGCAAGAATAAACGGCTTAAAGACCTGACTTCATGCTAATTAAGACTCTTAAATAACTTAAACATGTTTTAAAGGTCATCCAGTTTAGTGCAAGAAAAACCTGAATTGGCTACTTTTAGCCAAAAGTCAGAAGTTACCATAAGAAAATTTTAATAACTTTTAACAGTTTAATTTATCTCATTTCATCTTTGTTGATCTGCTTTTTTTTTAATTTGTAGGTACTCGCTTGGGTTTTGCACAGCCCAAAGGCATGTACGATGTTGGCATCCAGTCACGCAAAACACTTTTCCGCATCCAAGCTGAACGCATTCAAAAGCTAGAACAACTGGCATTGGAGCAGACAGGAAAACATGGCGCCATTACATGGTATATCATGACTTCGGAACACACCATTCAACCCACATATGAGTACTTTATGGCCCATAACTATTTCGGTTTAAAGAAAGAGAATGTTATACTCTTCGAACAAGGATCGTTGCCGTGCTTGGAGTACGATGGAAAAATTATACTTGACCAGAAGCATCGTATTGCACGTGCTCCCGACGGCAATGGAGGCATCTATCGTGCCATGAAGCAGCAGCGCATCTTGGATGATTTGACCAAACGCGGTGTGCTCTATTTGCATGCGCACAGCGTGGACAATATCTTGATTAAAGTAGCTGATCCCGTTTTTATTGGTTATTGCGTGCAGGAAAATGCCGATTGTGCGGCTAAAGTTGTTGAAAAGTCGCATCCCAGTGAGCCCGTCGG